>CM075444.1:10877657-11150384 GCA_037832335.1 Carallia pectinifolia
TTGTTATCTGGTAAAGACCATACATCAGTTTGTTTATGAAAATTAAGATTTGCAGACAGCAACAAAGTAGAAAAGCAAATTCATTTTGCGAACAGACAAAGAATATCGCCTGAATGTGAGGACGTGTACATATATATATATATATAGAAGATGATGAATTGAAACGACGTACGCAAGAGTGTCGTTGGTTTGTGCAGCAGGCAGCTCCAGAATAGGCACAGAGACCAGCAGAAAGCACATGAAGAACACGAAGGAAGCCTTCAACGCCATGCTTCTTTTGAGTATCAAAGCAACAACATATGGGAATTAAATGTTGGTATTTTGTTAGCTGATGATGGCAGGAAATTCTTTCACTTGTAGGCATATATAAGAAAAGTTAGTATCTTAACAATTTGTGTCTCAAATTTTGTTTCGGTTGAAAATTAGATTATTATTTATGAAATAAAAATTAGTATTTTTAAAACACTTATTATTTTCATATTTCAAAAATATCAATTTTCATTTTAAAAATATCAATTACAATTTATTTAGCAATAAAACCTCAAACAAAATTACTAAAACATGTAAATATGGTTATATATATATATAATCACTGGACAAACCAGGTTGGGGATAGATATTTTTCCTCGCTCCCGGCCAATTCCTCCTATAAAAAGATTGATGGATATGGGGATAAATATTTTTAAAGTCCTAAACCTTTAGATTTTTTTACGTTTGAGTCATAAACCTTTTTAACATTTCATTTGAGTCCTAAATCTTTTAATTTTTTACTATATCAGTCCTTTAAATTACGAAAAGTAGTCAATCTATTAATAAGTGAGTTTAATTTAATAAAACTTATTTAAAAAAGTTTAAATACATGAGTTAAATATTTTTTTTATCAACAAAATATACATATTAAATATTTTTTTAATCAATAAATATACGAATTAAATAGGCAACATGTATATTTTTTTATAAAAAAGACATTCAATTCATATATTTAATCTTTTTTAAATAATTTTTTGTAAAGTTAAAATTATTTTTTAATAGATTGATCACTTTTGTTAAACAGAGGGACTAATTTGGTAGAAAATCAAAAAATTTAGGACTTAAATGAAATGTCAAAAAGGTTTAGAACTCAAACATAAAAAAACTTAAAGGTTTAGGACTAAAAAAATCCTTATCATGGATATGTATGTGGGACACTATATACAGGTCCCACAATCTCAGCCCTTCGTTGCACATGTTTACTTTTTGGATACATGGGTGCCACGAACAACGATGAGTACAAATGTACAACAAAAATTTATAGTAAAGAAATATAAATTTATTAATAATTTTTATAATATAATGATTAAGAAATTGCATTTGTAATAAAATTATAAGTGTGAATTTTTATTAAGATACTTAATAAAATTATATATATATATATATTATATGGTTTATTTTTGCGTCATTTGCTTGTGTCCATCAATTTAGCACACCATACGTGATACCATATATTTTCTTTTTCTTTTTTTTTTATGGAAAGATACCATATATATATATATATATATATATATATATATATATATATATTTCTTAAACCGTCCAACATCCAATCTAATGAATTGATTAATATGGATCGACCCAAACAGAATTTTAAAGAATTATAAAAATCTTTCATCAGATATTTAATATAACTGCACTCTAAAAAATTTAAACTTAAAATATTTAATTAAGTAATGATAGATACTTATCATTCACACATACGTCCGTTGGTAATACCAGTCTGTTGGTAATACCTTATATTTTCTTCGTCAGCAGCCTGGCTCAATGAAGTAAGTAAACCAAGCTGATGAGCAGGTGTTCTACGTGGAGGCAAAACTGGGTCAACTGATTTTTGCCTTGGTCAATACTCCACATTATTGAAGTTTGGGACCCATGGATTAACTGAGTTTTTAATTGAAAAATTTCATAAACAAACCGTAAAACGTACAGTCTATTAAAATTTGTTAGGTTTAATATAATCATATGGGGAAATTAAAATTTTTAATGTTGTGGACATTAACCAATCGCCATGTCAAAATAAATAAATAAATAACCAGTCGTCGTACTTTTTTTTTTTTTTTTTCATATTTTGATACTTAAAGTCCCGCAGAGCCGGTTGGCCGAGATATCTCGGCTGCACCACTCGTCCGATTCCCGAGAGATTTCGGTTTCAGCCATCCATCTTTCATACCTTCAACGATTGAGATTTTTTTTAATAAGATAAAAAATATTTGTAAGTATATTAATTATAGTATTCATAAATTGAAATCGATTTTTAAATTATTGACATTTTTATTCAATTTTTTTTTATAAAGAGAATCTACTAATTGAGTATTAGTGAGTTCAAACGTGATTCTACTATAATAAACCATAACAATTATTGAATTTAGAACTCAACAACTGACTCACCAGTCTATCGAGCTCAATTAGGGTAGAAAACTCATATATGTTGTATAATATGAGGGGCAAATGCTAGTGCAAAAGTCAAATTTGAGTCAATTACATAAAATATAAGTTAAATTACTATTTAAACTATTTTGTAACCACGGCTGGGATTAAACATTATTTAAAAGGAAAAAAAAAAGAAATTAGTACAGCTGTGGAAAGTAGAAATGACGTCGATAAATTCAGATGCTAGCTGCCAAATATGGGTCATTCGATCCAACTAACGTGTGACCCATTCAAATGTGGCTCATTACAAGCTGGAGAGGCCCAGTTGCATTCGCTACGCACCTTCTGCTTTTGCGGCGCGAGTGAAGATTAAATTATATATTTGTGTACTTAATTATATTTCTCTGCACTCTTTCCTTTTTTTTTTTTTTTTTCTTTTGTATAGATTTAACTCTTTTACAGGATAAAAAAATAAAATTATTAATCATATCTACACTCTTATCAAAATTTTAATTAGCAAATTTGTATTTTTCTAAAATAATAAATAGCATATTTTCAAACTATACTAGATAGTATAAACATCTCTGATTATTTTTAATATTATTAATTTTAATGTGAGTTCGTGATAAACACGCGAATCACAAAAGTTAATATTTTATACTAAAAAATTAATAATAATGCACTTGGTAGCGAGTATTTTCCTAGGATCACTGTTTTGTTGAGATTTGATTTCACTGGTGCTTCATCGAATTCCCCATTTGGAAGATGCCCTGAACCCAAAAAAGCAAAATGGTGGGTTACTGTGGTTTTGAAACAGTGAATTTGTTGGATGAAGCGATCTAAAATTTGAATCTGATATTAGCAGCAGCTGCCAAACAATAGTTGGAAAAGGGAGAGAAAAAAAAAAAAAAAAAGCTGGAAGCAAACGAACACAAAGAGAAAGGAATTGGACAACAAAAATTGCTTGACCGCTTCTACCCCGGGCCAAGGCAAGGAAACTGTTTTTATTTGAATGACCAAGCGACTGGTTGCTCTCTTATTTTGTTCCAAGCGATTCATATTGGCTCACACGAGTCCAGATAAAAACTCCCTTGAAGCAGCCGGTCGTCTCCTTACTTTAGTTCTAAGTGAATTGTTATGTCTCCTGTGCGTGTCTTCCACTTTCAAATTCCACCACATAATTTTTTTTCGTTGAACAAATGAAAAAAGTGTGCTGTAAATATGTTCTCTGAATCAAAATTAGATGTCACTTTTTGATATCATTATTCAATATAAAAATTACTTTTTACCTAAAACTTTACGCTCGTGAGTATTTTTCATGTTCGATCTTTTATTAACGAATTTAAAATTTAATATCTTACTCTTAACATAAATTATCTTTAATTTTCAAAGCAGACGAGAGTCACAATACTCAAATTTGAACTAATATAAAGGGAACCTGATTACCACCGCAATTGATCCACTCGGAAATTTTCAGGAATCCACTCATCGGAATGCATGAGAGCCCATGTAGCCATTTATTGGTTAGCGTGATTTGCTCTTCATTTGAAATTCTAGGGAGCATCATTAGGCAATCCAAGCATTAAACAGAAAAGTATCGGGACTAGAAATTTAAGATTTGCAGCAATGTTCATAAAATTTGCAGCAAGTAAATCTGAAACAACTATTATAAAATCTGTAATAAATTCTTGTTATAAAGATTATCACTTTTATTGCAAATCATACACAATTTTCATAATAAAGAAGGAGGAGCTTTTTTTAGCGTAGGGCCCACTAAATATGTTTGTAGCGTGTCTATTTAGCACATCCATATATTTAAATTCTTATAAAAATCTCGGTCGACTAGATTCCATCATCGTGTTTACACTTTACATTTTGTTGTTTGTACAGTTTGATCTATGTTTGTAGGAACTTTTATTTTGCAATGAAATCGTTTATCAGTTTTGTTCCAAAAAAAAAAAGAAAAAACAGCGTGTATGTGTGCCCTACCACCTACCACTGCTCTTTGGTTTATAGTAGAGTGTTCACATTTTATTGTTGACTTCATTAGTTTCTAATTCTGATCTCTAATTTGATTTGTAATTAAAAGGGTAAAAAAGAAAAAAAGGAAAAAAGCAGACAAGGTGATTCAATGTTGTGCAAGTGTCAAGTGATGTGAAAGTTTTGTCCATGTTTTACTTAGATTTAGGTGTGGGTACATGTGTTATGTGGTATTTGTGGCTCAAAGAACAATAATTTTCGTCCCAATTTAAAATTGCTAGAATAATTTTTTTAACTGATCCAGAGAAATTTTATTTTGCAATGGGACTCAATCCTTGGGATTTTCGTCCCAAGAGTTGGTCTAGCAATTCACAAAATTTGTGCATTCAAAGTCCGCAACTGATTTGTTCCAATGAAACGATGATTCTCATGAATTCTTAAATTCCAATAAGAATAATTTGCATGGATTCATATCTATGGTCCGCGGCCAACACTTTGTAAAACTAAAACTTACGATGCCTTAAAGCAACCAAGCACCGTTAATTTGAATAGTAAGAGATTTAACATTGTTTAAATAAGGTTTCGAATATGAATTTTATAAATGAAAAAAAAAAAACGGCGCTAGGAGAGTTGCCCCCAATACAAGTCTGACAGTTCTCAAATCAGATTAGTCAGGTGCCTAATAAGACCTTTCGAATACTGGAGGAAGACAAAAAAAAAGATGCCGTAAAGCAAAGATTTGTAGGAACAACGATGTCAACTTTTATTTTGAATTACAATCTCTCTCTTACTTGCTTCAACGGACCCAAAAATTATAAATAGTGTCCCATAATTTTAGTACAATTAATTAAAATATTTTGTTTAGATTTTTTAATTTTATATTTAAATTTTAGTAACTATTATTTTTTATATAGCCTTTCGGCCTTCCTAATAACCAAAGAAATTATAAATAGCCATTCTTTTGCTTGATTATAAAGATGTCTTTGATTCATTTTTTCTGTCAACTACCATGAAATACTTCTCCGAGTTACTTTAAGAGTGGGATTCATGATTTTACTCTTAGAATAATCTTAACAAGGATTGAATCTTAGTTGACAATGAAACTAAATGTATCTCTTCACCAAATTTACTACCACTCAAACAGCTGAGTTCTTGGATACTTGAAAAGAAAAAACTTGCACTGTGTGTCAAAGAAAAGAAAAAATCAATCAAAGAAGATCAAAGATAGTAATAACAAAGTGGGAAAGATAAAGCATAAGATATTAGATTTTGATTATGGAAAGAAGTATCAGATTTATGAAAATGAAGAGATTTATTTCTATTATATAATTAATAGTTTGATGTATTTCACGAGGATTAAACATAATAATAACAAAGTGCAGAAAATAAGAATGCAGAAGTCACATACAAGCTAAAAGTTGATCTATGAAGACTTTGAACATGCAATTTAATAACCTTTTATGCGGCTGAAGCAAACCATAAACACATGACAAGAACATCAACATTGAGGCATAACATTCATGAGCATATTAATCCTCTTACCTAAAGAATCAATTTAATTTTTTCCCTTCTCGTCATCAGTAAGGGAAAAGAAAAACAAAGATACCTTGAAAATTCTAATCTATTTTCAATAGACGATATTATGAAAATAAAAAATGTTGAGAGGAAATTTTAAGTCTGATCATTGGGAAATTCATCAAAGAGAACATGTGAAGTAAAATAATTTCTGGAGAAATTTGATCCCAATCAATGCCAAGTTGTTCATTACCTATTGTAATGCAGCCTCAAGATTTTTCTGCTCAAAAGAATGACGACTAAGGACTTGTATCGAGAACAAGACAAAATTTATACCAAAAAAAATGTGTATTTTTATTTTCAATTTTTACAAATAAATACTATACTGAAAATCTCGTTAATTAAATGAATTTATGGATTTGTTTATGGTTTTATCAAACTTGATTCATTCGTGTGTGTGTGTGTGTGTCACTTAATTAAATTTGCTATTAAATTTTAACCTCTGTTGTTGAGATAAACTTAAAAGGGGCTCGGCTCTATTTTCAATTACATTAATCAATCATCGTGCTTTTTTTGTTATATATTTTTTGATATCTAAAAGTCCCGACGAGTCGGTTGGCTGAGATTAAAGATATCTATCAGCAAACATCAAGACCCCAAAAATTTAACCAATGTCTTTCAATTACTGTTAGCAGAAAATGAACAGTAACAACCAGTGTGAAAAGTAAAAACAAACACCCTTGGTTTAAAGGAGGAAAAAAAAAACTAAACTAATAAAGCTGTTAAAAGTAGAAAGTAGAAACGACGTCGGCAAAGTCAAGATCATAGCTGCTACCTTTGGACCATTTGAACCAACTAACATGGGACCCATTTAAACGTGGGTTATTTACAAGCTAGACACAGCCACCGACAAGAACACGAAGAACACGACGTGTAGGAGCAACATGGGCAAGAAGGAAAATTCTGAAGACTTGGGTGATGCAGATGGCAGAATGGAGGGCATCGAAGATGATAATAGTGATTTTGGCAAAGGGGATCCACAGCAATGATTAAAGTGAAGTACAGTACTGGACCAGCAATACTTCACAGTCCCATTTTTGCATTCACCATTAATGAAACTTTCCGCTTCCCTTTTAAAGTCATGTTCGCAGATTTAACGAACTTCGCTCCTTCACTGGCTAGTGTGTAGATCCGGAACAGATATCTCACAAAGGCCCCAATTTGTAGAAAATGTCCACCAGAACCACGAATCCTGCAAACATCTTAATTTAGAGAAGGAGAAAGGACTCTTCCATGAATTGCACCACTTGAAAAAACAAGAAAAGACTCGTTCGTGCAAAAGAAAAAGAAAAAAAGAATCAATCAAGTATTTTTACAGTTGATTCTTTTAAGAAATATTCATCATCAACATACAAAGACAGAAATAGAAACTCTAAAAGCAAAGCCCTTAATAACACAAAAATTGGCGCAGAATTGATGATCATCACATTGAAATTAGCAGAGTAGTAGTTATTCATTGTATTTATTTGGGACATTTATCATTAAGTAATTTATATGAATTATTAATTTTTCTTTCATGACATTTCTCGATTATTCATATAATTCCATATTGTAAAAGGCATAATTTCATTTAAACACAATAACATTGCCAAGTACCTTGTTTATTCAAGGTTTTGCTACTTGGGGACTTTTAACTAAAATGCACCAATTTGAAATCTTAGTCCCTACTCTTTAATCTCAGTGGTTAATGATGCGTGTCAATATGATGATAATGAGATATGCTGTTTTTTATGTGGATCATTACCATCAGCAGCATAAGATTAGACAGGAAACAACTTGTCATTCATCTTATCTTGATATGTATGGCTAAGGTTGATAAAATCATATGTCAGTTTCTTTTAATTTACAACTAGAAACGGATCACACGTACATAACATCAATATCGTAGCACGCATAATTAAGCAACCCGTCTCCTGGTTTCTAGTTATTATTTTGAAATATAATCATTTGGATAATTATACTAATCCAAATAGGAGGTATATGTATATATTGTACTTGTACTATAAATAATATAAAGCAAACGTTTTTGTACATATTAATTATATAAAGTGATAGCATTATTCTTCTATGTAGTTTTGGAGTCCATATAAGAAGATGGGTGTTATTTGGTAAAGACCACACATCAGTTTGTTTACGAAAATTAAGATTTGCAAACGATTACAGAGTAGAGAAATAAATTTATTTGCGAACAAGCAAACAATATTGCCTGCATGTCATGAGATCTAGATTATGCTACCTTTATTTACTGTTCATGAGATCTAGATTATCAATTCGAACTATGCTATCATTATTTACAGTTATGACATATTTGTCTCTTTGCTCATGATTTTAGCCGGATAAGCTTTTGCGTGAAAAAACGTGTTACAAACTTAGAATTTAATATATGATCGCCTATTCTAGCAGCTTAATCTGAAGCCAATAGGACTTAATCTGATTATTGGACTCAAAATTTGCCATTGGGCTACAAATAAATGTGAAACCTGCACTGCGACAAACAAGTTTGAGGTAATTTCTTAATCACTATCACTAAGCCATATTTCGTTGCAAAGAAAGGCAGCATATTCATCAAAAGAACAATCAGTTGCTGGAAATAACTAGTGGGAATTTTTTAAAAAAAAAAAAAAAAAGAAAAGAGAACAGCTATAAATATAAGAGCAGAAACTGAATAATGAAATTACAATTGTCCAATCTAGCACAAGCTTGGCATCTAAAAAGGAAATAGATATGTGCATTTCTCTTTTCTCAAAGACTTTTTAGTCTTTGTGTTCTTACATGGCCAAGTAAACAACCAAATCTGAAGTATCAATTAGCTCCCTGGCCATCTTGGCACTGCAGGTGGTCATGGGAATAGAGTCATCGAGGTGTGGCACGTTAATCCCACAAACGACGTCATGAAAATGGTGGTGGTGGTGGCGGTGGCGATCTCCGGAGTCAGAGGGAGGAGGATGGTAGTAACGGCGACCAGTTTGTGGGCAGTGAGAGTGGAATCTCAATGCTATTCTGAGCCCTGCATCCAACAACTCCACATACTTTCCCATTTCCAAGAGACAATACAGTTTTCTAATGGGGATTGAAATTAAGCCACAAAAACTATAACAGTTAACAGAGAGAAAGAGAGAGAGATTGCAATGGATATGTGCTTTCCTATAAGGATGATGAAGTGAACAAGCAAGAAAGCAACGCTGAATAATCCTTCATATGCAGGCTCCTTGTGGATTTTGGTGTGGCAGATGTCCAGTACATTAGCACCACGTGGACATATACTTTAAATTATTGAGTTCTTAAACTTGGAAACGCATTAATTACTATACATCCACCGACCAATGGCTCTGGGAATCTGTAGTTTATAAAATATTTTATATCGCGTTTACAAGTCGTGCAACTGAGCATATCCTGTCTTATATAATTAATAAAAAGATTTACAAACTACACATTCTGTATGTTCGTAAGGGTCGATAAACTTTTATGTTATCAGATCTTTTAGGTCTCCAGTAACTTATATGATATTATTGATGGATGCATTGGAGGAGCATGTTTTTTCTAGAATTACGAAAATTCAAAATATACAAACAATTCCCAAATATTTTTTTATTTAATTGATTCTGACTGAAATTAAAATTTGAAACTTCGGTTTTACAAATAATTTTATTATTAATTGACTTATAACTTATTACAAAATTAGGTTTCTTTTTTTTTTTTTTCGTGTGACAATATTTCGGGTGAGTATCGTATATAATTCATATGTTTATTGCTCACCGAGGCTTGTCCATAGCTTTGTGGTACTCGTTATCTGAGTATATATTAGTTTGCTAATAGAGAAAAGTAGGTAATATTCGAGATAAAAAAATTTGTTACCTATTTTTACTATTCTAATAGAAAATACGAAGGGATCTCTACTTTTTTTAATAAAAATAGAGCATTCTTATTTATTATTTAACCATTTAAGTAGTATCAAAATAATAATATAATCTATTTTAATAGTATTTAATATTTTATTTATTTATTTTAAAATTTAATTATTTCACAATTTATATTACTTATAAACTTTCAATTATGTTTTTTTATTACAAATATCTAATTCTTAGAGTCTTATAATTTAATTTTAAATTCAATCATAAAAGTGATCTAATTTTACGCATACCCTGGTCACCGCGGCCATTGGATCTCGCCTATAAAAGGCTAAAACTAGGCAAAATCTCCGCGACTCGGTGCGCACACACTAAAAGTGACGGACAGTCACCGACGAGCTAGTGAAAGCCAATAATCGTGAGACGTGTACACTCGTACTTGCGACAAGCACGTTGACTCACGAAGCAACAAGTCAAACTTACTCTGTCCCGTTATACTCCACCCGTAACAGAATACGTAAGCCTAACCGTACGCGTGGGAAAACGAAAATGGATTTTTCATTTTTTATATAAGTTAAAAAAGGGGAGAAATTCTTTTTTTTTTTTTTAAAAGAATTCAAACAATTTGAGCATACCCGCCACTTTCAAAAAAAACACACGCAAGCAACGGATCGCCTTTTATAGTGAAAAGAGAATGGCTCCGTTTCCGTCACCCGTCGAACGCACCGTCGCTTCCGCCCTTCTCCTCCTCTGCACCACCGAACCTCCCTCTCCTCCGCCGCCTCCTCCTCCCGGGAAGTAAATTCTCAAATATTTAAATCTCATTTCAAATTTCTAATTCAATTTTCACTTAAATAACCTTTTTCTTGGTGGCTACCTGTGTGTTTTAGGCGGCCGATTGGCCTCGACGGTGAGACTGCGAGGAAGGAATCTGAAAGCAATAGGAGCAGCATCGAAGAGGAGAGCTTGAGCTTGGTGTCGAGCGCGACGAAATCCACCTCTTCGTCTCTTACCAGCGACGGCTCGTCCAAGAAGTTCCGCTCTCCCAATCTCAGAATCGTGGCGGTCGCCGCTCGCTGCCGCGAAATGAAGCTCAAGGTGATCTGATCTCACTTCTCTTCTCTCTCTCTCTCTCTCTCTCTCTCTCTTCTTTCTGTTTGGCTCGTTCTTCGTTGATCTCAAATGGCTTTCTCTTTGGAATCATTTTCGAGCTAATTGATTGATTTCGTATGCTTGTTGAATCTTTATTTGACAATAAATTTCTTTTTAGTTGATTTCATCTCGAAGCTCGGCGTTCAAGATGCTGATTAAATCGGTGAACATTTAAACAAAAGCTAGTCCACGTTATTAGTGATGATCTCGCAGCTCTGATTTCCAATCTTCCATTTTCTAGAGCATTTCTAGACTCTGATTTTTTTGATTCATGTTCATCTGATCTCTTTGAATTCTTATTTAAAATTTGAAATTCTGTTCTTATTTTTGTGCAACGATGCTTCTATTAAAATCCAATTTTCAGGTAATTTTCGCCTCGCTTCCAAGCTCCTCTGTTTTGGATACTAAGTGTGTTTGTTTCAAACGCATCTTGAATTTTCTATGATTTTGATGGACGAACTGGTTCGATTTATTTAACGCAAAATTGAATTGTTCGGTTGCTATATATATATTATGTGGCTTTAAATTGCATTGAAAATCATGTAGGTGGTTCGGAGGAAGCGATCGGAGGTCAGCTGGAGCTCCGGTGACCGGAAAGCTGTCCCATCTTTGCCGATGACAGTGTCCTCGGAATCCACCACAACGACGGAGGCTTCTTGCCTGTCAAGTAACTCCAGCGCGGCTTCAAGCGCGCGAAGCAGGTTTATGATGATCAGCAGAGGCTTGGAAAGGAGCGAAATGAAGGCAAGCGGGAAGCCGAAGAGGAGACAAGTGGGATCCGGCTCTGGCTTGGGCCCGACTCACTTGAGGAGCCGAGCCGAAGGGATTTTGAAAATGCTTTCTGGCGGCTGTTTCTCTGAAGTCAGGATACGCCAACTGCTCGGCGACAGTCCTGACACCAGCAAAGCTCTCAGAATGTGAGCTCTGTTCTCTCTCTCTCTCTCTCTCTCTCTCTCTTTCTATAGTTGACTCTCATTTTCTTTTTCTTGATCATCAAGTTAATCTGATCATGTGTGATAGTTTTCTATTTTTTATTTAATATGTTAATGGGTTGAGACTTTAGTAAGCATATTTGGTATTGGATCATCTCAAAACTTGATTTCACAGGAATACAAAAATTCAAATGCACGTAACAATGGGTGCCCTGCATGTTGAATTAATTGAAACGAGATTTACACTCGAAAACATATTATTTGAGCCTACACTTTAGATTGTAACATAACATTTATTTAGACTTAACTTTTAGTTTTTTTTTTTTTTAAGAAAGAAAAAAAAAATAATCCATCCACCTTAGTGGGCACACCCACTCGGTGTGTTTGACTTGAGGCCTGTCGTCAAGCCTTAATTAAAAATACTTTGTCATTAAAGGAAATGCCATACCTGTTTTTCATTTCATCATCTTGGAGTGTGAAAATGATTGTCTGATTTGTTTTGGGATTAGTTTCTTAACTGGACATTTTCATCGTTGGAATGTGAATACAATTAGTAGTGTTATTAACACACGTAACTGAACGCCTATCATCTGCAGGCTATCATCTACTAGGATTCTAAATCAACAAATTGTAACTGCACTCACTGAACGCCTATCATCTGCAGGCTGTTGAAACAGGAAGAGATTAAAAGATCGGGCAGGGGAGGGCGTCAGGACCCGTATATTTACACGGTAATAACAATGCTTCTCACCATCTTCTGTGATTGTGGCTGGTGAGACGGAGTGGCAACAACATGTAACTATTAACTAAGGCATGATATATATTTTCATTACCAGTTACCACCTTAAATTTCTCTGTTTGGTTATAATTGGAACTGTAATCTTCTTGCAGATATCGAGGGAGAATAGGGAGCTCGGCCAGCAATACTAGGCCACGGTTCCCATGTTCTGCTCTAACCAGGAAATTTTGGCTTGCGGATATGTATAGTTGACAGTTGCAACATTGACAAGTGACTAATCGAGTGGCATAAACTCCTAGTTTCCACCCTTTTCATATCTTTTTACTCACAGTTATATTCAGGGCCTCATACAAAATAGAGGGGAAAAAAATGTAAAGAACTGAAAGGAACTCTACTAGATGGGTGTTACAGTATCTGTGACCAGAAAAACGTACGATATTATTGTGCATTTTAGTATTTGCATTGGTCTGTCCATGGTTATCCCTATATCATTGTCATTATACTTGCAGATCATCAAGTTGTATTCGGTTGATGTTCCAGGTTATTGATGACAAATCGAGGCCGGAATTTCCTAACCTATGCACAGACTTGGTTATGACTTTTTTTTTTTTCCTGGTCAGTTTACGGGCATACTTCAGCCAATCTAGAATAGTAAATAGCAATAACTTATTCTTTTGGGTTCATAGAAAGAGCAATGCTAGGAACACTAAAAGTTATACTAGCATTTTTTACTAAATGATGTGGTTCATTGCAAAATCAAATACATAACATCTTGGACTGTTGGAGCAAACATAAAGACAAAAGACGATTAGAGCACATTACATCTAACGTAAAAGTCTTAATATCTATCATGAGTTTTAGTCGCAAGCAAATAATTTTTTGGTATCGACCTAACTTGGGATAGTGATTATTGTGGATTGTCTCATGGCAACTAATTTTGAATCTTAACACTGTGTTTGGGAGGGGGGAAAGTGGGAGGAGGGAGAGGGAAGTGAGAGGATTAAATAAATTGTTGTATTTGGGAAATGTTTGAAAAGTGGGGGAGGAAAGTATCTAATTCTCCTAGTTCTCCATACCCCACCAAAATCAATCATTTCAAAAATGAGAGGAAAGTTGTTAGTTCTCCTATTAAATTTATCAAATGACTCAATTACCTTTAAATAATTTAAAAATTATAATTTTACCTAAACAAAATATATTAATAGAATTTATTATGAAGGATAAAATTGTTATTTCAACATATTTTATATTCCTCTTCCCCATTTTTCATCATTTTCCAAACAAAAGAATTTATAACTTTCCTCCCTCCCATCACCTCTTTCCAAACATAAGAGAGGATAGAAAATATTCTTTTCCTCTAATGATGCTCTCCTCCACTTTCCTCTCCTTCACTTTCCTCTTCCTCAAAAATTTTATCCAAACACAGTGTAAATGTGATACTTTAACGGTTTAATCATTTTGAGGAAATTATATAATTAAAAGAAAAATATTCAAATATTCATTAATCTAATTTCATCCTTGAAATTTAAAATTAGTAGTTGAAATATGAACGTAGATATTCAGCCCAAGATGTAATTGGAATATCAGGTTGGAGAAGGTGGCATATCGCTAAAGAGAGCATTATAGAATGGGAAATTGGGAATTAACAATGCCAGAAATTGGCGAGCATAAGGCCTTGACACATTGCAACTGAGATTCCAATCTCAAGGCTTCAAAACCCTCCAGCATCTTCAAACCCTCGACTCAATTTTCAACTCCACGCCTCATTATCTCAAACAACTTTGGAGTCTCTGATGATCAAGTGGCCACAATCAGCCTCCCAATCTGTTTGTGTGGAATCCAACAAACACACTCATTCAAAGCATAAAACGTAGATGCACACAAGTCAAAAAGACCCTTTGACAGAGGATAAAATTTTCCTTTCGTTTTGTTGATGAGCTTCAAATCCTTACGGTACCAACTCTAAATCTCAATGAAGAACACGCAGATGCAGCCACACTCAGATCATAAATCGAACGAATTTCTTGGGAGCGGGAAAAATAAGGAACTGTAAATACAATCATAAACTCATTGTTTTCCTCTCAATTCCCTACTTTATTCTTTGATCTTACATTTTCAAGCAACAAGAACCCACCAGTTCTAGAATGACCCAAATTGTGCTTAGCAATCAACATTGGTCTAGATTTGCAAAAATAAAAAATAAAAAGTAAAGGAAAAGACACCCAATAGGGAGGGGAGAGAGGTTTTCTCTTTTTATTTTATTTTATTTTATTTTTTTTTTTATCTTTAGAGATTGAGCATGCCACTACTTTTGGGTGAATTAGGGCTATAGAGGGTGAGGAGAGAGAAGGGAGGAGAGGGCGGAAATTTGGAAGATAGTAGTGACCTATTTTTGAGTGCTACATCTTTAAAATTAGCTGACTTAGATAAGTGGTTCGCCACATAAGCGAAACATTATGAATTATCCAATTAGAACTCGCGCTATTTGCATAAATAAACAAACTTCCTAGAACAATCAAATACATAAGAGTATAAGATTTAATACAAGAATTGCTGACAAAAATCTCTCTTCCTCTCAGTGTATCTCTTACAAACCCATTTACAAAGGGAGTACCAAACCAATACTAATGGCAACCTCAAATTAATACTTTATGCCAACAAAACTCATATTTATATATGAGTTAAACAAAATAGGACATAAATGGTCTTTACAAGGGCCATAACTTAAGGGGTATGGAAATGACAGATTGTCATTATTAATATATATATATATATATATATTTTTTTTTCTTTTTTCCTGCTTCACACTTCTTTTTCTCCTCACTTTACACGATAACTTCAGAATTTTGAAAAATTGGTTCCTCGCTTTAAGTTTGTTCCAATTTAGTCTCATGTCACTTTGAAGTTTGGAGAAGACATTTTTTGAAAAGAATTTTATATTTTGTTACTAACTCACTTGACTTTAACTAGAAGAATATGAAAATTTTTTCATTTGTGTTTGAGACGAAGTTAAAATGTTTGTAATGATTCCCCATTTGGATTTGAGAGGGTAAATGATTGGAGTCAAATCTAAATTGGATTGTGCGGTAGGTATTATTTTTCCTTGATTTGTGGTTATGAATCAATATTTTTCCTTTTTCGGAAAAAACAAACCAAGTTGAGTCAAGAACATCTTGGCCCATAACATAAAACTTTTTGTGACCAAACTTCTTAATAACAATATTTGTTTATACCATATCTGGACCCCCTCAAAATAGAATCTTAGCTCTAATTTGTCCCTCGTCGAATCAGGTTCTGACACCACCATTAAGAAATTCTCAATTGCTCTAATACCACTGTTGAATCACAAAAGTGAATAAATAGACACCAATATAAATATAAAAGTGCAGTGAAAAGGAAAATGGACACACATTTAATGTGGTTCAGCAGAAAATCTATGTACACGGGCAAAGAATGGCTTAAAATATTTATTGACAAAGTAAGAGATTACATTGTCTTATAAAAGGATCACCCAAAAGTTTAATACATCGAAATAAACACTCACTCTATTTGTATGAAATGAACAATCTTTTTAATACACCCAAATACATAAAAGTACGAGATTTAATAGAAAAATGAGCGACATAATTTCTCTGACTCTTAGTATATCTCTCACAGACATATTTACAAACTAAGTATTAAACCAATATAAGAAATCATAACAGACACACGCTCGAAACATAAAAGTAACATTATCAAACTCATACCTCTTGGTCTAACTCTCTCTGTCAACAAAACTCATATTTATATATAGAAGAGCCAAATAAGAAATGCGACAAATAACCATTAAAAGGGTCATAACTTAAGCAGTATACATATACGACCGCCCCTTAATATATATATATATATATCTTCTTTTTCAATTTTTTCTTTCTCTCCACTTTACAGTTTCTTTCTCTTTACTCCACAGATAATACCTGTTGTATGACTCAATTTGAATTTGATCCCAACAAATAAGTGTGAAAAATGGGTGACTGATAGCTTACCATCAAGATTGCGAGGAGGGGAAATAATAGCAAAAAGTGAGCCATAGTAGAAAGAAAGAATGTATGCAAGGAAAAGACAATAAATCAAAGTCATATTGTATTTGTAGGAGTATACTATTCGTACTCACATATTTATGCCTGTATAGTATACTCTTTGTTTGAGATACTTATCACCGGTTGTAAAAGTTAAGCATGATCTCAAATTTTTTAAAAAAAAAAAATAAGTCACAACTTAAAATTGTTTTCCATATAAATTAGATTTAAGAAAATCTTAGACAGAGTCCTCTCCTCCTCAAATATAAAATCTCGACAAATTTCGCTCTCCTTCTGGACGATATCTTGATGAGCCCCTATTCTTCTTGCTTGTGCCACCTAGATAATAAAAAAGATCAAACTCCATAGTTTTTTTTTTCTAAGATTTAGTATTGCAAAAATTGTTTTAAGTCTCTTACAACCACATCTTGGAATCTAGTTCTGATGCCTCCATAACCGTCATTTTCAAAAAGAATATTTCACGATATTCAAAAATAAAAATCTGAATCTAATTGTACTTAAAATTAGAATATTTGCACTTAATTTGAAAAAAGTTGAGTAGATGAATGCTTAAAAATTAGAGTACGAAATCTCTAATTTAAATACAATAATATTTGCACTCAAATTTAGAATATTTATACTTAATTTTAACAATTTTAGCAGCTAGGTATTTACAACTAAAAATTTGAGTTTGTCCTCAAATTTGGAATATCTATACTTCATATTTACAATTTGAGTAGCTAGGTATTCAAAACTAAATATTTGTATTCAAATATCATTTTTCGAGTAGTTAGATAATCAAAACTAAAAATTTGAGTCTATTTATACCCAAATTGAGAGTATCTATACTTAGATTTGAAAAACTGAGTATCTAGATACTCAAAATTAAAAATTTGAGTACAATTTCTCCAATTTAAATATAATTCTACTTGTATACAAATTTGAAGTATTTGTATTTAATTTTAAAAATTTAAGTAGTTTTTTTTTTACTTAAAACTAATAATTTGAGTTTACTTATACTCAAATTTATAGTATTTATACTTAATTTTGATAATTTCAATAGGTAGGTACTCAAAATTAAATTATTGAGTCTACTTATATTCAAATTTAGAGTATTTGCGCTTAATTTTGAAAATTTGAGGATCTAGGTGTTCAAAATTAAAAATTTGAATACAATTTCTTAGATTGAAATACAATTTTTCAAATTTGATACCATCACATCAAAGTTTGTTTGTAATGAAATTTAAGATGCAATTTCAAATATATATATATCAAAAATTATGATTATGATATTGTGATCATTAAGTGATTTGAAGAAAAATAACTGCCTTTTGTTATATATTCTCTAAAATGACTAAATTTGGTTTCTTTTTGATATTTAGAAATTTATTTTTAAAAGTCTACATTGCATCATAATTAAATTTCTTTTTTGTTATATATACAAAAGACATTTTACATGGATGCCTACTATTCGTAATATTGTCTTGATCATTCTATTTTTATCGTCTAGTGACGCTATGAGAATAAAAAAAATTACCGAAGCAACCCGACATAAAGAGGAAGAAATTTAAAAAAAAAAAAAAGAAAATTCAATGCTTGTATCCCTCGGCAAGAAAACTAGTTTTTCAACCAAAAACCAATAATAAAAGGGGGTGGGAAAATCCGGTTGCATGACCAAGCAACCAATTGCCCTTTACTTTGATTCAAGTGAGTTATTTTGATTAACACATTGTGTGAGTCAAAATAAAATTTCTGTAATTTTTTCTTTTTGTTGACTCGAAGTCCTTATCAGTCTTTTTTTTTTTATTTTTTATTTGAAGTCGTCATCAGTCCTTTGGTTCCCTATGTTATAATGCTGCTGGCGATTAATAATATAGGGAACCACAGGACCAATGATGACTTCAAATAAAAAAAAAAAAAAAGAACCGAAGAGGACGTCAAGTCAGAAAATAAAAAAAAAAAAAAAAGAAAAAACGACTGATGACCACTTCAAATAAAAATAAAAAGGATTGATAACAACTTCATAAGTTCATATAGAGAGAAAAAAAAAAAAAAAAAGAAGAAGAAGAAGAAGACTGACGAAGACTTCAAGTTAAAAGACGAAAAAGGACCGGCGACGAGTTCAAGTTAGAAGAAAAAAGGAAGCGACGACGACTTCAAATAAAATTATAAAAAAAAAAAAAAAAAGACCGACGAACCAACTCCCAAGTTAGTCTCAATATTGCTAAGATGAAAAAAAAAAAAAAAAGAAGAAGAAGAAAAGGTAAACAATAAATTTAAGTAGCATAAAATTAATTGTGAGATATGTTTTTATATATTTTAAAAGAAAGTGACAATAAAAAGACTCGAATATAAGTTTATACAGAAAAAAATATATCAAATCACCACTACTTCAATGACCCACACGCAAATTTCCAGCAATCATCTTATTGGAATGCATGAGAACCCATATGGCCCCTTATTAGTTACTTGATTGGCACTTCACGTGGGATTCTAGGAAGCATCACTAGGCTAATCCAATTATCAAAATCTAGATTACATCATCGTGTCTACACTTAGTTGTTTACCTAACAGTATATTTGGCTCGTAGTAAAGTGTTTACACTTTATTGTTGACTTGATTTGTTTCTAATTCTAATTCTACTTCATTAGTTCCTAGTCAAGGGTTTATACTTTATATCATTAGCACTCTGTTTGTTTCGTAAGAAAGTCAGTAGGAAACAAGAAAAAACCCTTCTTGATTTTGATTTTTAACAGTAGTTTGAATTGATGAAGTCTTTGTTACAACTAAGCCACAGTGATTTGTCCTTTTCCTCGTCTTTCAAAACAAAAACGTTGTTGTCTAGCCTATTGATGCTTTGTGTCTAATTTGGGTGTTTTACTGTCAATTGATATAAGATTGTATTTGGATTTGATCATGATATTTAATTATGGAATATTTGGTTGTTTCAGAATACTGTAAGCCCATTTTTAATTGAGGATGAAGGGGGATGAAATTATGAAAAGACATAAAAGGAATTAAATTTCTGTTCTCTTTGACTCCCATTTTGAGCTTCATTTTTGTTACTTGACTATGCTGTTTGTTAGATTTCTTTTTTTTTTTTTGGGTTCAGATTCTGAGAGTGAAAATTTTCCTTCTTTTTTTGGTTACTAATGGCAGCAAAAGGTACAAATCCGGATACAAATGCATACTCAGATAAGACAGGTGAAGAAGGGTTTTCTGGGACTGCCAATAAATTGCAGAATTTATTGGAAAAGGAATTAGTGGACCCAAGTGAAGCTTCTGATACAAATGTTAAGTCTAATTCGAGCTCTTTGATATGCGATGAAAAGAAAGCCGAGAAGAGTGACCCTGACGATGCCGAATAGATGTAGTAATCAATCCAAGGCTACAAGTGAGAAATGGGCTTGTGAAAATGGTTCCGACGTGGTCATGACTGGGGAAGAATTGAGTGATCCAGTTGGAAGAGATGATGGTAATTTGAAATATAATCTCTAATTACAAATTATAATCTCTAATTTGATTTGTAATTAAAAGGGTTAAAAAAAAAAAGCAGGCAAGGTGATTAAATGTTTGCAAGTGTCAAAGTGATGTGAAAGTGTTGCGCATCTTTTACTCTGATGTTGGCGTGGGTGCATGTGTTAGGTGGTGTTTGTGACTAAAAAGAATAATGATTTCCGTCTCGATTTGTAGTTGCACGAATAATTTTTCTTATATCCAACAAATTTTATTTAACAAAAAAAAAAAAAAAAGAAAATTTTCTAATAAAATTCTACCTCGTGCCTTTTTAGCGTATTTTTACAACCTAGTCATGAAATTAAGTTGGAAAGAACACCATTGTTTGTGTACATAAGCTTACAAAATGTCAGGTGAATGGAAAAAGGTTTGTAGCCATATAATTTGGTTATATTTAATTTATATTGTATTAGTAAAAAAAAAATTTTTGAAATTTTTTTAAAAAAATCATAATTTAGAATAATATTAAGAGTAGTACTAAATAAATTTAAAATTTAATTTTTAATAAAAAAGATTAAAAATATAAAGTTTAGATCAATTATAACTTAATTTTATGGCTACGCAGTGGTCCTTAGGTGAATAGTGTTCTAATTTTTGGAGCAATCGGCCCTCACATCTCACCTTTGAGTCTTGTACTTATTGACCATTAAATTATACTAAATAATATATGTGTTATTCTATTAAACTACTATTGGTTTAGTAGCATTGGTTGGTATTCTAATCCAAAGAGAGTTGGTCTGATAATTAACAGAGTTGGTTTGCATTGGGATTCAATCCGCGGGATTCTCGTCCCAAGAGTTCTTCTAGCATTCACAAAATTTGTGCGCTCAAATTGCGAAACTAATATTTCCCAGTGGAAAAATGATTCTCACGAGTTCTTAAATTCCAAAGTGAATAATTTGTGTGGATTTATATCTATGGCCCACCATCGCGTTGTAAAACTAAAACTTTGGATGTCTTAAAGCATGGATTCGTGGGAACAACGGCGTCTTTTATTTTGAATTACAATCTTTCCTTTGACCTTTTAAAAAATTTTAAATAGTGTCTTGTATTTTTGGTACAATTAATTAATATATTTTATTAAAAATTTTTTAATTTTATATTTAAATTTTAGTAACTCTATTATTTTTTTCATGGTTTTTTAGGATTCCTTATAATTAAAGAAATTATAAATGGCCATCTTTTGCCTAATCATTGGATGTCCATGATCCAATTTTTGTGTCAACTCTTGTGAAATACTCCTACACATTTACGATTTTACGTTTAGAATAATCTTAACAAGGATTGAATCTTAGTTGACAATGAAATTAAGTATCTCTCTTTACCAAATTTACTACCACTGAAGCAGCCTGTCCTTGGACACTTGAAAAGAATAAACTAACTGGGTGTCAAAAAAAAAAAAATCAATTAGAGAATACAAAAGATGGTGATAATAAATTTCACTCAAATGTTTTTAAAATATAACTTATTTATAATTTTACATTATATATATTTTTTTTATTTTTTTATTTTAACTAGATCATATTTATCGTATAGTATAAAATTATTATTAAATTATACTAAAACAATGAATCAAATAAGAATTTCCTTCTGGGCGGGAGAGACGCAGAAAGAGTATTCATATTTAAAAAAATAACAAGATTTACTTTTATTGTGTATTTAATGACTAATTAACTTCTTAATAGACTAAAAATGAGAATATAATGATAACAAAATGCGGAAAACAAGAATGTGCTGCCACTTACAAGCTAAACGTTAATCTATGAAGACTACGAACATGCAATTAAATGTGCTGCCACTGACAAGCTAAACGTTAATCTATCAAGACTACGAACATGCAATTAAACACAAGAATTTTGAGAACGTTAAAAAACGAAATGACTCCACCACGAGAATTTTGGGTCAAGTGGACATAACTAAGAGTCTATCCAACAATGAGGACATAACTAATCTTATCAATTTTGGGTCACATTGATTTACATTATAGCAGAATATAACTTTTCATTATTTAATTAAACACTACAACAGAATAAAATAAAAAGAATGAACATTACAAATCATCATTAATTGGTCCAATATTATTTATGTAACATGAAATATGAAAACAATAGATGGATTTTTGAAAATGAAACAGATTTTCAATCATGTCTTTTATAGTTGTTTTGCATACAAATAACTATTTTAATAACATTTTTTCAAAATTCAAAATTTTATTAGATTTTTCGGCAATTTTTTTATCACTATTACCAAACAATCAACAACTTTAAATAACATAACAATACTTTTAATTTCAATATTTTATCGATACAACACATTATTTCATAACATCACAGAAACTGTAATAACCATTACACATCAGTGTCCAAAGTAGCAAGTAGAAACTGCTAAATTTGGGCCATTTAATCCAATCCAACTAGCGTGTGACCCATTCAAATGTGGCTTAGTACAAGCTGGATAGAGCCACCCACAAGGACACGAAGAACATGACATGTGGGAGCAACATCGACAAGAAGGAAAATTCTGAAGACTTGGGTGATGCAGATGAGAATGACGGTGATTTTGGGAAAGGGAACGACAATGGTGACGGAAACAGAGGTGGAAATGCTTCTGTTGATCCACAACAACGATTGAAGTGAAGTACAGTGTTGGACAAGCAATACTTTGTGCCATTTTTGCATTCTGTATGCAAGAAACTTCTCGCTTCGCCTAAAGTCATGTTCACAGAATTAACGAACTGCAGTCCATTATTGACTATGGTGAAGATCCGGAACAGATATCTCACAACGACCCCAATTTGCAGAAGATGTCGACTAGAACCGCGAATCCTGCAAACACTTTAGAGAAGGAGAAAGGTCTCTTCCATGAAACGCTTCCACTTGATTTTAAAAAAAAAAAAAGTTCATCTAAAAAAAGAATAATAATAATAATATAAGAAAAAAGAAACAATAAAATTGTTTAACAGTTGATTCTTCTAAGAGATATAAATCGTCAACATACAATACTCTAAAAGCAAAGCCCTTAATAACGCAAAAATTAGCAAACAATTGATCTTTACTTTGAAATTAGCGAAACAACGATAAGATTGGAAAGGAAACAAAACTTGCCATATACTTGTCTTGATATGTATTGCTTAGGTGGTCGGTAAAATCATATGCCAGGTTCCTTTAATTTACAACAAGAAAACAGATAGCATGTACATATCTTCAATTCTAATATCGATTATGCATATTTAAGCAACTCAACTCCTGGTTACTAGTTGTCATTTTGAGATATAATCTTTTGGATAATTATACTAAACCAACGCCTAGTTTGCTCCATTAAAAAAGGAAAATGAGAGACGGATAAGGTGAGAAGTGACCGAATAACGAGATAATTGATTATTGTACATATTATTCATAATACTGTTACGTATTAGTTTTATCTATAAATTTTATAAGTTTTCATAAATTTTTCTATAGTTTAGGACGTACAAAATTGAAAAAATTAATATACAACATAATTATGAAAAATAAATATAAAGAAATAAGTGTAAAAGGTATCTCCCTCTCTCTCTCTCTCTCGGTTTCCCCATTCCCCGTCCATGAAACAATGCCCAAGAAGGGAAAAGTAGGAGGAATATGTCTATATTGTACTATTTGTACTATAAATACTACAAAGCAAAGGTTTTCGTACATATTAATTAAGAGTGTCATTACATCTCCAGAATCGAGTATCTGCCCGAATATTTTTTTGTGCAACAAGACAGTGATTTTGTGCAACAAGACTGCTATTTTATGCAACAAAAAAAATACAGAAAAATAAAGATTTTTTTTGTTGCATAAAATATCAGTCTGGTTGCACAAAATCACTATCTTGTTGCACAAAAAAACATTGGGGCAGATACCCAATTCTGGCAGCCTAATTTTTTCCATTAATTATATAGAGTGTTATCCTATGTAGTTTGGAGTCTATATAAGATGATGGGTGTTATGCGGTAAAGACCACACTTCTGTTTGTTTATGAAAATTAAGAATTGTAGATAGTTACAGAGCAAAAAAAGTAAATTTATTTGGGGAAAATACAAACAATATTGCCCGGATGTGAGCACATTTATATAGAATATGGAGAATTAAAACGACGTACGCAAGAGTTTCGTTGGTTTGTGCAGCAGGAACCTTCAGAATAGACACAGAGACCAGCAGGAAACACACGAAAAACACAAAGGAAGCCTTCAACGCCATGCTTCTCTTGAGTATCAAAGAAACAGCACAAAGGAATAAGATGTTGGTACTTTGTATGATAACTGAAGACGGTGGGGAAAAAAAATTCGGTATTTTGTCACAAAATACTCTATATATTTTCTTCACTCGGGTTGATGTACCATAACCTGCAGCAGAAGGCTCTATATATAACCAAATGTCTCTGTCTTCTGCCACTTAAATAAGGTCATTTAATAACCTTCATTGGCCATTCCAAGGCCAGAAGCTTCTCCGCCATTTCCATCCTTAGTCAACAGGTAATTGGCGGCAACAAGATGTGAGCATTTTTATTTGCAGTTGGTTGAATAAATTATGTAAAATTATAAATACAATAGAGTAATAACAATCTCTTATCATATCATCCCGTTATATAATTTGGTAATCAGCAGCTTGGCGTTGACACTTCTATGTCAGGGTCCAAACGGTTTTTTTTCTTTTTTCCTGAAAATAATTTCAAAATGGTTTTTGATCTTCTAAAAAAAATGTTAGTGACAACCACAGCGAAAATATATAGTTAGTGTCCAACAAATTTAAGGTTTGAAAGTAAGGTTTGGGATTCGATTAGAAAAAATTTTTCCTCTTCACTCCACCTAGATTAAAAAATTAAAAATAATGTAATTGACACTGACGTAATGTAATTTAGTGAAATATTTATTAAATAAAAAAAAAGCATATGAGTTATTAAAAAGATTACATATTTTCAGAGCACATGTCAATCTATTTAAGGTTTTTCTTTTTTCGAAGTCTTTCTTTAGAAAAAAGAAAAAAAAAGTAAAGAATTGATTGTACGTCAAGTTCCAAACGTGCCAACAAAAAATAAAATAAAATAAAATAAATTACAAGCAACTTGGTTACAAATTCTGCTGCTACGGTGCTATAGATTCGATCAGCTGGCACCTCGTAAGTCAGAATATAAAATGCCAGAATATAAAATGTCGCATAGTTTGTTTCCCCTCATCCGGGGTAGTTGAGTCATCCCCAAGTTAAAAATTTAGAATTCCAAATATTTTGTTTCCAATTGCCGATCTTTTCCTCCACCAACCCATCAACGTTTTTCTTTTTCTTCCCCAACTCACTTAAGATTTTCGCTCTAATTATAATTCAACTTTCCCTTTTCTTTATTTTCTCTTTTTAGGTGTACTTCATTGTGGGACCCATGTTCATTTAACTTCCGATTCCTGACCTGGATTATTTAATAAAAATTTCAATGCCAACTTTTAATCCACCTCAGTGGGTATATGTCTCGGTGTAAAATTGTCTGTTTGTGTAATTTTTATTAAATAATCCAGGTCAAGAATCGGAAGTTAAATGAACATGGGTCCCACAATGAATAGTGAATAGTACACCTTAAAAGACAAAACAATGAAAAGGGAAAGTTGAATTCAAACTAGAGCGAAAATCTTATGTGAATTGGGGAAGAAAAAGAAAAACGTGATGGGTTGGTGGAGGAAAAGATCGGCAATTGGAAACAAAATCAAGAAAATCGAATTGGAATGAAGAGATCGGCAATTGAGGAGCGAAGCTGTGTGGAGGAAGTTGGTGGCTTGGTGGCCATTTAATTTTGTTTGCTTTTTTACCTGGGTAGTTGGATTGAGGTATAGGTATTAATTGAATGTAGTATACTGGTTATTATACTGTTGTATCCTCAAGGATTGGCAAGTGCTTTGATTTCGACGAGGTGGAGGAATTACTGCTGTCAATATTGTGTACGTTGGTTGCTTCAAGGATAAGCTGGATAATGCGGCAAGCATGAGAATTTTGTACGGTAGTTGCAATAGAGACAGTACAGGCGGGTGGCAAGAGGAGAGAAGCGGTGGGATAAATTTACAATCAGGTTAGTAACGATTACATTTAATCAAATAAGGTCATTAAAAAAAAATTTGGTCAAATAAAGTCAGAATATTTACAAATCGGATCAAATAAGGTCTTCTGTTAATAGAGCCGTTAATTGCTGACCTGTCACGATATGTAGACGCTAACGTGGCATTAATTAACAAACACAGTCAGCATCTAATGCTGATTTGGTGAGTCAAAATGGGTCACTAACTTTTGATTTTCACAAAAAATTTAAAAATTTGAGAAATAAATGGGAAAAAAATTCAAAAATTATAAAAATTCAAAAAATAAAACCCAAAATTTATGAAAATTTTTTCCAAAATGTGAAAAATCCAAACATAAATTTAAAACTTATATAAATCATAAATTTAAAAATATTTTAAGGTAATCCACCAAAAGTTTAAAAAATATAAAAAATTATAAAAATAATTCAAAACTTCTAAAAATATAAAGAAATCTCATTATATTAAAATATATAAAATTTTGTTTTTAAAAAATATAAATTTCAAAGAATTATATAATCTAAAAAAATGAAATTTTATCAAAAATTCAAAATATTAAAAATTTATTATCAAAAAAATGTAAAAATTCAAAAAATTGATAAATTAAAAAAATATCTAGATGCAAATTTGAAATTATATAAAATAAAAAAAATTTTAATGAAGAAGATAGCAAAAAAGAAGATATCCATCAAAATATTTTCTATCTTCTTCATTAAAATTTCTTTTTTTTAATATAATTTCAAATTTTCATCTAGAAATTTTTTTTTGAATTTATCAATTTTTTGAATTTTTACATTTTTTTGATAATAAATTTTTAATATTTTGAATTTTTGATAAAATTTTCATTTTTTTAGATTATATAATTCTTTGAAATTTATATTTTTTAAAAACAAAATTTATATTTTTTAATATATTGAGATTTCTTTATATTTTTAGAAGTTTTGAATTATTTTTATAATTTTTTATATTTTTTAAACTTTTGGTGGATTACCTTAAAATATTTTGAAATTTATGATTTATATAAGCTTTAAATTTATTTTTGAATTTTTCACATTTTGGAAAAAATTTTCACAAATTTTGGGTTTTATTTTTTGAATTTTTATAATTTTTGAATTTTTTTCACATTTATTTCTCAAATTTTCAATTTTTTTATGAAAATCGAAAGTTAGTGACCCATTTTGACTCGCCACGTCAGCATTAGATGCTGACTGTGTTTGTTAGTTAATGCCATGTTATCGTCCACATGCGTGATACGTCAGCAATTAACCGCTCTGTTAACGGAAGAACTTATTTGACGCGATTTGTAAATATTCTGACTCTATTTGACCAATTTTTTTTTAGTGACCTTAGTTAACTAAATGTAATAGTTACTGACCCGACTGTGAACTTATTCCGAAGCGGTGGCAGTGCAGAAGGAGAGCGACTTTCAAGTGGTAGGTATTTGGAGATAACGTGTGTGTGTAACTCCCGGAGCCAATCTACGCAGGTAATGGTTAAGATTTTGTTGAGTAGGTAATAGTACGCGAAGATTGGAAATGCTAAAGATGGGAACCTCATTCTTCTGCTCTCGTCCATTCTAAATCAATTTTTAAATCTTTGTTACTATAACAATAACTTTCTTTGTGTCATTGAACTCTGCAATTAATCAACATCATTTCTAATTGCAAGTAAGTTAGATTTTGTTGGTGTCATGGAAAAGCTTGCTAATGTATAAATTCTCTTAAGTTGTGGTTGTTAGAAGAGTATTGGCCATAGAAAAACCTGGCGAAACTTTTTACAGTTCGAGAAGATGTAGAATTGGAATTAACAAGGTCGACAACTTTAAGTAAATTGGGACATTTGTTTTGTATAATTAAAGTGATGGGGTATTGACAAGGTCGACAATTTTGTGCATGTATAATTAAAGTGATGGGGTATCATAAATGCCTAAATTGTGATAGGTCGGAAGGACGATGTAATGTTATCAATTTAGTGCTGAAATTGAATGTGGTTGTGTGCCAACACAGGACTTTTTGAAAATCTGATGTTGCAAACATTTGTAATTGTGCAGTATACATAGTGAAATGGATGGAGGTGACGGTGAAATCCAAATTGGGAGGTTGAGGTGAGGGGATGAGAAAAAGAGTGAGGTAACCATAAACAATTTGAATGAAAAATGGATATTTTTTCGCAAACAGTTTTGTTTTATAAGCACGGAATCCTTGTGTGTAGGTTGTTTACTATTCTAGATGTGTTCCGCAACAAGAAAAACGCACTGTAAAAGAAATAGAGGGGAGGTTTCATGTGATGGATCTAATTAGAGACATGGGATTCGAGTCCTTATGCTGTGTGAGTTGTGGTAACATGCCGAAAAAGTTTATGTTACAGCTCTTGGGTCACTTTGACCTAATGACTCGCAAGTTATGTGTTCGAGGATGGAGAGTTAGTATTAATGTAGAAGATGTTGTTAAACTGATGGGTGTGCCAGTAGGGACAGATCTTGTTCCATCTTCTTTTTGGAGGAATAGGCTTAACCCATAAGTGGGGTCCTTCGGTTAGCGTACTCTTTTCCATCTCAAACTAGGAACTTTATAAAGATTGACGGTGGTTTATGTACCCCACGGTGGCACCAAATTCCCCCTCCCTACTAAATTGATACAATGTAAGTACACGAATATCTATTGGTTTCGTGATTAAGGGAACTAATCAAATCAATAAAAATAATCTAAGCTAAGAATAAGAAAAACTTTGTCAAGTAAAACGCACTGTAAAAGAAATCTCGTTATATGCACGGAGTAATACCCATCAATTTAAAGCCAGGTTTGTCAAGTTGACAGGATAAACATACTAACATCACTTGCAAGCATTGTCACAAGCTTTCTAGGATATCAATGATGTAGGATAATAGTCACAATAACAATTCTCAAATTATCGACTTAATTTTCTTGAAGCTTATAAGTTTCCCAATAATGATAATATATAATAGGTTATACTTCGCAGTGCTTCAGCAATACTTTCCAATCGCGTAGTTATAGTATTTCTTTCCAGTTTGATCAATAAGAGACTTAATGAAACTGTGTAATTTGGGCCTATGCACATCCTGGCCACAAAATTACATTGTTTTATGATAATGGATTGCAACTATCGGTTATACCCAAATAGCTACCAACAGACCAGTTGCGCTTCCACTAGTAATTGCAGAATCTTTCTGTAACATGTAGTTTTTCTTCTTCATAGCCAAGTTGTATTGATGTCGACCTGTTTCACATTACTAACCATGTTAATTAAAGATTTAATCAGTACATTGGCTTGTTAACGGTAAGCAACAAAACCATAAAACAATTCTACGAGAAACCACTGCATACCAAATTATGGCCATATTGCTGGGCAAATGGTGATGTGGGATACGACGCACCAGGAGGACCAATGCAAACATAGTCTGATGGTAGAGAAGAGCAGCGCCTGGCACATGCATATTAGGTCCCTGCAGTAGGCCATTTCAGAAGTCTTTACCATGCAACAATAAACGTATACTATTGATCACTAAAAAAGAACAATTTTTTTAATTTTTTTTGTTAATTTTTAAATGTCACATTTCCCTTACCTACCAATCCTGGGCCAAGCCACCTTCATTTCCAAAGGCCATCTGACTTGCCAAACCATATTAGAACAAATGACCTTCATTTGCCAAAATATAATTCATGTCAACATTTTTTTCAAAACAGCTGAAGGAAGTGAATTATTTATACTAATCATAGGAACAACTTTTCTTACTGACCTCATGCAATAAAGTGGTCGCCGAGCGAAGTCCTAATCCGATTGTTCCAAGATTGATTTGTAGGAATGAATTGTCTTGCTCAAAGTTATTCCTGTCATCATGTGAGACGCTATTTCGCCTCCATACAGTTTCACTTTTAGTCACAGGCCTTCATCTATAGTATCTCTCTTTCTTCGATACATGCCTCCGTGACTTCGGTCTGCCGTGACGCCTTATCGATTTTGGATCCTTAATGACGAGCCCCAATTCTCCAAATAATGAAGTTGATCTGTCATGTTCTTTTCCATGTACCTGAACTTTCCAATGTCTACAACTGCAATGTTAATCGCTTTATAAAAAATCCTCTCCAAAACTTTTGTTCGCGTCACTTCAATACTCGGACTACTACTTCCAACCTTAATATTCAAGTACATACGAACTACATCATTCCTCCAATGTGGCAGTATATATTTATCAGGTATAACATCCACGTCATTAGAAATTAGGACCTTGAAGATGTGTGAACATAATAAACCCCCAAATTGAAATTTCAGACAACTACAACTAACATCATCATTCCCAATGTCATATGCCACAGTATACTTAACTCGCTTTCTTTTACATCCAGCAACTATAGCTAGTTTAGTAATCTCATTTATCAATTTCCCACCATCGTCGACAGAGATTAACCGCAGTTCACAATACATGGTGTCAACAATTTCTTTCTGGACCAACCTAAAGATAGATGTTGTGCATGCTTTTGCAAGTTGTTCCTCAAATGTCCATCTTGTCACACACATAATTTGTCCTTGTTTTGATAGAAATTCTAGTTGCATCTTTTTCTCGATTTTGTCATTCACCGCCAAACCATATTGTTCTACAAACTTCTGCAACGAGGTTCAAGAATTAAGATAACCATCAAAAAAGGCATTCATGCTTTCACTTTGTTGCGTAGTGACATGCCAGCCCAAAATGATGATTTCACATACACTGGAACCCAACGTTGCCTGCCTTCGTATAATTGACTAATCCATTCATTATCTTCTAGATGAAAATTTGCCACCATTGTCCCCCACATTTCTTCAAATTCACTTGCACTAGAAGAGTCATAAATCGCTGCCATAAAAGATTCTTTCAAATAGCTGTATTCTTTTTCGCTTGGCAAACTTTGATGGATATTTGTTCATGATGTGCCACAAACACAAACGATGCCTACAGTTTGGGAAAACGACAACAATAGCATTTCTAATGGCAGCACATTGATTAGTGATTATTGCATTGGGATGCTTACCGCCCATGCGCCTCAACCACGTCTCAAAAAGCCATGTAAATGTCTTGCATTTTTCATTATTTAAGAGGGCACAACCCAACAAAATCGACTGTCCATAGTGGTTCACACCCACAAAGAGTGCACATGGCATGTCATACTTATTCACAAGATAAGTTGTGTTAAATGTGATGACATCTTTAAATTCTTCATATGCAGCTCTACTCCTCCCATCCGTCCAAAATACATGCTTCAATCTTCCTCTTTATCAAACTTTATAAAATAAAAGAAATCTTCACTCTCATTTTGCATTTTCGCAAACATTCCCATCAATGAATTCGCATCACCCCCTGCTATATTAATTTTCTAAATCTTAGTAACATGATTCCTTAGATCTACACTCAAACACGGCATTTTCTCATGGCCCCCATGCTGAAAGACAATAGATTTCACATTATTGGTCTGGCGAATACCAGAGATGTCATTGGCTTTTACCAGTCTTCTTATATGTTCCTCTAGTACGCGATTTTGTGGTATGAATCTTGCTTCCTTTGGTTTAACCTCATGATTGTGCCCCAACACCATTTTTGTTATTACCCAATATCCGTTTGACTTTGCACAACATACACGAGCCATGCAACCACATTTTCGAGTCACCCTACTGACTAATATATTTGAACCTTGACAGAAGCACTTCCCTGCTTTTGTGCATGTAATCATCTGCGACCTCTCAAGCCCACTCGCTGCATCCTTTTTCCTTCCACACTTTGCTGTGCCAAAACTGTTTGCCCACGCATAGTTCTTGTAAAATTCAAATAAATTATCTATAGTGTTGAAAATCATCTCGATCGCCAATGCTCCTTCTACTGTTCCTTCGTGACCTAAAACATTATTTTGTACCCCTATCTCGTCTTCGACTTGTACACTCATTTTATTCTGAGTTTCTTCCAATGATGAGATCAAACTGCAGCTGTCGAATTTTCTTCACAAAATCCAAAACATGTCATCAAAATGAGCATAAAATTTAGTGTCTCATATTTCACTATTATCAGTGATTAGTTTTAACAATCTATTAATGTCTGGCTCAAAGTGTTTGAGACATATTCGCGGCTTCCATATACATTTCTCAAATTCTAAGGCACAATTTTTCCCCGACTTCATCTTCACCACAATTTTTCCTATCCCTATACCTATTACGTTCTTTCAAAAACTGAGTTTACAATACTCCATGACATTATGGTTACTTTAAGAGGATTTTATAGTTCATGCACTACTGAAATTTATATTACAAATCATTTTGACGTTTTAAATTTTTGTCAACATATCAAATTTTTGTTTATAATCACCAAATGCATATACGGACAAGCCTTCCATTGCCTCTCCAAGATTTCTCATCCTATATACGCCGAATTGATTTCTTAAATTGACATTAATTTAATTTTTCTAAAACAAAAAAAAAGCTAAACCAGACCATTTTAGTTTATTTGCAGCATATAACCAATTGTTTGCCAACAAAATTTACACAGCATACCATTTCTTCGGAAGCCCTGTCCACTGGAATGCACATGTGTCAGGGTATTTTCAATGCCTTCAGCACGTCGTAGCAAGGGAGCAATAGCTATTTACAATGCCCTCAGCAAGTTGGAGAAAGGTTGAAACAATTTGCACAAATATGAAGGCTATCAACTATAAAACCGAATCTTTACAGCTTCCACCCAATTAAATGGGATCTCATTATATTGCCCGGTTATGATAAATTTATAAACTATTTCACAGAAAACCTCACTGTTAAAACCACTAATTTTCTTCATTTTCTTCACAACCAAGTTGTTAAAATCGATATTCCACTCAAGATCGTTTTAGAGATGTCAAAATCGAATCGTAGGATCGGATTTTAACATCATGACATAATACAAAAATTGTCAAAAAAAAAGTGAGAATTGTTAATTAAATTGCAATTTTAACTTTTTAAATATCCCATCAATTTCCGAAATTGATCGAAATAATCTACTTTAGAAAATTAATTTTCCTCTGGCCAGCAAGTGATTCTTATTCCGTAACATAGCAAGTTTTCAACACTTAGTAACAAACTAACAAACTTTGTTCAAATTACCACAACCTACAAAATCATGAACTGCTCGACCAAATGTAATATCCCTACAATTTGCACAGCTTGCATGAACACTGCTGACTGTAGCTACATCCACTTCAACTCCCGAAACTACCATCTCCATTCTCCACCACTATCTCAAGTCCTTACTCAAAATTACTATTTGTTGCAAAATCATTAACGATTAGATTCCATGAAATAAAGTCTTGGTCAGTCAATTCATCAAACAGCTTAGAAGCACTTCTGATATCTTCTAATTTTGCAATAAAAAGAAATTAAAGATTTAGTAACAACATTACAAGAACCAAACCCCAATTTTAACAAGTACCCATGAACGCATTCACCTTCCTTTATGCTTTCCAAAGCAGCAAAACCTTTCAGAATGCAAGACCATGTATGAGATTTCATCTCAATCCCCAAATATAACATTTGCCTAAATAGATACACACACCCTGAAAAATCTCCAATCTTTGAATACCCATTATTCCACTGAAAAATGTTCTCATTTGCAATTTTATCGAAAATAATCCACCCTTCTCTCGATTCCCCACATGTTCAGTCCCGCGGCAAATGATCCTACATGCTTTCACAGAATCATTAAAAGAATCAATTGTATCGAGAATGCCCAGAAAATTTTTAGCTGCAATGGTTCACCCCCTTCACAATCTTCACTCTGCATCCCTTGCTCAGTTCACTTGCTCCGTCTCGAAAAAATGCCCAACCCTCAGATGTTTGCTTTTTGCTCGACAATTCGAACTTGGCCTTGTTCTGTCCACAGCGACAATAGCGGCGCCGCTTCCCCAATCTCTTTCCCTTTTCCCTAGGTTTTCTTCGATCCAAATTATTGGACAAAGTTTACAACTCTCCTGCCACGTAATCTCATACAAATACCTAAATGTCACGTAGATATCATAAGTCATTTTGTCACGTCTGATCTGTATATATCTCGGTGCCTTTTGTTTGTTTTCGAAAGATTACCGTTCCAAATAAAGTACATACTTGTTTAAGCGCTCACTGATGCACGGTAGAATTTGTAATATGTCACATATATGTGCAAAGATTTTTTGCGAGTAAAAACATTTCCTTAAAAGCTTAAAAGCTTAAAAGTCAATTTAACCTACTATATTTTTGAGTTTATTAATCCATACTCATAACGTTTATTTTTTTAATTGGTCCACTGCATTTCAGTCCATCGGACTAAATTAGTTCAACCATTAATTCGGCTGTTAAGTCTGCTGAAGTGACATTAAAATGGCTGCCACGACCACAATAGAGCGGCAAATCTTGGCACAACCGGGAAGACAACGGCAAAGGCCCAAGGGCCAAATAGCGGATCAACAACGGCTACAGCTAGACGCTATCTGGAATTTGCAAATCGCTAATCGAAAAGTGCGAAGGAAACCAAAGCTGCAGGAGTCTGAGATGCCCCACGTGAGAAAGTCAACTGACAAATGATGACCACAAGTAGGCTAGAGGTTGGCGCGAAGCTCCAAAGAGAGAACAAAACCTAGCTATGCAAGGCGCCGGAGGAGAAAAAAACCCGCATCCCCCACCGCCCCACCCAACATAGTGAAGGGGGGAGACAGGGGAGCAAAACATCGCACGCTCATGACTCAACCAGACAGCACAAACTAAGAGAGAACCCTAACGAAGCAAAAAAGGTGTGCGAAGACAGAAACTAAATCCTAAAAAAGGATGAAGCACACAGAAGAGTACTAGAACCGCTCAGGTAGACAGTGGAGGCTAGCCAAGCAACAGAACCCAAGAAGGGTGGTCAGTGGCCGAGCCACATTGACCATTGTGAAGACAGTTGCCCCCACCAAAAACAAAATTTTTCACATAGTATTGATAAAATTTGAAGTACAAAAAATTCTTTTGCCCCTACTTAAAATTGAAAATTACTATCAAAGACTTCAAATAATTATTGAAATTAAAATTTTATAATTTTTAAAAAAGTTAATTTATTACATTTATTATATTTAAAATAAATATTTACACGACTTTAGGTAATTTATCATAACTAAGTATAAATTGAGTAATACATAATTTAGATGAATTAATTCTTATATTTTAATTTAAAATAAAATTCGTATAATAATAGTTAATATATATTGTATTTAGAATTTAAATACTTTTTTTTAATGATTCGATCAAATTAAAGACGTATAAATAGAACAAATATTTTTAATTAAAAATAAGTTGCAAAAACTTATTATAAACTTTTTGGAACAAAATAAGTTACAAATTTTAATCTTAATTTCACAAAATAAGAGATTTTTTATCTTAAAAATAATTAATGTATAATTTTGTCATTTATTTTAGATTTTCATTGTTGTATTATAATAAGTTGCAAAAACTAACATTAATGATTTTTTTTATTATTTTAATTTTATATTATTTTAAGATTTTTTATCTTAAAAAGTCAAGTCGACGATAGCGGAGATGCCGAAGGTGGCGAGGTAGCCTCTAGCCACCAGGTACGGCGTTATGTTAACCGTCTTCACCTTCACAATATAATCCGCTTTCTTGTCTACATCCTCAGCCATATTCTAAAAGAGTCTCATTGCATGGTAGAATAAGATCAACTAAAAATTTGTTTCTAATGTAATAAATAATAATTTTTTATAACAATATTTATAAAATACGTAATAAAAATAAGAATAAAAAATTTATTATTTTTTTATTTCATATTTTTTTATTATTGTTACATAAATTATAAATGTTATTATATTACGACAACTGTTACGCCATCAATTGTATGGACATTAACATTTCTCTATTCCAAAATAATTCAAAATAAAAAAACGAATCAATGCAAAACAAAAAACAGAACCTAAAAAAAAAAGAGAGAGGAGAGAATTGAGAGTCGGATTGGGTTATTAAAAAGTTCTGCATAGCATACCAAATGGACAGAAAAAGCAAAACACACAATAAATTAAAGGTGTATTTGTTTGATTGAAAATATTTTAGAGAAAAAAATTTTTCTCATTTTTTGGTATTTATTTCACGTAAAATATTTTACAAAGGAAAATTTAGGGAAAATTTGGGAAAAATTTAAGATTTTCAGGAAAAATAATTTTTCCTTTTTCAGAACTGATTTTATTTTTTAAGAAAAATACAAACTGTGCTATAAGTAAGTGATAAGGAAAAATTATTATTTTCACTACAAACATTTTTCACTGCAAATATTTTACAACAACTTATTTTTCAGTAAACAAACGGAACTTAAGTGTAAACTTACTAGATCTTAAGCGAAAATCACAAACAATAACGGATTTTTTAAAGAATGGAAAGTTTCAGTGGGATTCTAAGAGAAGAAGGGATTCAATGAATTGGTATGGAAACCCTGCATTCTATACAGTATACCAAATGAAGGTAAAAGGCTAGACAAACAATAAACTAAGTGTAAACTTACTACATTTTAAGCAAAAATCACAAACAATAACAGGATTTTTTAAAGCATGAAGGTTTCAGTAGGGTTCTAAGGGGAGGCAACAGAGATCTTCAGTGAAAAGAGAATAAATGAAAGTTGGGTTCCGTCTCTTTCTATTCATCGTTTGATACATACATGAGGGTATAGTAGTATTTACACATTTTCGGTTCATATTGTTTGATGATGGTTAGTCAAAAGCTTTTTTCTTTATTGTTAGAAACATGAAGTCTCGATTTGTAGAATGCAAAATGTAATTTACCCGGATTTATATGGCGGCAAACTTTTTCTAATGTATACTAAGCTGATGAGCACGTGTCTTACTTAGAATGGAGTCAAGACTAGGTCAACTGATTTTGGCTTGGTCAATATTCAACATTATTGAATGAGTTGCTTAATGGATCAAATGAGTTTTTTTATTGAAAATTTTGAGAAGCAAATCGTATGGCCTGCAGTCTATTAAATTTTTTTAGGTTTATATAATCATGGAATAATTTAAATTTTAATTTTTTTATCATTAATCCATTGTCTAAATTTTTTTTTCATCTTTTGATATCTAAAAGTCTCTCAAGTTAAATTATGACACAATTCTTGAAATATGTCAAAGGCATATTAATAATTTAATAATATTTAATAATTTTATTATTTTATTATTTTATTATTTTTATAAATTTAATATATATTTTATAATTAAATAATTTAAATTATTATATATCTACAGTTACATACCTAAACAGTATTTCTGAAGTAGAGACGAACCGGTTGACCGAGATATCGCGGCTGCCCAACGCACTGGTTTCCTGAGAAATCTCGGTTGCCTTCACCATACCTTCCATCTTTCATACAGTGATGATGGCCAGGATCAAAAATTATATTTAATAATAAAAAAATTAGTGTAACTATAGAAATTAGAAGATATAAATAAATATACATTTCACCCATTATCTTAACTATTTTAAAAATTTTATTCATAATATATATATTTTTTAAAACTTATTTGAGTACTTTTTATGTTTTTACCATCTATTATCTATTAGTGAGTTGTTATGTTATAATAAATAAGTAATAGTCCAGTTAATATTATATTATTTAAATTGAGTGTTATGTTAACATTAAATAATGACATGATAATTTAATATATTTTTCATATTTTTTCAATAATTAGGAGTTCGATTTTTGTTTCAAAAATTTTTAAATAAATATTATTACGCGGAGGTGGCCGTAACGAACATCCATGACACCGTCGAAGAAGAATTACCGGCCATTTCTTTTCTGTTATGTCTTCCTTTCAAAGCCAATTAACAAATACCATTACCATCTTCCTCTCTATCGCTCTCTAAACTCAATTTCTCTCTCTATAGAATCAAGTGAGTTGCCAGGGAGCAAAATCTCGCCGGTGAATTGCAAGCTTGTAATCTGACATGCAACTTTGAATTTTGGGCCTGCAAGCAGAAACTGTTAAAACGGCGTCGACATTCTCTTCTTCTAGTGATTTCTCGGGACGATGAGGGAACTCAACTCGGCTGCGGAGGCTTGCATGCTTGAGGCGTCTGGAAGGGATGGACACGGAGGGGGGAGAAATGAGCGGCGTCGGCGGCGGTGGTTTGAGATCCTCCGTTATTCAACCTCCGTAGTAATATTTACGGTTTTTAGTAATGTAACCTTAAATATTTTAATTATTATAATTTTTTTTATTAATATACAAAAATATCACTACTTTTATTTAAATTAATAAATCTAACGTCAATTTTAAAAAATAACAAATCTAACATCAACTTTACTTTAAATAATAAATTTAACACTAACTTTAGAAAGTAACAAATTTAGTACTAACATTAGTTAGAGTAAAAAATTTAATACGCTATAAAATTTTTTGAATAAAATTTATCTAATTCGATAATATGACAGTAATTTATATAATTATCATATTACTAAAATAAATATATGTCTATAAATTTATTATAAAACGGACAGATTCTGTTTATATAAAATTATTGCGTACTAAATTTATTATTTTAAGTAAAATTATTATTATATTTGTTACTTTAAGTTGGTATTAAATTTATCACTTTAAATAAAATTAGTGTTAAATTTATTACTTTTTTAAAATTTGTATTAGATTTATTATTTTGTGCAAAGTTAATAATATTTTTGTATATTAAAAAAAAATTTAAAATCGTATTTATTGAAAAAAATTGGAAAAAATATTAAATTGTCACCTCATCATTAAATGTTGATGTGACATGTAATGTAGATAATATAGTACCGACTAAATCATCATATATTAGACTTAAAAGACTCCTTAACGAAGAAAGGTGAAAAATGAACCACAAGAACGTAAAAAATAGATTTTAAAAATAACAAAAATTGTGTGAAAATTTTTAATAATATTATAAATTATGGGTGAAATATATATTTTTTTTTTGTTTTTTTTGGTAAGAAAAATATATATTTATGTTAAATTAGAAAGTAGAAACCACGTTGGTAAGGTAAAAATCCCAGCTGCTATATTTGGGCCGTTTGTTTCAACTGACATGTGCCCCGGTCAAATGTGGCTCATTACAAGCGGATAGGGCCAGTTGCATTCGCTACCCAACCTTCTCCTTCCACGGCCCGAGCAAAAATTAAATTATATATTTCGTTACTTAATATCGAAATTATGTCTACACTATTACCAAAATTTTAATTAAGATATTTTTTTTTCCTAAAAAAATAAATCTCATATTTTCAGACTCTATTTGGTATAATAAGCTCCTCTGACAATTTTGAATATCATTAAATTTAACACGCATTCGTTATACTTGATAAACATGTGAATCACAAAAGTTACTATTTTTTATACTAAAAAATTTATAACAATGCATACTTTTCTTATTTTTCACATAAAAAAATCCCATATTTTCATACTCTACTAGATAGTATAAGTTTCTCTGTTGATTTTTAAGATTACTATATTTAAGTTTCTCTACTAGATATTGTGAATTACTTTTCTTATTTTTCACATTAAACATTAAAGCAATGTATTTCATGTGCATGTATAATTTATTTGCAAACAAATTACTCGTTTAACTGTTTTGTTATGAAAATTATTGAATTGTTCATCATATCCTTTTTCTTAAAATAAATTTATTTGGTCTTACCTTTCACGATATGGATGTTTTTTTTTTTTTTAATAAAAGAAATTGTGGCATTAATCATGCAAAATTCATGCATAAGTCAACATGAAGGAGTTGGAACAACTCACATAAAATAAGAATAAACAGTCACAAAGATTTATAACAAATGTAGTCAAAAGACATGAATGTTAGGATGTTAGTATCATATTCCATGATTTGTTATTAGGTTTTCTAGTTTTTGAAAATCAAAACGTAAGAATATTTTCTTATTTTAAACTATTGTTAATTGAATTTTTTGTTTTTATTAAAATATGATTGAATGTGAGCTCCATTATAGGCCTTTATATTATGAAGTGATAAAATAGGTCATATATACCTCTTATAATTCTTGTATAAAATAAGAATTTGTCTGGGTTTTTGGACTTGAGCTGAAGAGACGTAATTATTATAAAGTTTGTTGTTGAGTTTATGATGGATAAATTCAACTAAGTTATCAGTATAAATAAAGAAATATGTCACCTCTCCACGTTATAAGGTTAAGTTTTTTTTCTTTATATTAGAGTGATTTATAATTGTCGACTGAGTAGGTAAGGAAGACATTGATCTCTACGTGCTTATGAGTGCATGTAACATGTATTCTCCATCATTCTCTATAATATAACGACAAGAGAAATGCATCATCTTTACTAACATTCATTTTTTTTACCAGAAAAAAAAAATCTATTGCGAGTATGTCGGTTATCGAATCTGCAGGATAAGTCGGGAGTTACCTATTTTATACCTTTTCAACCCTACCCATAGGAGGGGACCCACGTCCCGAACACTGTTGAGTTTGCACGTAACTCCCCCAAGCCGACCAAATATTGTGAATCGTAAACCGAATCGCACCCACACCAGACATTACTGAGCTTCTTCCATGAGGGCAAGACCTCAAGCACAGCTCGCGGGATTTGAATTAAAGTCGTGAGTGGGGAAAATAGATCGATTGATCAATTAAGCTACCATCTCAAGTAGTTTACTCATATTCACTTTATATCCGTGTTTCTAATTTTGATATGAGTAACTAGGGTTTAGAATATTCTTACAAATATATGTTGTCTCACATAATTAATAAAAGGATTAACAAACTACATTCTGTCTGTTGATAGGGGTGGTGAAACTTTGTGTTATCTGATCTTTCACGTTTTGAAAAGCTTATGTGATATGATTAATGAATGCATAGAAGGAATATCTCTACTATGTTTTTTTTTTTTTTAATATAGATTTGCGAAAATTCTAAATATATAAACAATGCCAAAATAGATTTTTTTTTGTTGCTTTTTTGAGAGTTTCATTAACATTCAAACTTGAAACCTTTAATGTTATGAATGATTATAGCCAAAATAGATTTTTTCAATGTGGTAGCATTTCAGGTGGGTATAGAACAGTTCATATGTTTGCAGCTCACCAAGGCTTGTGCACAATTTTGTGGTACTTGTAAGGTGTGAAAATGTTTACAATTTGGTTAACTGAATTGAATTACGAAGTAAAATTTTCGATTATATAAAATTGAAAACTATTTTCTAATTAAAATTTTAGTTAACTGTTCAGTTAACTGAATTTTATAACAAAAAATTTAAAATTTTAATATTAACGTAAAATAAATATTTTTGATATATTTCTTTAAAGAAAATTATAATTATCATTATATATATATATATATGATAAAAAATGATTATTTAAGATGAAATAATATTTTATTAACATTTATTTGTTAATAATAGTAGTATTAGTAATATTTTTTTCTATTAAGAAAAAAAAAATATATATATATATTAACATTTCACTTTGGTTCAGTAAAGTAAAGCTTTTTAATATTAAAAACTGAAACCGAACTGAAATTTTAGTTTTTATTTGGTTCAGTTAATCAGTTATAAAATTAGTTTGGTTAACTGAAAATTTGGTTCGATTCAGTTTAATTTTTTTAATTAACTAAAATTTTTGGGTTTGTTTTTAACACCCGTGGTTATGTGTGTATATGTTTTCTAGTAGACAAAAATAAATAATATTTCAGCTTTTTTTTTTTGCATTTTTACTTTTATAATTGATTTGATGTGATCATTACTTTCCTATTACAAATATCTAATTTTTCAGTCTTATCATTCAATTTTAAACCCTATCACAAAACTGATTTAATTTTACATATTCAAACTTGAAACCTTTAATGTTATGAATGAATATAGCCAAAATAGATTTTTTCAATGTGGTAGAATTTCAGGTGGGTATAGAACAGTTCATATGTTTGCAGCTCACCAAGGCTTGGGCACAATTTTGTGGTACTTGTAAGGTGTAAAAATGTTCACAATTTGGTTGACTGAATTGAATTACGAAGTAAAATTTTTGATTATATAAAATTGAAAACTATTTTCTGATTAAAATTTTAGTTGACTGTTCGGTTAACTGAATTTTATAAAAAAAAATTTAAAATTTTAATATTAACGTAAAATAAATATTTTTGATATATTTCTTTAAAGAAAATTATAATTATCATTTTATATATATACATATATATATATATACATATATTCACTTTGGTTCAGTCAACTAAAGCTTTTTAATATTAAAAACTAAAACCGAACTGAAATTTTAGTTTTTATTTGGTTCAGTTGACCAGTTATAAAATTAGTTTGGTTAACGATTCAGTTTAATTTTTTTAATTAACTAAAATTTTTGGTTTTTTTTTTTTTGAACACCAGTGGTTATGTGTATATATGTTTTCTAGTGGACAAAAATAAATAATATTTCAACTTTTTTTTTTTTTTGGCATTTTTACTTTTGTAATTGATTTGATGTGATCTTTACTTTCCTATTACAAATATCTAATTTTTCAGTCTTATCATTCAATTCTAAACCCTATCACAAAACTGATTTAATTTTACATGTTCTTTGCTCATCGTAACCATTAGGTTGATCTCGTCTGAGATGTACAGATATGGATACGGACACAAAATACATATATATGATACGACATAGATATGACGACACGTTGATTCTTAGAAAATTAAGATACGGGTACGACACTCATATATCAAACTATTCTCTAGTATGTTAATTAGAAAAAAAAAGAGTATTATGTATATAATTTTTAATAAATTTGAAATTGATTTTGTGTGTGTCTAATATATATAAAAATATCAGATACTTATACTAATAATATTTGAAAGGTGTTATAAATATGTTCAAGATACAAATTAAAAGTGGTTAATATGAGTGTCCAAATTTTTTTTTTTTTTTTGTTATATAGGTTTTTGAATTTCCAATACACATCCAACAATTATCAAATAAATGTTATGTCTAACACATACATCTAACACAGATAGGCTTCATTTTAATAGGGTTCATGCCTCCATCATCTCGCTTAAAAGTCGCAAATCGACCCCAACTCTGGCTCTGGCATTGAGCATACATCGTTAAAGTGACGGACAGTCACCAAAGAACCAGTGAAACCCAATAATCCTGAGACACACTCGTACTTGAGAGAAGCAGGTTGACTCACTCAGCAACAAGTCAAACTTACCCGTCCGGCCGTTGCGCTATACTTTGCCCGTTACGTATGCCTAACCTTGCGCGAGAGAAAACGAAAATGGGATTTTTCATTTTTATTATTTTAAGTTAAAAAGAGAAAAACACTAAAAAAAAAATAATAAATAAAATAATAATTTTTATAATAAATATTAAAATTTTTTATTTTTTAATATAAATACTATCAATATTAATATAAAAATTATTATTTTTATTTTGTTTAAAAAATATACAAAAAATAAAAATAAAAAATCAGCACATAGACAATTTTCCTTGGAAAAAAAACACTGACGAAAATGGCTCTGTTTCCGTGTCCCGGCGAACGCACCGTCGCTTCCGCCCTTCTCCTTCTCTCCATTTCCGCACCTCCCTCTCCTCTCGCGGCGGCTACCTCCTCCGCCTCCTCCTCGGAAGTAAATTCTAAAAAATTTAAAACTCATTTAAAATTTCTAATTCAATTTTCACTTTTCCTTGAAGTTTCTCTTGTTGGCTACCTGTGTGTTCTAGCCGGCCGCTTGGCCTCGACGGTGAGTGCGCGCGGAAGGACTATGAAAGCCAGAGGAGCAGTAGCCAGGAGGAGAACTTGAGCTTCGAGTCAAGCGCCTCCATATCCATCTCTTCGTGTCCTACGAACGATGGCTCCTCCAAGGAGATCCGCCCTCCCAATCGCATAGTCGTCGCGGTCGTGGCTCGCTGGCCATGAAATGAAACTCAAGGTGATATGATCTCTCTCTCTCTCTCCTCCCCTCCCCCCCCCCCCCGCCGGCGCTTCTGTTTGGCTCGTTCTTCGTTGATCTGGAATGGCTCTCTCTTTGGAATCAGTTCGCGCTAATCGATTTCACATGCTGCTTGTATTATTATTGGACTCTTTCAGCTACCTTTGCCTTATTTTTTTTTTTTTTTTCACAGTTGTTACAAATTTATTATTAAAAATATTGACATTTTAAATTTTTATTAATAATTATAAAAATTAAAATAGAAAATCACTATCTATAATAAATTTTATTATTAATTTTTTATTATTACGCAACAAATTTTATTAATAATTTATTATTAATATTGATGTTCATCTGATCTCTCTAATTTCATAGTTTGAAGTAAAATTCGAGATCTGCTATCTGAAATTTGAAATTCTGTTCTCATTTTTGTGCAACGATGCTTCTTTGAAAATCCAATTTTCAGGTAATTTTCGCATCGCTTCCAAGCTCCTCTGTTTTGGGCACCGAGTGTGTTAGTTCCCAACGCATTATGAATTTTCTATATTTTGTAACAATGCGTTAGTGATTATTGTGGATTGTCTCATGGCAACTAATTTGAAATCTTAAATTTGATACTTCAACCATTTAGAGGAAATTATATGAGTTTTTTTTACCTAATTTCATTCTTGAAATTTAAAATTACTAGTTTTTTTTTTTTGGTTTTGTTAAAATTATCAGTTTAATTGCTCGGATTGAAATATGAACCTGGATATTCAGCCTATGATGTAATTTTTTTTTTTTTGAACAACTAGGAAATATTCATTTCATTCTAAATTATATAATCACGAGTACAACTTACAGTATCAGTGAACATAATTTCAACAAGTGGGGTATAGGCAAGATTTGTGACTCACATTATCTTTATTTCTGTCTCGTAAAGATTAAATTTAAATAACACACATTTCACGATTACAAAGCCCTTCTCAAAACTCTGTCAACGACCATTTTATTTAAAAATGGCATGTCCGCATGGGGCAATTTATGATAATTAATGTCACCCAAGTAATCATTCGATAGACACAGACACCTTAACATCATCCAAGACAGGTCCACACAGGTGACCAAAATCATGCACACTAGTATGATAGTATGCACTGTAAAATGTGATCCTTGTCCTGGCTGAAAGTGCTCTGAACCGCAGGCTTGCAGTCTTGAACAAGCCCTTTCCTTGTGACGCAAAGGGGACTTTGACTGTCTCATTGGCAGCAAATGCCTCGACCATCATGGATCCATGGCAGCCATTCTTTGCGTCCCCGACGACGAATGAGAGGCTGTAGTATTTGCCTAGCTCTGTCCTGATAACTTGGGCAATGGCACTTTCTCTTCCTGCCACGAGCTCCACTGCGGCGAACCCTGATGGAACAGAGAAATGGTTTCTGTCTATGTATTTTACAGGCTTGAGGGATTCGATGATCCAGCCAGGGAGTGGTGAAATCAAGTCTTTTTGCTTGGGAGGGAGGAGAACTCCAGTTGAGTAATTCTTGAACATATGAGGACCAGTTTCAAAGCCACTATTTTTTATTAGGCTGCCTGCATCACATTTAGAGTAAATGAACTGAGAACAAATCGAGTGATTACTCTAATTTGGATTGCCACATAAAATCGAAGACACGATTGGCTTAATATTTTTTCATAAGAATGATTATAATGCTTTTTTCTAACTTAATTTGTACATATTTTCCCTAAAATTTTGAAATAATATGATCATTTTCAAGTGCCATTTTGTAATCAAGCAGCTGTCAAGTATGAGTTCCATCTAGACTTTCTTTAACCTATAGCAGAATGCCTATACACTTCCATCAATTATTTGAAAAGGCAATCTTTCAAGAATTAAGCAGTGGTTATAACTGGTTATTTATCCAAAATTTTTTGTAAAAAAAAAAAAAGAATTGAGCAGTGGTTCCAATTATACCTAGTAAAGAAAAGGCAGGACCTAACCTTTGGTATACTTGAGAGGTTGCAGCTCCTTGATTGCAATAGCATCCAAGAGAGGTCCACAAGAGGGGTCCTCCTGAACACCAGTATTGTGAAATGTGACCATAGCAACTTTAGAAATTGCCTTGAAAGCAACAGCATAAGTATCACCCCCATTACTGCTATACAATGTCTGGAGAGACAGGTCACTCGATTGACCAGGGACTGAGATCCTTAACACTTCATCTTGAGCACAGGTCCTTGTGGCCCCAAATGTGAGGGCATAGATTGAGCCTGGGTTCACCGCAACTCTTTGAGAGATGGAGGCCTCATTGCCCAGCCTCACTGCGTGGGACCCACGAGGGATTTGCAGGTAGAAGCCTCCTGGCTGTGGCCCACCAGAGACATATTCTACTAAGCCTTGGATTATCCACTTTGGGAGAGAGTATTTTCCTATGATCACTGTTTTGTTGAGATTTGATTTTGCTGGTGCTTCATTGAAGTCCCCATTTGGAAGAAGCCCTGAGAAGTCCAAAAAGCAAAATGGTGAGTTACTGTAGTTTTGGAACAATGAAATTGTTGGATCAAGCTCTCTAAAATTTGAGTCCGATGATATCACTGGCAGCTGCCAAAAAAAATAATTGGAAAAGAGTGCTACCAAATAATGACAATGTCACCGAGAAAATTTGCAAATTGGCAATTGTTGGCAGACTCAAAGACCCGTTACAATCTGTAACATAAAAAAAAGTGAGAAACAATGGATGATTAATTCCTTACCATCAAGACTGCGAGGAGGGGGGACAGTAGCAGAAAGTGAGCCATGGCAGAAGGAGAGAATGTATGCAAGGAAAAGACAGGCAATCAAAGCCATGTTGTGATCCTATCGTATTGTATTGTATTGTATTGTATTGCTTGCCAAGAAGGCAGTGGAAGCTGCAATATAATATAGGGAACCAAAGGACTGACGACCCAATTCCCAAGTTAGACTTAATATTTAAATTATTTAATAACTCATATTATTTTATTATTATATAAAAATTACTTAAATTAAATTATCAAATTTTTTAGTATTGCAAAAGTGAAAAAAAAAAAAACAGACCCATGTTCAGGCGGCATAAAATTAGCCGTGAAATGTGCCTGTGCGTGTCTTTTACTTTCAAATTCCCTCGCACAAATGTCCACCGAGGCCCTTATTGGAGAGCATGAAACCCTGTTGCCATTTTTTTTTCTTTTCGTTTTTTTTTTATAATAATAGAAAAAAGAATCAAAGTTGTCAGAACCGGATCGGTCATCAAACCGGAAATATTAGTTAGTCAAAGTTCAACCGATTCAATCGGTCGAACCGGTATGTGAACTGATATTTATTAATATATATATGTATAAAAATAATTTAAAAAAATAATACTTATATATGATTATTAAATATTATTTTTTTATTTTTAAGGATTAAATTTAAAACTAAATTGAAAGTTTTAATTAAATTTAAAACTCAAATTATAATTTAAATAAACATTGGGATCAAATTATAATTTATAAAATTTTTATACCAGTTGAATTGGGTCCGATTTTTTACCGATTTTTAATCATTTTTGACCGATTCGAATTAAGGAGCAATAATGACCATGAATCAGTCTGGACCTTTAGCCGATTACCAATTAAACTGATTAGACCAACCGGTATAAGCCAGTTTTAACAACATTGAAAAGAACACAAGAAGATATATTTTCTTGGTCTTACTTTTCCGCATGGCCGCTTTATTGATTACCGTGATTTGCTCTTCGTTTGGAATTCTAGGGAGCCTCGCTGGGCAAATCTAATTATCAAAATCTAGATTTCATCATCGTGTCTACACTTTGTTGTTTACCTAACAGTGTTTGTATGTGTGTCCCTACCACCGCACTTGGTTTCCACTTGAGTGTTTACACTTTTGGTTGTTGACTTTATTAGTTTCTAATTCTAATCTCTAATCTGATTTGTAATTTTTTTTTTTTTTGACAAATTTGATTTGTAATCAGAAGGGGAAAAAAAGCCCAGGTGATTAAATGTTGTGCAAATGTCAAGTGATGTGAAAATTTCGTACATCTTTTACATAGATTTTGGTGTGGGTGCATGTGTCATCTGATATCTGTGGCGAAAAGAATAATATATAATTCTTGTTCCGACTTATAATTGTACGAATAATTTTTCAATTAACGTAAACAAAATCTTATTTATAATGCAAAAATAAAAAATAAAGTTTTCTAATATAATTCTACCTCGTTTCTTATTTGTGCATTCGTACAACTTAGCCATGAAACTAAGTTGAGAAGAACATTACTATTTGTGCCCATAGGCACACAAGATGTTAGTTAAACTGCCTACCTGCAGAACAATAGTGTTCTAATTTTTGGAATTTCCCCTATTATCCAATGAGTTCACTATGAGTGAAGAGTTCCGCTCTCACATTCACCCACGAGTCTTATACTTAGTGGCCATTAAGTTATACTTGATAGATGTGTTATTCTATTAAACTAGTATTAGTTTAGCAGCATTGGCAAGAGTGGGTCTGATAATTAACAGAGTATGCGGGCGTTTGCATTGGGATTCGGTCCGTGGAATTCTCATCCCAGGAGTTGGTCTAGCAATTCACAAAATTTGCGCGTTCAAAGTCTAATATGTCCCAGTGGAACGAAAATTGTCATGAATTCTTAAATTCCAATGTGAATAGTTTGCATGGATTTTATGTCTATATGGTCCACCATCTCTTTGTAAAAAAAGCATGGATTCGTGGGGAACAACGGCATTTTCATTTTGGATTACAATCCCTATCTTGCTCGCTCCAACCATCTTAGGAACTATAAATGGCCATTCTTTGAGAATGGGTCAACTAAGATCAAAGGTATCTTTGATCCAAGTTCCAACCAATCCTAGTTGACAATGAAATTCAATCTCTCTCTTTACCAAATTTACCAACACTCAAAGGCCGAGATTTTGGACACTTGAAAAGAAAAACCTTACTTTGGGTGTCGAAAGGAAAGGAAAAAAAGAGAGAGAAGAGAAAAGATGATAATAACAAAGTACAGAAGATAACCATGAGATATTCAATTATAATTCTCCAAAAAAGTATTAGATTTATGAAAAAACAATTTGTGTATTTCTACTATTCAATCTCTCTCTCTCTCTCCCCTCCAACATAGACCATTCCCCTTTAGTAGCCCAACTCTGGCCGGCAGTGGTGGTTTCAGATACCACTGTCGGCCACACTTCTCCACCCATTATCTCCATTCTTCTCCCTTTTTTCCTCTCTTTCTCTTCCCTCCACCACCCTCTCCTCCTCAACCTATTCTTCCTCTCTTCAGTTTCCCTTTTTTTGATTTTTATGCTATTGTATATGTTTTTTTAGCTCGGTTGCCCCCCTAAAAACAACATCTATGGCCTCTCATCTATTAGATCCGGGCCCTTTTATAGTCAACCATCGCTACTATCGTCATCACTGTCGCCACCGTCATCGCTGGCGCTACCACCGGAGATCAATATTTGCTGCTAGACCTTTGGATCCGGTGACCGCGGCCTCCGCACTACACTCTATTAGCTGTCACATTTTGTGCCAACGGCGACGCATGGTTCAGGCATTTTGGGCCGATGCAGCACCCTCTGCGTCCTGCCACCTTTTCCTCCATCGATGTCTCCACCTCTGTCTCCACAGGTGCCTTCACCTCTGCCTCTGTCAAGGCTGCTACCTCTACCTCTGTCGGCGCTGCTGCTGCCTCCCTCTACAACTTCTATTTCTATTGGATCTTGATGGGCTGAATTTTGATGTGTTAGGTGAAAATTGGTGTTGTATGAAAATTATTTAGGGTCCGTTTGGAGACGCTGTCAGGTTTTTATTTTTGTTTTTCATTTTCTATTTTTTGTTTTTGCTGTTTGCTGAATTTTTGTGTTTATTACTGTCAATTTTTGTTTTTTTTTCTATAAGAATAAAAAAAATATATATAAAAAGGATAGTGAGAGAAATGGTAAAAAGAGTATAAATATAAAGAGAAAAATGGGGAAGAGAGAGAGAGAGAAAGAGGGGGTAGAGAGAGAATGAGTAGAGAGAGAAAAAGGAGTGAGAAAGAGAGAAGAAAGAGAATGAGTAGAGAGAATGACAGAAAGAGAAAGGGTTGAGAAAGAATGAGCAAACAGAATAGTAGAGAGAGAAAAATGAGAGAGAGATGGTAGAGAGAGAATGAGTAGAGAAAATGACAGAGAGAGAAAAAAGAGAGAGGGTAGAGAAAGATCGAGTAAAGAGAATGATAGTGAGAGAAAAATAAGAGAGAGAGGGTAGAGAGAGAATGAGTAGAGAGAATTGTAAAACAAGAAAAAAGAGAGAGAGTCTGGGTAGGGAGAGAATGAATTGAGAGGGAAAAGGAGAGAGAGAGGGTAGAGAGATAATAGTAGAGCGAGAAAAATGAGAGAGAATATGGGTAGACAGAAAGGAGAGAGAATCTGAGTAGACAGAGAATGGTAGAGAGAAAAAAGAGAGAGAGAGAGGGCAGAGAGAGAACGAGTAGAGAAAATGATAGAGTAAGAAAAAGAAGAGAGAATGGTAGAGAGAGAAAAATGAGAAAGAGAGCGGGTATAGAGAGAATGGTTGAGGGAGACAAAGAAGAGAGAGAGAGAATGGATAGAGGGAAAACTAGTAGAGAGAATGGTAGAAAGTGAAAAAGGAGAAAGAGGGTAGAGAAAGAATGAGTAGAGAAAGAAAAGAGAGAGAGAGGGTAGAGAGAGAATGGTAGAGATAGAAAAAGGAGAGAGAGGGTAGAAAGAGAATGAGTAGAGAGACATAATAGAGAGAGAGGGTGGAGAGAGAATGGTAGAGATAGAAAAGGGAGAGAGAGGGTAGAGAGTGAATGAGTAGAGAGAGAAAGAGTAGTGAGAGAAAAAATATAGAGGGATAGAGAGAGGATGAGTAAAGGGAGATATGGTAAAGAGGGTAGATAGAGAAAGAAAATGTTGTGACAGAAAGTATAAAAAAAAAAGTGAAAAACCAAATCGAAAAGTTAGTTTTTATTATTTTCCCAATTTATTTTTTTCTTTAAAAAACACTTTTAACTTTTCAACAAAAAATAGAAAATAAAATCAATATCAAACATGTTTTCTGTTTTTTTTTGTGAAAAATAAACAGAAAATAGAAAATAAAATTCATTCCAAACGGACCTTTAATTGTTTATTTTCGTTTTAGATGTAGCTTAGTCTTGTGGGGAATTGTTGCCGATATTACTTGGACGATTTTCAACAAAGGCCCACCAGAGTGCGATGAGTGCTACCTTTGATAGCTTTGTCCGACTGATCTATATCTGTCTTGGATCTGCTTCTTAGATAGGTTTAGGTGCTGTTTGATTTATACTCTCTTTGGAGATATTTGTTTATACGGGCTCTGCATCCCATTAGTAATTGGTCAGTTTGACAATTTTAGTTAAAGGCCAGGTTGGCCATATTGTATTTCTACCTTGTTTAGATTTTTCCAATGCCTCTGCATCGGATCTATGTACAGAGGTATTTAATAGTAATGCAATGATTTTTCTGTATTAAAAAAAAAGATTTATGAAAGTGGGAAAAACTAATTTTATTATATAGTTAATGATTTAGTTAATCTTTTAATAGACTAAAAAATAGAATATAATGGTACCAAAGTGTTAAAGATGAAAATGTAAAAGCTACATATAAGCAAAAAGTTTATCTATGTAGACTAGGAACATGCAATTTAATAACCTTTATAAAACTGAAGCAATTCATAATTATATGACAAGAACATAAATATTGAGGCATAATTTCCATGATCATATTAATCCTCTTTCCTAAAGATTCAATTTTAATTGTTTCCCTTTTCGCCGGTAAGGGAAAATAAAAAGTAAAAATACCTTTGGCAATTTTAATCTAACTTTTTGATGGATGGATGACATTATAGAAAGAAAAAATGTACAGAGGAAGTTATTAGTCTGATAATTGGGAAATTCATCAAAGAGAACTTGTGATGTAAAATAAGTTCAAGAGAAATTTGATCCCAATCAATGCCAAGGTGTTTAATATTTACGATAATGCAAACTCAAGTCACTTTTCTTATAATCACAAGAATGAGGTCTAAGGATTTGTATTGAGAATAAGACAAATTTTATGCCAAAAAAAGGGTAATTTACGTTTTACATTGTCAAAATAGGGTATATTTACATTTTCCACCAACAATTTCTAAAACTAATAGACAATACTATCTAACTAACCATCGTTAGTCAAAATGGATGGATGTTGTGCAAAGACGTATGTGCCCTCTTATATTAATGGACTTGAAAAAGATTAAACCCTAACCTTTTCATTTCCAACAGCTAAACCCCCAAAAGGATTAGCGATGGAAATAGAGATAGAGGATGATAGTGATATGGATTCTGAATTAAGATGAGTCAGACGAACAGCAGAATCGGTCGAAGATATACACGTAGAAGGCTTCATAGCACATCTAAGTCATGAATTGGAGCATACGACGTGATAAGAAGTACCGGCTAGCCATCGCCAGCCTCCTAGAACATTGTCCCAACAAGGTTGAGATCGTCTAACTCTACAATCCCAACGACGAGCTTTACTCCGACTTGGCTCTTTCCTTCGAGCACCCATACCCTCTCACCAAGACCATTTTTATCCCCAACAATAACTGTTAGGAGCTCGACCTCCTCGCCACCTCCAATGACTTCCTCTATTTTTGGTGCATCTTCGATAACCAGTCTTGCGTTGACCTCAAGTGCCTCCTTAACGGCAACAAGAACAGTGAGTTCTGTGGTCCCCTCACCTCCTTCAACTAGAATGAGGCTGACCCAGGCGGACCAATATCTCCAACATTGACACTACCTGCACTATCTGGGACATCGAGCGGGAGGCCGTCGACACCCAACTTATTACCCACAATAAAGAGGTCCTAGGCCGGTGTCGGCATCTTTACTTTTGTCTTTAATAATGGCTCCGTTAGGGTTTTGGATTTGCGTGACAAGGAGCATTCTACCATCATCTACGAGAGCTCAAACTTGGACAGCCCTTTGGTGCAATTGGGATGGAATAAGTAAGATCCGAGGTACATGGACACAATTATCATGGACAACACCAAATTGGTGGTGCTTGATATCTGTTTCCCGACACTGCTGGTGGTGGAATTGCAGAGACACCACGCTAGCGTAAATGCCATAGATTTGGCCTCGCATAGCTCCTGCCATATCTGCACAACTGGGGATAACTCTCAGGTGTTGATTTGGGACCAATCCCAATCTCAATCCATACCTTGTCCAACTCGTCCAACTTCCAACGATATCACTTATTTGCCCTTTGCCTCGGCCTCTGCCTCGACTTCCCATCCATCTCTAACAAGCTCAAGCATGTGCAGAACCTTGTCGCCTCCATCTCTGCAGCTTGCAAGGAGGCCATCAAGTAGAGAAGAAGAGCCACTTTACTTAGAAGGGTATTTTGGGCACTTCAGACCAATTATCATGGCATTTTTGTAATAAAAACGAACTTTTACTAATAGCAGCTTAACAGACAGTATTTTCTAATACCGCATTCATAACTTACATTATTTTTTATTAGTTTTAATAATCGTTAGTGTGAACATACATATACCTTATTTTAATAGTGTAAAACATAAATTACCTTAAAAAAGAATTATAGGATGTGTAATTTCAATTTTCACAAATGAATACTATACTGAAAAATCTTGTTAATAAAATGAATTAATAGATCTTTTCCAAGTCATATCAAACTTGATTTATTCATACATCTAACTTAATTGAATTTGATATTAAATTTTTATCTTTGTTATTGAGATATATTTACAGTTTAGTGCTAAACAATAATATTTATTAGCCTCTTTATAAAAAAGAAATAAAAAAATTATTAAGCACTAGTACTATCCAATTAGTAAGTCTTATTCTTTGGTTTTTTTTTTTTAATCTTTTTGGTTTAAAAAATGTGAGAGTAAGAATGGTGTCTCAACAGCTCTAGTAGGGAGTACGAAGTCTCCCTTTCAGTGATATGAACAGTTCAGATAGTTACAGTAAAGCTCATACTGAGAGAGATGCCTAGATTTAACTTCACCGTACATCTCAGTGCACTCGAACTCATGACCTTGAGGGCAACATATTCAACATGTTACTGATACACTACAACTGTCAAGTCTTATGCTTTATGTGTGTTGAACTGTTGATAAAGAATCAATGCACCTCTTCTTGGTTTTGGTTAAAAAAAAAAAAAAAAGTTTACCTCTTCTTGGGCTTTGACCTGCCTTTAGACTATTGATCGGTGATACTCTGTAAAGAGCCTGACCACGACCTTCTTTCGAGCACTAAATTCGAGCTCGGTCTTGAGCTCCAACTCTTGGCCCAAGTCTTGACCTTGAACTCAAGGCCATGGCTCAAGTTTGAGCCTGTGCTCGGCTTTTGTGGTAGTGGACCCCTCTCCCCCATGGCCCTCTCGCAAGCAACATGGCTCATGCCGGCTTGTGATGGAAGTTTACCTTGTACATTCAAAATTTAGTATATATTTACATTTTGCATACTAAATTTTCAAAAATTACAATAGATATACTGGCGACTGCAAGCAGTAACAAAAAACATTTTTTGTTGACTCGTTGTTAGAAAAAAGTTCTCGTAATTTAGAAAAAAGTTCTCGTAATTGCAAAAATGCAATTCAAAATGGTTCAAAATGCCTCTTTTTTCCCATGAGCCTTTTCTTTTACGGATTCCTAATAATTTACGTGTCCGAGTGCTCCCACAATAGAATACCTCCAATCATAATTTGAACTTGTCTTACAAGTTTCTATTCTCAACCTAGAACGCGCCAACAAGCTTCAAGCCCACGTCTCATCATGTGCAAACATTCTTTTGTAGTTGGTTGATGTCGGGCTCATACTTTATTGCTTTCACCAGCCAGTTGGACTGTTTCTTTCTGCCATATATATGTCGCACAAAAAACAGGGGATAATTAAAAAATAGTCCGATTTTTTTTTTAATTTTTCTATTGTAGTGCTAAATGTTTGATTTTTTTTTTCAATTTAAATTGTAAATGTTACCAATATCTTTCAATTTAACATACTCATATCCAAAATTGGAGTCAAACACTAAATTATAAGGTTAAACATGAGAAGTACATATTTAAAATAATTATCTTATACTTATTTCTCACGTTTGACTAGATAAATAACCAACATTTATTCAAATTACCAAAAATTTTATAAAAGATAGTGTTTTTATGATAATTATTTGCATAAAAATTAAATATTACTATAATTATTTTTGCGTATTTCTCATGTTTTACCATATAATTTAATGGTTGACTTACATCCTGTGCATGAGTACCACATTAAACAAAATTGACAACGTTAAGGAATGAAATGAAAAAAAAAATAAAACTTTAAGAATATGTTATAAAAAGAGTTAATATCAAAAAAATCATGAATTTTGTGTAAATTAGTAAATATAATATTACGTAAAAATTACGTTTAAAAATTCACTAGGGTAACGTAAGAATTTTTCCTAATAGTAGATTTATTAGCAAAAAATTTTTACAAAATTTAAATTGTGAGTTTTTAGAAGTGATCTTGTATTTACTAATTTGTATAAAGATAATGATTTTTTTTAGATGTTAATCCTTATAAAATTAAAGGGGTATTTATTTAGTATATGACAATGAGAATCAAGCAGTTGATTTCTATTATAGAATTAGTTTCTCAATAATTTCATTCCCATTCTTTTAAATTTAGGGATGTGATTCCTATATACAAGGGAATCATGATTCAGACATCCAAGGCATTAATCATTCTCATTCCTTACATAACTAACTTAACTACCCATTATCAAGTTGTTAAAAAAAATCGACCAAAATTTGAACAAAATAACATGTTGGAGAAAAATAAAAAAAATATAACAAAATAACAAAATGATAAACTTAAATATAAAAATTAAAATAATAGTTTAATAGTAATAATAATTATTTATATTTTTTATGATGAAATATTTTATAATCTCTACAATATATTTTATATTATAATAATATTAATAATCCTTCTTATTTATTATTATCAATAATAATATAATATAATATTTTTATTTTTATTTCAGATTTTATATTTATTGTTATTATTGTGAAGTAAATTATTATTTTTTTATTTTTTGTTATAATTTTTTTTGTTATGGTTATTTAATATTTTTAATTTGACAATATATTACCATATTTTTATATTTTATATTTTTAGTTTGATATTCCTAATTTTTTAATTTTAAAAATAATTTCTCTTATTTTTATTGTGATATAAATATTTTTGTACGCCTAATATTGATTCCGATTCTGAGATTACAAAGGATTTTAAAACCGACTCTTGAGTAAACCAAATATAACTTATTTCGTTTCCGATTCTACTAAATTTCGATTCTAATTTTGATTTTTATAGTGAACCGCAAACCAAACAGCCCCTAAAATGATTTAGGGTTTCTTTTTTTTTTTTTTCTTGCTTATTCCAAAATCAGGATTATTGTATTGTATTGCTTGCGATATATTGCCCTTTTACCAGCAAGAAGATGACGTCACTCTGTTTGGAGTGCAAAAGGAGTCGGGAGAGAAAGAAATGGTGAGAATGAAAGTGAAAGGAAAGAATATAATTTTCTCTTACGTTGTTTGGATTGATAAGAGAAATATGAGAAAAGAAAGCGGAGAAAAAATAATAATTTGTTTGGATATGAGAAGAAAGTGGAGAGAAAAAAAAAATTTTAATTACAAATAACAAATATACCCCCATTTTAGTCAAATTTGGATTGAGTTTTTTTTAAAGTTTTTTTCTTTAGAAATCTTAATCAACAAATTCCTATAAAAATGGCTAAATACATTGTATCGTCTGGAATTACCATTTTACCATTTTCGATAGGGACGCCACTATATAATTGATATTTCTTCCAATTCAACCCGTGAGATTTTTTTTTTTTTTTTGGTTATGTAGAGAGAGGAGAAAAAATTGCATAAAGGTAAATCCAGATTTAAAAAATTGCCAATCAAAAATAAAATAATTTTTTTGAATGCTTGAGAACGATCAACAGCTATGCCTTTCGAGGAGTTAGAATTTCCGTGTGTACAAATGCACACTATACATTAGACTTTTACAAGATTATAGCAATCAACTGAGTGGACTGATATAAATGCCAGATTAGAATGTATGCTATACATGAAGTTTAAGATCTTTGGCCATGGCCCATGATCTAAATGAGAAAAGAGCTATACACACTAGATACGTGAAACACGGAAATAAGGATCGGAAAAGGAACAGTGAATATTCCAAATCTAAGCAGTAGATGAAATTACAACTGCCAAGTTGTCCTCGATTTTAATGCCAGGATATTTAAGGTGAAGTAGACTGCAGATTTATCGATGATGAAAATGCTATTAGGGAATGAAATAAGCTACAAAATGAGCAAAATTTCAGCCCTTCTGGTCTTCAATCCATTTAACTTGTGTTTCAACATGAAAGGGATCCAATGGGTAGAAATCCCGAATACAATTTTCCAAAGATTATAAACAAGTCATACATCATAAAAATTGAATAAAACTAGCTGGCAGTGAAGAGCACTAATTCCAAGAACCATTACTAAGATGGAGAACACTTGCACAATGCATTTCACACTAAAATTCTCATCAATCTCCACATTTATACACCCTCTATGTTAATTGTTGCAGAGACGAAAAACTAGCGAATGATATTTACCCTGTAAACTGTGGGTTAACTGCAGGTATACAAGTGGCAAGTGCAGCAATGGTTTTCCGCATGCTCTTTCTTTTACCAGCCCACTTACTTCGAGTATAAACAGAGCAGGGTTCAAATATTTCATGACTGGCAATATCAAATGCAAATAAGACAGGCATTAATGTAAACCACAAGGATCAGCAACTCAAAGCTAGGAATGCCATCCATTATAACTAATATCTCACAAGTCACAAACCATGATACCGGCAAACCAGTCACCAACATGAAAGATATATTTTCACCATGTCTTGAACCCCCAAAAGAGGTAAAACCAGAAAGGAATACATAATCATTGTAAACTTTTCTGTGGATGAAAGAAATATTAATCTATTCTTATAGAATAACTAGGAACAAGAAGATTTTCATTCAACTCCTGGATTGGAGAACACAAAAATTCATATATAAAAAATATTGCACCCATATGATACGGAGAGAAGCAATTTCTACTACGTCAGCAATAACCTGAAGCGTAATTCTTCAGTGAAAGAAAAACAACAAAAAAAAAAAAACAACGAAAAAAAAAAAATAAGACGACCCAGAAGAGTGAATTAATCTAAGAAGAGCAAAAAAAAAAAAACAGAGGGAAGCCGTCAGAAGAAAAATAATGATACATCGGATTAAAGGGGAGAAACAAAACAATTAACTCCATCGGCTACACCAACAATTCCCAGAGAAGCGAAACCCAATAGAAAAAAAAAAAAAAAGCAGATTAAAAAAGAAAATGATGCAGCAGAAATAATGGTAAAATAAAACGAGTGATTGAGAGCAACAAGTTAGAGCCCACAGGATACAAAACCCAAATTCTAAAACCTAAATCAACAAAGAAGAAGAAGACCCGAGATTCCCCCAGCTCCAATTGAAAAACCTACCCAAACTTGTAGTTTAAAACATCAATTAAAAGAAGAAAAAAAAAAAGGAAAAAAAAAAAAGAGAAGAAGAAGTAATCGAACGAGAAGGCGTGGAAGCGCAAGAGGGAACCAGAAAGGAACTAGGGTTTGAAGTAATGTTGTTGTTGGGGAAGAGTCTGCATTCTTCATTCTATCCAACCTCATTTGCTTTTCACCGTGTAGACGAGGGCACATTCGTAAATTCACTGTAACTATGTAAATTTTCTCTGCTTTTCTCTCCGTTTTGGAGAGAGCTTTCGTACAGTACGGTAAGGCACTACTTTCTCCTCACGTTCGCTTCTGATTCCTTCTTCCGCTTCTCCAAACGAACGAAAGTGCTTTTTACTGTGCAACTTTCTGTCCTCTTCTTTTCTTTCTTCTGCTTTCCTTCCACTCCAAACAGAGTGTAAGTGACGATGGCGTTCGGCATCAGCTAAGATCACGCAAGGTGGTCACAGCAGCAGCGGCATCCAAGAGGAAGAGCAGCCGCGTCGAGCTTAAACGACGCCGTAATACTAATAGTAATACCCCTCGCAAGAACCGCAAAAAGTTGCCCTGGTCAAAACATACATGAGCAAAGCTCCTATTTTAATTTTGTTGATCTGGTTTAATTAGGGGATTGGGGGGCTAGGGCTTGGAATTATTAGGGTTTTCGATTTGTTTTTCCCTTTTTTGTTTCTTTCTTATTGGCAAATGTTGCTTCCTTTTACCTTAATTCTCTTCAACGGTTTTTAATTAGTTTATAAAATCAATTTTTTATTTATTTGGCATTTTTTTATTTTTTATTTTCTCTCACGCAGGTGGTTGACGGAAAATACAAATGGGAAACCAGTGGGGGGATGGCTTGTCAGCAATTATCGCACATCCAGCAGTTGGTTTGTGCATCCTTCTCGGTGCGTCCAGTTTTTTTTTTTTTGGTGTTCTGTTGATGATAATAAAGTGGTTTAGTTGCTAGTAGAAGAATTTGTTTCTTCCTTTTAGGTAGTAATTTTTTTTTTTTTTGTTTTAAATTTAAGTGGCTGTTTCACCAAGAAATTTATAGAAAAAAATTGTTTTCTGGTTATTCCTTTCTTTATTTTTAGTCTTCATCGTTGTCGATTCTCTACTCTGTCTGTCAATACTGACTGCGGCAATCTTTACTACTTGTTTTAAAATCCAGTCTTCCAGAGAAATGGGGACCCTATATTCTTCCAAATGGTATCTTTGATTACAATTCCTACCAGAGTGACACGAATGCCTTCGCATATGGCCTTATTCCTCTACTTACCCCTTCGGAGCGCATAACAGAGGCACAGAAATTAGCTGAAAGCCAGCCTACTGAATGTGCTGAAGCTGCATTGGCTTACTACAACAAAAAGATGGTGGTTTTTTTTTTTTTTTTTTTTTCGTTTCCTACTTCTTATCATTCCCATTTCATTTGTTTCTATTGCTTATGATGAGTGTTTTTGATCTTAAATTTCCCAGGGTACGGATTTTACTCTTGTGAAGGCCTTGGAATTGAGTGTATTTGTTTGCTCCGGGATCTGGTTCCACATCAACTTTCAGGCTAAAGCCCAAGATGCTCACTGCACAGATCCCACTATCAATCTTTTTTTAGCTGAATTGATGCTAGCTGATCCAAACAAAATGGAAGTCACCGCTTGTGTTGTTTTGGAGTCAGATTGGTCTGGTAAACTCTCCAATTTTCTACGAATATAACTGCCATCTGTCTCTCTCGCTCCGCCCCACACCCAACTTTGTTTCAATATGCACATTTCTTACTATTTCTTTACTTCCATTTTCAACTGTTCTTACGACATTGACCATTAAGCAAACACTCACATAAATGAGAAGTTTAAACTTGAAATCAGGTTTGCACATCAAATACATGTAGTTGTCATTTTTTATGCGCATCTATCAATATTATAATCTTTTGGAGGTAGAATAAGGCGTGCATGGATAGTCATTGAAACAGAAACTATGTTAATGATTACATAGTCATCTCTCCTTCCTTGTATTTTGGCCACGTATTTCAGTGGATAGGTTGTTATCAGGATTGACTTATGAAACAACACATCAAATAGAATAGAACTTATGTATGAACTTAACTTCTGTTCTTCATGCATGTCTGCCTTCTTGTCTAATATCAACTTTTTGGTGACATGAAAATTTGCCTATCTGGTCAAACGGCAGGGGCCTTTGGTGCCCCTCCCTCCAGGAATTGGGTTTGCATAAGTTATGAATGTTGTATCTACGTAATTAAGCACACACTTTGTTGGAAAAAAGATGCAATTCACATACACTTGAGTCATGCTACTCTTGTGTCCTTGTTTTGATTCTCTAACAGTCAGCCTTCCTTGTTACATTACCATTTTTTTTTTCTGTGCTTTGTTTTGAGAATTCTTGATGGTTAAACATCTTCTATATGCATTTTGATCGCTATTTTGCCTTACCAACTCTTTCCTTTTTTTTATTTTTTATTTTATTTATTACTGTCTGAAGGTATGGACAAAAAATGATCAACGTAATTTTACTTGGGTAAAATGCACTCCCTTTGAATTCCAATTTGCAGATTTTGTGGCTAAGAATCACATGCTTATTAGTAATTGAAAATGAAGATAGTTTTTTTTTAAGACATATACTCTGTGGCCTGGGGTTTATATGGGTCCCTGTTATCTCATTGATGATGTATCAGGTGCCATGGTTTTACTGTTTGGACTGCAATGGGATGACTTTGGATGTCTGAAGTGTGAAGTGTTGCGAGTAACTGCAATGAGATTTAGGTTTGCCTTGTTGACCTTAACTTTCATCTAGTAATTGACCAGTTATTAATTTTCAGGTGGCATTGGCTGTACATTTTGCCGATTTATGGGTAAAAAAATATGTCACCCCACCCAGGGATTTGAGAGAGGTCTTACCTCCTTTGGTGTTGAGAAGCCTAGTTGTTGTCATTATGTTTCCGAAGATGGAACTTTTGATTTTGAAGAGTGGTATGAACTTGCGTATGGAGGTGCTCATAGACCCCGGTCTCCAAAATGACCCGCACAAGAGAGAAAAGAAGGCAAAGAGGCAATGAGCCAGCAAAATACTGAGTGTGCAAAAATAGCACTAGCACACTATAATAAAAAAGCGGTTGGTTTATTTCCCTCCTTTCATTTTCTATTTCCCAACCCTCGTCCGTTTTCCTCCCCTATTATCTCATTCTTTTGCTTGATCTTGGGTTTAAAATTTTAGTTATATCCAAGAATAATGACTTAAGTCCTGTATCTTGTAGGGCAAGCATTTTGAGCTTGTGGAGGCTGTACATTCAGGTGCATTTTTCTTTCGTCATGTAATCTGGTATCATGTCAATTTCAAGGCTAAGCCTAGAATTGCCGACCGTGGTGATACCTCTCCGAAGCTTTTCTTTGCTGAAATATGCCGAGGGAAAAAAAAGGAAGTCACTTTTTGCACTGTCTTGGAACGTGAGGATTGTGGTACGTGACATATCCTTTTCATGATTCAATAGCTGCAGTTAAACATATAATTCTTTATATTTGTTGTTAACTTGAAGCTGAAATAATGACCAATTTTGTGAGTGCATCCTCTTATTAGTATGATTAGTTTTTGTTATTTTATACCCTATTTACGTACCATTGAACTGTATACTTTTATTGTGACAATGTTGCTTATGAATGGTTTATTGGATGCCTTTCTTCTTTTTGAATCAGAATTGTTTATTGGTATCAACTATTATTCTTGATTGTAGTTAACATTTTCTTGCTAATTTTCCTTTTTAACAGTGTTCGAAATGTTATATGGTATGGCTATCTTTAGAGAAAAGCAGCAAATGACTTTCATGCTTATACTCCCATTCTTATTCTCTTGAAAAGAATGGGGCCCAAGTGTTCTGAACAATGTTTGGAGACCGACAGAAGTGTGAAAGCTCATAATTCCCTCATTTGGTTGAAATTTTGTTTCAGAACCTCCTATGTGATGCAGTCAAGTCGAGTATTGATTTGGACCCATCACATTGGATGACCCTTTTGTTTTTGTTTCTATTTAACCCTTGTTTTACCACTATCTTTGGAATCAAATGATTTCAACTACTGGTATGCTTAGACTGTAAAACTGCCTAGTCGTATGTAACTTGTTTTGTGGTTTTGCAGGTCACTGCATTTTTTGTGGCCCTGCCTGTTACAGAAATAAAATGGGAATTCGGCATCCGGTTCATGGATATCATGGTTGTCGACCTGCTAACAACAGTAGTGCAACGGGCAATTGATGGATGGCACCTGCCTTTCATTTTCATCTAATTTTGTGTTAGGATACTGGATATATGGGCTAATGAGTAGATGGACTTAGCTTATTGGGCGTTGATTAGTTAATAGTGATTAGTTTGTTACTTTGGTAGATAAATGTTTCTGTCACTCATAATTGTAAAGAGGACAAGAAATATCAAGAACAATTTTCTCTCTCTAATTCTCTGTTTTTTTCTCTCTTCTTTTCCTTTCTTACTCTTCTTTGATTTTTCTTCTTTTTCACTTTCTCTAATTCTTCTATTTCTTCCCCTCTTTCCGCATCCCCTAATATTCCTCTTAATCTCTCTGGGTCCTAACATGTTGGAAGTATTTGTGTACTGGGATTATGTACTTGAAATAAATCTATTTGCGAATTTTGGTCTATTAGAAGGTTCCTTGATTGTGAATTATACGATAAGAATAGTTTTCTCTATTTTTATAAACTTAACCCCTATTTCCTAATATTATAATTTAAGATCTCCAATATGAAAGCTTTAGCTTAAGGTGAAAGTCTTAGCTCATAATCTAGGTGTTCCTTGAGAGATATTTATGTGTGAATTAGAAATTGGCTGCACAATGTATTTTGTGTGTAAGGCCTGGGGGATATTGGCCAACCTTTTAGTATTTAAGTTAGGCAAAAAAAAAATAAAAATAAAAATAAAAAATAAGTCTGCCTACCGCATTTGAGGGTTTTGGCAATTGTTGCTATATCTTTTTTTTTTCTTTTTACTTCCTGAAATTCACTCACCACGTTTGTTGAATAGTTAAATTCAATGCACATTAAACATTTTCTGTTAATTGCAACGACCTTTGCGTCATAAACACGCCACTTGGTAAATGCCGTTTAATTTGTACAGCCAGGTCCGTTAAGTTCGTTTACGTGCCATAAGTTTTAGTTTTTTCAGATAATTAAGAAAATCTCAAAAAATTAATAAGATGAAAAAGATTTTCAAATATTTAAAAAAACAAAACAACAAAGTAAGGGGAGTTTCATTTTCTCTCTCAAAAAAAAGAAAAAAAAAAAAGGTTTCATGTCCCATTTCATTCCTTTTTTTTTTTTTCCTCAGTCAGTCCTCTGCTGTCTCTCTCACTGAAGCCCTCTCTTTGAGCCATATTCCCTCCACTGATTCCCACCTCTTTTGTGTACCTCTTAAATCATTCATCTATTGAAACAAGAAGTTCAAAATGAAAACAGCACATCAGCTTGAAATTTTGAGAGCTCGTGGTTGGATCTTCGATTGGTATCTTCGGGGAAGTTACCAATTGACTCTGCATATAGTTGATGGACATATATAGATTATTTTTTAAAATTTAATATATTTTTTATGATTTAAAAATATACATCATTATATATTCACGATTTGTATTATTATTTATATTTTTCTTTTGATTTATTGACTTGACAAGATTGTGATCCAGTGAAAGATGTTGTCAGTGTTTAAACTTTAATATGATAACGGAAAAAAAAAAAAAAAAGAGATAACTGGCTGAGAGCCAAAAACACAAAAAAAGGCTATATTCCTGCCGACTGTAGTGCCATGGGCTAATGATGGTTGGCGACCTCTTTTCATTTTCATCCTAATATTGGATGTATGCATGTATTAAGATAAGTAACTAGTTTAAAATTATGCATCCTATAAAAAAAAAAGTTTAAAATTATGCATTATAGTGTGAAGTTAGTTAAACAATTGTTGTGTAAAGTTGGACTTTTTGGTTTTTTTTTTTTTTTTTTCACCGAATACATGCTAGACCACAACAACAATGTCGTTCTACCCTTCGGGGTAGTGCTTGATGATTATTTCTCTTGGGTTCTTTGTTTTTTTTTTTTTTTTTGGGTCTGTATCTCTCTTGGATTTTTCTCAAGGGTTGTTTATCCGCTCAAGTTTTAGTTTAAAGTTTAAGCTTTAAGATTCAGGTTTAGGGGCCCAATAACACTAGACATTATCTTTTTTTTTTAAGGTCTAAAATTGTCTTTTTTTTATTATTCAATTAAAGGAAACAATAAATAATTACCGACGGTAATAGGATAGCCCTTTTGCAGTTGTCCAGCATCCGTCAAGCATTAAGTAATCCTAGCACTATAAGTATTTCCGATAATAGAATTAAAAATGAAAGGTGGTTATCATCAATTGCCCGTTGCGGAAAATAATGAGAAGGAAGTCCAGAAAATTCTAATTCTCGAAATTCTATTGCACAATTAGCCTCTTAATATACTAAAAAAAAAGAGAATATAATGTTACCAAAGTGCTGAAAATTAAAATGTGGAAGCTATGTACGAATTAAAAATTGATCTATGTAGACGGCCAACATGCAATTTATTAACCTTTCTACGGCTGAAGCAATCAATAATAATATGACAAGAACAAAAACATTGAGGCATAACTTCCATGATCATGTTAATCCTCTTCCCTACAGAATCTATTGAATTTTTTCCATTTTCGTATCTATTGAATTTTTTTTCCCTTTTCGTAGTTAAGGGAATAAGAGGGGGGGAACAAAAACAAAGAAACCTTGAAAATTTTAATCTAACTTTCAATCCACGATATTATGAAAAAAAAAAAAGTACAGAGAAAGTTTTTAGTCTGATAATTGGAAAATTCATCAAAGAAAACATGTGATGTAATTAAGTTCTGGAGAAATTTGATCCCAATTAATGGCAAGGTGTTCGATACCTATTGTAATGCAGCCTCAAGCCACTCTCCTTTATATTCAGAAGATTGACGACTAAGGACTTGAATCGAGAACATGACAAATTTTATACCCAAAAAAATTATATGATGAGTAATTTTATTATCATTTTTTACAAATAAATATTATATTAAATAACATTATCAATAGTCTTTCATAGAACACTTCAATGATAAAAATTTAGACTTATGCCTCAAATGACATTTTAATAGAAAAAAAAAAAAAGAGAGAGAAAAGTCGTGTCAATCAAATGAAATTGTAGATTGGGGACAACTCATATCAAACTCGGTTCATTCATATATCTGACTTTAATTTAATTGAATATCAAAGTTTATTCTTTGTTGTTGAGATACATTTATGATACAGTTTTAAATAACAAAATTTATTAGGCAGTACCCGATTAATAATTTTTTTAAAACGAAAGTAAGATCACACCTCAAATTCTTGTTAAAGAAATTTATATTGTTCACACTAATAATAGGCTAAGTCTCTACATTAAATTTATAAAAGAATAAATTTTAGTACACAGCTAGAGGTTAGCATGAGCTAGGCCTCTGGCTAGTATGAGTAGAGCCACTATACTAAAATTACGAAAGAATAAATTTTTCAGTATCTAATAAAAGTTATTGACTCTTCCAACAACTGTAAGAGGTTAAAAGTACATTTAATTCCATTAAATATTTAATAAAAATTCAAATTCATAATTTTATAATACGAACAAAATCTTCTGAATACTAGACCGCAAAAATCGGTCCTATTATTAAGTCTTTTGCTTTGTCTGTATTGGTGAGTTATCAGTACAAGGCACACCTCTTCTTGACCCTTCATCTAGGTCCCAACCTGAACTTAAGGTTAGGATTGGTTAAAATTAAAGAGCGTTTCCTTTGGCTAAATGCAAAAATCAATCTAAAAAAAACATCAAACTGCATAACAATATTACTGTATGTGGCACCAGACAATTAGCCTCATTGACATCGAGAATACAATAAGGAAGAAAGTTGTAATGATTAAACAAAGAATAATTTATTTTTTATTTTTTATGTTTTATAAGTATTTTGTTTTCATTCATATGCAACCCTCAAGTAGCGACACCACATCACATGGTGAAATTAATATTTTTAGAATCAAACTGATCATTAGATTGATTATCGAATAAAAAAATTAACATTTTAAGGATTAACCGATATTTCAACTGGAAGAAATATATATTTATGAAATTAGTAAAATAATAATAACAATAATAATATATGATATAATATCACAAACATTTTTCTTAATAGTTAAATTAAAGCTTTTTTTTAAAAAAAAAATAGAAAGATTTGATTGAATATTAATTTTTTAGTTTTAATGACCACATTGAAAGGTTAGACAACATTTAGGACTAAATTGAAATTTTTAATTAAATTTTGCACTTAATTATAATTCAAATAAAATTAAAATAAAATTATAATTTTTGATACTTGTGTGTTTGATTTGACCCGTTCAACCAAACCTTTTTTTAGCTGATTTTGGCTAATTTTTTACTGATCTAATTTGATGTTAAAAACCAAAGTTATTAGAACTGAACCGGCCATTGAAAAAAAAAAAAAAGTAATAGGTTAATGTTCAATTGGTCTAATCCATTTAACTAGTAACTGAGGACCAACATTTAATAATAAGTATATATTTATAAAATTAATTGAAAAAATAATATATTTATTTTTTAGTTGTAAGGATTAAATTAAAAATTTTGATATCTTTTATGACTAAATTGAATAATTTAGTTAAATTTAGAACTTAAATTATAATTTAAATAAAGCTTGAGGGTATATTTTAATTTTTGATCAATTGGTGGAAGTAACTAATTTATGTCAAAAAAAAAAAACTTAATTACAAAATATACTACAATGATATGTTTTTATTTTTAAATAATTTTTATACTTTTTCAAAGAGAATATAATATTTCAATCCGTTCAACCAATCAGACTAGTCTTGTTGAACAACAATTGGTCAAACAAAATTGTACCATGAAACCAAAAAGTGTGATTGTGATCAAAGGGACAGAAAAAAGTATGGTAGTGCCCTTAATTTTGGTTGCCCCATTTCACTCTTTAAGCTCCATACCAAGAGAAAAGAATCAACTAGTTAGTTTAGAGCTATAACGATTTTTTTTTTTGACACTTGGCTCCTCTTTCAAGTAAGATTGTCAAAACTAAACCGATTATCGAATCAGAAATATTAGTAATTTAATATTCAATCAGTTGAACCGGTTAAATAGGTATATATATATATCAGTAATTAAATAAATAATATTTATAGATAGTAATTAAATATTAATTTTTCTAATTTTAAGGATTAAATTGAAAATTTTGATAAATTTAGGATTAAATTAAAAATTTTAATTAAATTTAGAGCTTAAATTATAATTTAAATAAAATTTGAAGTCAAATTATAATTTATGAATTTTTTAGTATGGTTTGGATTGGTCCAATCGGTCCGATTTTTACTAGTTTTAACCAATTTTAACCAGTCTGAGATTTTGTTAAAACTAGTCATGAACCGGACTGGACCCTTGACCAGTCACTGGTTGAGTTCGACCGGCAAGTCTGATTCGATTGTTACAACCATGCTTTTAAGGGATGCATAAGATGGTTTTTTCTTTTTTTTTTTTTTTTGTTTCCTTTTGTTTTATGCTTTGGCTGCACATAATTGTTTTTTTTTGTTTTTCTTTTATGTTTTGGAAAATAGGTAAAAATGGGTTTTCGACTCTTACGAGCTTTACGCCATTATTTAGCTTTGTGAAGCTGTTATTTCTTTTTAATGATTTTTATTACTTTTTCTTGTTTGTTTTGCATTCCCTGCATGTTTATCAATCCTCTAGAATTTGGGGATTCTGGTACATGCACATATGCTTATCATACATAGATGAGACCCAATTTTTTTTCTTTGGTCTAAAAACAAAAGGTTTTCAGTTTATCCTTTGTTTTCTTAATATTATAAAGTGATGGTTCAATAATGCTAGTCTTCTTGATGGCAACAAAGTGATGCTATAGTTAATTCTCACATATTTGTTCCAAGGTAACCATAATTAAGATATCAATGCATAAGGCCCCCTATTGATTTCTATTTGCTGCATTTTTTCTCTTATAATATTTTGTGTATGTAATTTACTCTATAATTGCATAAAAAACTAGGATGGTATTTCAAGCAAGTGAAATGCTTGAGTGTTATGTATGTATATCATTAACTCTGTCTCAATCTATGTCAGGACATTCCTTTTGTTCTATCTCAAAACTAGCAGAAAGTTTTTCTGTACCAACATAACTCTAAAGAAGAGAGCAAGAACCGATTTTTACATGGGAGAATCGACAACTCTTAGATGGCAGCAACGTTCTTTTTTAAGCTCGTAGTAAATTATGGTATTGGTTCTGTTTATGTTTTTCCATTGAGCAAAAATTCCTCTTTTGATAAATGTTTCTTACATCTATTGATGGAGAATAAGTAGGTCATGACTTCTTGGGCTGGAAAGACCATGACAAGCCCAAAGGAAAATTTAAGAAAAATTGATTTCTATGTATATTTCAAGAATATTCTAAGTATAATCTTTGATTATTCTAGAATATGGCATATTCTGGGAATTATGTGTAATTAATTTTCTTTTTTTTTATTTTTTCATTGCAAAATTTCCTTCCTTAGCTCTAGAATTTAGTTATAAATACATATGTAAGCTAAAAGGTTAAAAAATTCCATTGAAAATTATTTTCAATAAGACAGTTTTATTCCTCATTATCTTTCTCTTTGAGAATTTATCTTTCTAAAACTTAATACGCAGCATCATCTATTCTAGTTCCTTGCTTTCGTTTGTTCATATTTCTCTATTCTAACAAAATTTTCTCTTTTGATAAATGCTTCTTATTTTACTCCTTTCTTCATAAGTTCTCCTTTTCAAGTATAGAGTTTTGGAGTTTTTTTTTGATAGTTTGACTTGTTGAGAACTCCACCCATGTGCAATTGTTACAGGCAATACAAGCTAATAAAGGTCTTGTTCTTGAAGAAAATTTGGCAGAATCTTAAGGCACATAAACAAAACAGAATAGTAAGAGACATATATTGAATTTATCTATTTCATTGTGTTATGCCATATGGGTACGGAATAGAGTTCCTAAGTAATAAACCTTATACACAGTTTCAGAACAATCGTACCAATAATAGAACGGATAAAATGGGAATTATAACATTTGATAAAATTCTTATTGTTTGAAACTTTGTAAATTTTGGACATTTTGTAATTAAGTTAGTCAAACAACTTCTACATAATGCTAGAAAAATAGTAAGTTCAAATTCCATGTATTAGTCTACAATAGTCTTTGAAAATGGAGTAACAGCTTAAATTAAAGAAGTAATAACATCTGTATAAGCATTGATCCTATAATAGATTGAAAGACAAAGTGAAAGACCTATTAGCTATGGTTATTACTAAATCATCAACTATTTTTTAAGGAGGAGAGCAAACGTTTAATGGATACTAAGTTCAAGCTCAATCTTGAGCTCGAACTCTTAATAGAGTCTCCAATTCAAGGCCATGGCTCGAGTTTGAGCCGAAGCTTGGCCATGTGATAGTGGACCCTCTCCTATGACCCTCTCACAAGCAACATGGCCCATGCTGGAACATGGCTCATATCGGTTTGAGACCCCTCGGCTCCTTCATTGAAGCTAAGTAGCATTGTGTAAGTTGAATCATTCGTTGCATCGACATTTAAAATCTACTTACTAGAAGTCTCTTCAGGCATATAAAAGTCTATCGAGTTTTTTATTAAAATAAGTCGTTTCTTGTTCATTGACTCATACCATTCTTTTTCAAACTCCATACCAATTTAAGTATTAGAGTACTAATACTATAGAATACCTCTAATTATAATTTGACCATGTTTCCCAAGTCTCTATTTTAACCCAAAACACACCAAAGCTTGAAGCCAGCGTCTCATCGGGGATAAGGTCATAATAAATTATAAGTTTTTGAATATTTTTGCAATTGATTTTGATCTTTTTGAGTTTTTAAATAGTCATAAAACTTTGTTTTTCATTACATATAAGTCATTTTTTAGATAGAAATCGATCAAACTTATGGATACATAATTTGATCTAATTAAAATAATATAAAAACACATTCAAATATATATGAAAAATATAAAAATATGTCTATGTATGTGTTTCACTAATTTTTTTTCTTTCCTCGTACATGTAAAAGACAAAAATTATAAATTCTCACTATAAATGATAGAAAGAAGAGAAATTTGGTAAAATACCTACATAAACATGTTTATGTATTTTTAGAATATATTTAGATATTTTTTTAGAATTTTGGTTATGTTAAACATACCTATACCAATTTGTCCGATTCATGTCTAAAAAACTCATATACAACACAAATTAAAAATTTGTGACTAATTTAAAAATTTTTAAAAATTTAGAAAGAACTCAGAAATTTCTCAGAAGTTTTTAATGCTTATCCTGCATATTATCTTATCACTTGTAAGCATTCTTTTGTAGTTGGTTGATGTTACGCCCATACTTTATTGGGGCAAACTAAATTTTCTTTTATCGAAATGAAATCGCTGTTGCATTAAATTAGATGAATCTACATACAAGTTCGGCATAAAAAGTGTCAGGAGAACCTACACTAAACATAAATAAAGGATGACAACGATGAATCACAATTGAGATGGTTGAAATGATCATTAATTAACTAGGTATGACACTCTTTTTTGACAAAACTCTTAAAATAAGGTACCTATCAAATTAAAATTAAACCCACATAAAACTTAAACCCACATAAAACTGAGATTTTAGATTAGTCTGGATTCACCGAATTAAATTGTATAATACAGCAAACACCATACTTTGACAGACATATGATACAAATCGATCGTGTTCGACAACGATTTTAAAATAAACTACACTACTAACACAGATATTTTCAGAGTCAATACAAACCACTCATCGCATAATAAACAAACCAATCCATTCCTTTTAGATCCAGTATCAGCGACTGCGTCGACGGATAGCAGAGAGGGCAGTAGGGGCGGAAGACAGCAGTTAGAGAGGTGGCGCCCGTGACTCCAATTTCTACAGCATCAGATCTACCGCCAATAGGCTTGCCAGTGGCCAGTGCAACAGTAGAGAAGGTAGTGCTAGCGACAGAGAAATTGGCAGAGACAATAAAAATAAAGGCAAACCATTGAAAATCATAAATCGAGATTAAGAGGGCCATAAGTGATGTTATTGAGAATAGATCTAACTAAAAACAAGCCAAAACACTTCCTGTGAGTGACAGTAGAAGAAAAGCAGAGAGGAACAAAAGTGAAGTGGAAGGAGAAGAAAAATCAAACTAAAGGGGGAAGGAGAAGGGGAAAAATAAAAATAAAAATCTAGGACTGCCTCGTAATTTTTTTTCCCCAAAATTTTCTTTTGTAGGGCACGAAAAATTTCATGTGAGAATAGAATTTAAATTCAATTTTAAAACTACTCCAATTCCAACAATATAATATTAATACAATATAATAATAAAACAATATAATATTAATACAATATAATAATAAAATAATTACGAATAATATAATAATAAAATACCTTAAATAACTACCAAACCCATTTGCAAGCATATAATATTTATGTTTGCTGAATATTTTATTTTATTTTCTTTTCTTTTCTTTTCTTCTAATCGGAGTAAGTTAAAATACATGAGCTCAAATATTTTGTTTTGCACGCAAGTAATAAGTAACAAAAAGGAATATACTAAAAAAAAATAACAAAAAGGTGAAATTTATGCTCGCACTGTTTTTGGACTCGCAAATCCTTCCTCTCTAATTAGAGATATCAAAATCTGACCCGATCTGATAAGTTGACCCGAACCTACTCGAAAAAATATAATCTTAACCTGATCCGAAGTATGGTTTAACTCGAAATGACTCGAAAATATTAGGTCAAACTTGAATTTAACTATAACTTGACCCGTCTGGCCCGAATTTTTTTTTCTTACGGGAACAAAAAAAATAAAATAAAAAAATTTAATATATTTTATATTATAAAAGGTATATATTCTACTATTTTCAATATAAATCTTAATTGTAAATTTTTTAAGAATATTTTGAAATTTTTTATATAATTTTAAAATTTATTTTAATTTTTTAAACTATTTTAATAGAAGTTTATTTAATTATTTTTTAATCATATAATTTTTTTAAAAAATTTTAAGAATTTTCAGTAAAATTTTTGAAATTTTTAATAAAAAATGTCATATCATCATTTTTTATGAGATTGTCAATCTGTGAGTTGACTTGAATTCGAACTGAATCCGAAATGACCTAACTCAAAATAATTTAAAGATAAGTTGATCTATAAGTAACCCGATTTAAAATGAATTAAACTCGAAACGATCCAATCCGAACTCGACTCAATGACCTATTTTGACAACTATACAGCTAATAGTAATTGTTAACAAAATTAACAATTAATCATATTTACGTTTTAATAAACAAAAAAGTGGTGTTTGTTATTTTTTTTATAAAAAATCTTATTAAATAAAAAAATTAATTAAAATTAAATCTCATACATCATAATTAAAAAGTACGCTCCTTAATTATTAGACAAATGCCCAACCTCCTGCTATTTGCTATTTCAAAAGCGAAAAAGGCTCAATCCGGTACATCAGTGGATAAGCGTTAAAAGCGCAATTATTGAATGCTAGCTTGTTTTTCGCTCCACTTCCATTGCACTCTCTAAATCAACCTCATTCTCCTCATCACCATAACGCTTGCAGAGACAGATTTTTAGGTTTGTGTTGCTGCTTCTTCTTCTTCTTCTTCTTCTTTTGTTGTCTTTAATGTGCTTTTCGATGATCTGGGTAGTTCTGATCTTCTTATGTTGTTGTTCTGTTTTGGTGATCTAAGCTTTCATCTCATTTCAAGTTTGGTCTGTTTTTTGTCCTTTTGTTGCTTAGGTATATTCACTCTCTTTTGTAGTTTTGCTGTCTGTTGCTCTTGTTTGATTACTACATTTATTGTACCAAAGATTCATTTTTTGTTTCTCAATGGAGCTTAAGTGCTTCTGTCATGAGTTCAAAGCAATGAAATAAAATGGATGCCGTGGATAATTTAATCTGGAGCTGATTCTAAGAGTGTCATGAACAATATCAGGCACCTTTTTTTGATGTTATATGAAGGGATTTTTGAAAAATCTTCTGAGTGCTTGATACCATGACTATGGCTTTGAATCAAGTGGATTAGATCATTAATTTTGAGGCTAATACTAGAAGATTATGATTCCAGATTACTTAATCATTACTTGATATTTTGATCTGTTCTTGAGGGTGGATGGCTTCTAGACAAAATGGAGTGACCTTGCTGAGAACTAAGTTGGTTTTAGGGATATTGGGTTTTAAGCAAGCCATTGATTTTAGGGTCTTGGATGCCTAACTATATGTGTAAATACCAATTTGGGAACAAGGTGATTCTGCGAAGATTTTAGCGTTGTAAAGTGCTTTACTTGCTGGTTAAAGTGTTGGGAGAGTTGAAATTATGCATGTTGAAAACATCAACAAAGAAACAGGCTCCTGGATCTGTGATGTTTGTGATTCCTAAACTGAAAGTTTGATGATTGTGAAACTGCCCAATTTTGCTTTTACTGAAAATTGAAATATAAATCATCTTCTTCATCGTTTTCCTTTGTGGTAGAAATATTGGCCAATTTTGTAATTGCCTTAATTATAACTTTTGTGCAATTTCCGGATACCTGATAGCTGGAATTAATTGTCTTTTGTCCTAAAGGTCAAAAGGGAAACTCGAGACAATGTCTAGTTCTACTGAAGTTTTAGATCCTGCATTTCAAGGAGCAGGGCAGCAGCCGTATCCTTTGATGGATAAGGAACTTAAGAAATTCTTAGTGTTGGAAAGTGTCAATTTAAGTTCTATCTTAGTAAGGTCTGAGTAGGCAATGTTTTGTACGCATTGATAAATCCTTTGAATTTTAAACATGATTCCAACCTCCACTTGAAGACTGTGAACTTAACATGCTTAAGAGGGACTGAAATTTGGCGAATCGAGAATTTTCAGCCAGTGCCTCTGCCAACATCTGAATATGGAAAATTCTATGTGGGGGATAGTTACATTGTATTACAGGTACAAACACACTCTGCATCTCTCCTTCTCTCTCTGTGTCTCCATCCCAAGAAAAAATATGTATCAAATCTGGTGTCCACTACTTTTTATTTACTCAATCAACTTCTACATGAAATGGTCAGAGTTCAAACTCAATATTGCTGGTGTATTTCCTTTTACCTTGTGTAAAAAGCGATGCTGAAACATCGACAAATGCACACACACACAGAGTTTACACACCTATGCATACGTAGATTCATATATGTTGGGCATACACATGTAGGGCTCAATAGCTTTTTCCTTGGAGTGGCAGTCTAAGATAGTATCCTGAAGTCTATGTTTTTCAATTTGGTCTGATATAATGTTGCTTAACGTAACTAGATGTTACCTTTCTATTATTCTGTGTCTGTGTTATCAATGTGATCATATTGACCATGAAAATAAATTTGCTTCTGGCTGAGTGCGCAATGCTTTCCGTCAAAGCAGCAACTATGTGTGCAGATACACTGATCACATAAATTTATCTCTTCGATTTCCTGGCTGTTTTTTGCATCCTTGGTACATTGTATTCTCATCTCTTTTTTGGTTTATTTGAAGACAACATCTGACAATGGAGGTGCTTATAAGTATGACATACATTTCTGGATTGGAAGAGATACAAGTCAGGTATCCCTTCTATTTTATCTTTAGTTTTTTCTGTTAGAACCTGGCTTTGTTCTATCCTGTCTTCATGTGGCATTGAGAATTACATTTTGGTTTAGCACGATGAAGCTGGGGGAACTTATCGATATTCTACTCACACATTGTATAAATTGTCATAGGATGAAGCTGGAACAGCAGCTATCAAAACTGTTGAACTTGATGAAATGCTTGGAGGGCGTGCTGTGCAGCATAGAGAAATTCAGGGCCATGAATCTGACAAATTTTTGTCCTATTTCAAAGCTTGCATTACCCCATTAAAGGGTGGTGTTGCCTCTGGATTTAGAAAACCTGAGGAAGAAGAATTTGAAACACGGTTATATGTGTGTAGAGGCAAACGGTCTGTCAAGATGGAGCAGGTAACAGGTTAGCTTAACATGAAGTTAAGGCAACCAAAAGAAGATTTTCTTAATTGTGAATCTTCAGCCAATCAATGGATCATAGATCTGCACTTTTCTTGTGCAGGTCCCTTTTGCTCCCTCCTCACTGAATCATGACGACGTGTTTATATTGGACACTGAGAAGAAAATCTATCAGTTTAATGGTGCAGATTCTAGTATCCAGGAAAGGGGCAAGGCTATGGAAGCAATTCAGTTTTTGAAGGATAAATATCATGAGGGGACATGTGATGTTGTTATTGTTGGTAAGTGCACACATAATTACATTTTCATGCTTCTATTTTGCTCAGCAGGCATACTTCACCTTGCTGTCTGTAGACTTCATTGCTACTCTAGATAATTCTCTGCCTGTTGCCTAACCTTGTGCATTGGTTTCTTCATGGCAGAGGATGGAAAGTCAGATACTGAGTCAGACTCGGGTGAATTTTGGGGCCATTTTGGTGGTTTGGCTCCAATTGGCAAAAGGCCTCCTGGTGAAGATGATGTTGTTCCAGAGAGCACTCCTGCTAAACTTTATAGGTATTTTTGCTTTAATTGTTCTATTTGTCTTGTAGGCAGCATTTCAGAAATTTCTGTGCCTTGAAGAAAGATGACTTTTTTTATATGAATACATGAGTTATTTTAATAAGTTATAGCTATGTTTGTGCCTAAAAGTGTAAGTCCAGTTCTGAATCGATATAAATATATCTTAAGCTAATTTTTTAAAGAGGCCCCAAATTCTCCCGTATCATCAAGCGTACACCATCAACAATGATGCTTCTTTGCTGACCTGGCATAAATTGGAGGTTTGAGGTCTTAGATAATAATTTATTGTTGATTGCTTGGCCCTCCTTTGCAACCAAGAGCTCACATTGCAGAAACATCTTCTTTGTGAAAACAAGGCAAGGGCCGCATACATTTGACCCTTACCCAAACTCCGCAATTGAGAAAGCTTATACATTGGGAAGCCCTTATTGATAGCCTGGCCCTCAAAAGCTTATCAAAAGTTTACTATTGTCTTGCTATAGGAGAATGGTTGGTGCTCTTGTGGATGTGAACTATTAAGTAGAGAAAAACAACAGCTCTTCTTATGAAGAAAATTTGCATTATAGAACATGAGTGATCTATCAGCCATAGACTATCAGACACCGATATACGCAAAGAACTATTATTGAAGTTCGAAATTGCATTATATTGTTTTTATTCCTTTTATCTTCAAAGGAATGAATTTTTTCGCTTTGACTTACTGATTTTTGCACTGTGTCTGTATTTATCAACAAAAGTTGTTAATTTATAATTACTGATTCTCCTAGCATCATTGATGGCGAGCTGGAGCTCGTGGAAGGGGAACTGTCTAAAGACATGTTAGTGGATGACAAATGCTACCTCCTGGAGTGTGGTGCTGAGGTGTTTGTTTGGTTTGGCCGTGGAACCAAAATACAGGAAAGAAAAGCTGCAACCAAGGTTGCTGAGGTATAAATGTGGTAATGCAGCATAAGTTTGTTCTGATTAAACATCCAAACAAGAAGTAATTTTATCGTCAACTGTTCCTGCAGGAGTTTGTTGGTAAACAAAACAGGCCAAAATCTACTCGTATAACTCGGCTTACACAAGGTCATGAGACGGATTCATTCAAGCTGAAATTTGAGGAGAAGTAACAGGTAATGTGTGAACTGGACTATCTCATGTGGGCATGCCACCGAGTGCCCCTTTCCGGTATGTGAAATCTCATATATATAGTTGAGCTTGTTTATGACTTGGTTGTTGGATGGCTTAGTGTTTGTTTAATAATTTGTGCACAACTTCTTTGCAAGATTGCTAAACTTTTTTTAGCCTTAGTCTTGTGTAATTGATATATCATAAACTTGTGTATCCTGGTGGTGTATTTGTAACAACTCTAGCCATTGTGTTTTTTGTGTGGAGTGGACTTCTGTATGTGACCATGATGGGACAATGTTCTAAACTATGGAGTTATGGATCGTTGATCTTCGTGTGTGCAAAAAAGAAGCCTTTCTGAAGAACATTCAAAGCCAACACATTGAATGTTTACATACATAGGCCTTGTGATGGACTCTTAATTAGGTGGCAAGAAAAAATTTAGGTAACTAAGCCCAAATAGATTTGATTTGTGCTGTTGTTGTATCCATCGTTAACTATATCAACTCTCATAATTTCATAAAATAATATCCCTCCCACAAGATCAGAACTCAACAATTCAAAAATAAAAAATATAAATTCTTAATTACTAGAGTTTTTCTTGAAAGATATATTAATACTTCTTTTTTTTTTTTTTATTGTCTTTGAGAAAGGTCATAATCCATACATATAGGAAAGGAGATTGGTAAGAAGTAAGATCAGAACTCAACTTTTCACTTGAACGTAATATTTGGTAACTAGCCATTCATGCAGTACCTTCAGCGATGGACTTTTTCTTGTCAAAACTCAAAAGGCCTGAAGCCCGTTCTACTATATGTTGACATTTGAAAAACCCAAACGCTTTGGTTTTGGATTTCCCATGATACTAGGCTAACATAATGGGCTGCTCTACCGACAATGGACTGAAGAAGACTTGGTTTCTATTGGTGGTGCCAAAAATCAACCAAACTCAGCTGCTAACTAGAAGGTCTATAATCATCTAAATTCTCAGTTTCGGGTTCAGGATTCAAATTTTGATCCAAAACCTCTATAAAAATAAAAAATAAAAAAACCAAACTCAACATGCAAGATTCAACGTAATAATGGTAAAATAGATATGGTTCTGTTCTGCAATTGCGGTGGTATCCTCAAACAAAATCATGTTCAAAGAGGTAGCCACTTGCCCTCCCCGCCAAACCAAAAATAAAAAATAAAAATTAAGCCATTGGATGCATTCTTTAAAGGATTTTATTCATACAGTCTGCTGACTGTGTATTATTTTTATAATTTTATAAGTTTTTGATCAACACAAATTTATGACATTTATAATAATTACTTACACATAATTGTTTAGAGCATGCGTCCGATTACTTTAAGAATGTGTCCGTTCGCTTGAAACAATCTGAGTGATGCGTTAACATTTTTCTTCGGGTGATGGCCAACTAAATTTCGGACACAGATAGTTTGTTTGATTATGTGTGGAAATCCTATTAATTAATGCAAGGCATGCATGTGATTGGTGCTCTATGCTGTAAGGAAGAAAAGAAAGAAGAGGGAAAATATATATTATATGTAATAAAATAAGGATAAATGTTTATGGCTTGAAGATTTTGCTTAATAACATCCAGAACCTCATTTATTAAAAAATAATATTTTGATTTTTTTTCACATTTTAGTTTTCTTATCTAAAATTACTAGATGTGTGATTAGGACTGTAAAATGTAAAATCAAAAAGAAAAGAATGTGGAACCAGACGTTATTACATATTTTCACAGTTCATTGCACATTTTATGTTGACTATTTGTATATTTTGTGGTTCTATTTTCACATCTATTAATTTTTGACAAAAAAATTGAAATTTTCAAAAAAAAATTAATATTATTTTTTTTTATCAACTAAAGCCCATATCCGAACTCTTCTCACGCCAAATCTTTAGGCCATGCAACGGGACTCATGAAATTAAAAAGGAGTTAGCGTTTAATATTCGAAATGGGGCGTTGAGGTTTGTGACTTGGAGGCAATACTCACGCACCCGTCGGGAATTCCTGAGCTGCTGCTAACCCTGCATATGGTCTGTCGGAGAACTGGTACAGAAGAATGACAAATTGGAGAATTTGAGATCAAAAAGATGTTTTGCTCTTTTTTTATTTAATGTTTTGTTTTATTAAAAAAAAAGGCTTGTTTTCCATACAAAATAATGAACAAAAATAACAATTGCCGGCAAAAGATTTATTGCGATTATGTCTGTTATTAAATCTTCGAGGCAAGGTCAAAATAACCTCCGTTTAAACATTTCATTCAACAACTCTTATAAGAGCCGATTCACTATCCGAGTACTATTAGACCCAAGCATAAATCTCTCAAGTCAGTCACAGTGAATCTGGAACTAGAGCCACGCAGCTTACAATCATTGTCGAATAAATTAAAAATAAAGCTCCACATACTGTTAATGGGACTCAAACTCAAACCACAATTAAATAAAATATATCAAATTATTATTAAATTATCCTTTTAAATGATAACAAATGATAAAATATAATAAATTTTTTTTTGTGCTGAAAGAAAAACGTAATTACGAACATAAAATTTGCGTCATGCGGCAAGCGCATCCTTACCTTTTGCCCTCTTCGTTTTTTTTTTTTTTTTTTTGGGTATTGGAGATTAAATAATGTGTTAAACTCTTTTGTCGCATATTTTGAGCCACTGACTTTCAGCGTCACTTGCGTGGGTTAGTGCTGTCAATCTATTCCAGCTTCTCATATTTTTTTCGTCCTTCATTGTCGTCGCGGTTGGCACCTTTGATACAGTAACGAGGACCAATAAAGTGGCGTGTGGGCCTCAGTTAATTGCTTTTCTTTTTTACAACTGAAAATTGTAGTATATATTTTGTCATAAATACGATTTTTTTATATATAATATATTTTAATTATTTATAAAAAAAGATTTTCTGCTGGGTGGCCGAACCATTTTGATCTGCCCTAACTTTTGGGTATAATGATTCCCTCCTGTATGCAATTAATTTATAATTTTAATTTGATTTTTTTAAATATAATTAATTCATAATTTTATACAAGTAAACAAATATATCAAAAAAATAAATTTTCCTTTCTACATACACACCTCATCTATATATGTGAGCAAAGCACCATCTTCAATAACATTGTTTACAACTTTACATTAGCTATTTGTTTTTGAAAAAACTGTATAAATATGTAATGATCAATACAAAGTTAGTATGTAGAGATTTAGACTATTAATCGTGAAAAATGTGTTAAATTTAAAAAAAATAGATAAATTATTAAATTAACTGTATATTTTTTACATATCGTAGATTACGCAACTGCGCGGTGACACTTTTTTTTTTCTGATAAGTACATTATATAACATTCTGTGGCAGGAAGATAAGACTCTCTCTCTCAGTGGCAGAAAGAAATATTCTTTGAATGTTGTGGTGTCACCAACCACATAATCCCAAATCTCAAACTGTCTTTGAGCGGAATGTGTGTCACTGTCATCCATGTTCCATGCCAACAAGGTAGCAGGGAAGGTGGACCGATCTAACCTTTAAACTAAGCAATCTCATTCTCTTTTTTAATCATAATTTTGGGCAAAACCAAATTATATGACTTTAATTGACTTGTACGCAGTTCAGATTTCATGCTTCCTTTCTGTCTCTTTGTGGTAGATGTATTGGCTAAGTAGCCGGAAACTTGCTATTTGGCCATTGCATCATAGAATGTAGTTGTTCAAGCAATTAAATATTACAAGCTTAGCTGACTTCATTAAAACCATATGTAACATATCAATGATCTATCATCTAAAGTAACTAGGACCGTTTTGTTTATGGCCAACAATTAGAATCGGAATTAGAATTAAAACCCTTAATGGTAGTTTGTTTCAGGTCAAAATTAGAATATATATCAAACAAACGATAATATTTATCTCACGATAAAAATAAAAGGAATATCATTGAAATTTAAAAAAAACATGAATATCAAATTAGAAATTATGAATATAAAAAATATAATAATATAATATCAAAATAAAACTATTAAATTACCATTAAAATATAATTAAAAATTATGATAAAAGTTAATAGTAATAACGTGCTTCACATTAATAACTATAAATATAAAATCCAAAATAAAAATCTTAACTTAAATTATTATTATTATTATTATTATCATTTGTTAAATTTTTAATTTTTTTAATTTTTTTAGTTATTCTATTTGTAATGTTATAACTTATTATTATTAATAAGTATCAATGATGGTGATAATACTAATAATGATAATTGAGCATTGCAAATAAATAAAGGATCACCTTAATAATCTCCAACATGAGACTCGGGGTTTTATAACATCAAAGCCTTTTATGATGCTTCCAGCAGCTCTTTTAAACAAAACAAAAAAAAAAAGTCCTTCTGCTATGCAAAAAAAAAAGAAAAAGAAAAAGAAATGTCCTTAGGGATATGCTCGTCTCAAAAAGGGACAAAACTCTTAACTTCTGGGGCTAGTTCAACTAGGAACTCTCAAAAGTTTATGTCTTTAGGAAGGGATCAGGTCGAGGGATGAAACTCTTCTTTCCTCTTAAAGTTAGACGAAAAATTTCTTTGAGGCAAATCTTAGGTAGTATGATAATTATTAGAAATCAATAACTTCTCTCTTGTTTTACGTATTTCAAGAGGTAGTTCCTAAACTATGAAAAGTTATACGTAGAAGATTCTAAAATAATTTGAAATATTCTAGAAAGTTCTAGATATATTGAAAGTTTCTACAATACTCTGGAAAGTTTTAAGACATTTCTAAAAATCTACTGAATACTTCAGAAAGTTCTACAACACATGAGAAGGTTCTGAAATATTCAAAAAAATTTTAAACATCTTGAAAATACCTTAAGTTTTTAGGAATACTCAAATAAGAGTTAAAATATAGGAAATATTTTGGGATAAGTAATTAAGATGTTCTAAATCATTGAGGATTTTTGGAATTTAAGTCCTAAAACGTTTTGAATTTTCAAATCAGTTTTAGACCTTGAATTTTTATTCAATATGAGTCATTGTTTAGATAAGAATTGATCAAATTGGTAAAGACATGATTTGACTTGACTAAAACATAATAAAAAAATATTCTAAATACATTCTAAAAATACATAAATAAGTTTACATACATATTTTACTGAATTTCTCTTCTTCTTTTTTATACACATAAAAGCAAAACCTATAAATTTTTACCTATTTAAGTGCATAGAGGTTTTCACCTATTTAAGAATTGAAACTTATTTAATTCCCTTTTAATAATCTAAAATAATAAAAGAATTAATCATAAATTGTTATGTTTAATTAAACATTTTACTTTAATCTTACTTTAATTCTATATATCTAAGGAATCTCGTCAAATATCTTTTTTTTTTTTTTTTTTTGGCTAATTATATTACCGATACCAGATATTTGGAGAGTTCTATACCGTTCGATTAGAACATCCAACATGCAGAAAGACTCTTGATTGATTTTGTTGACATTATGCTTTCTACGACTTCTTTTAGTACCAAAATTTAAAGAAAAAGAAAGAAAGGAAAAAAAAAAAAATAGAACGAACAATGGATAGAAAGATTCCTTTAAAAAACAAGATGGAAAGAGTAAGTGAAGTTTCAAATTTTCCCATGTCGTGTGGGAGGCCAATATCTATTCATCTCAAAAAAGAATAAAAGTCCGTGGAATTCCGGAAGAGCAAGCCAGTGAATTCGACATACACACACTTTGATATGGTGGGGACTGCTGGCATAGTAGTTGCTTTATATATATATATTCAATAAATGAAAAAACAACGATGGTTGATAGTTACCTACAATCTTGTTAAGAGATTGCACTGAGCGTATTACACTATCATAATAGTGACTCAATATAAAAAAAAAGATCATATGAAAGATTTAGCTACCTTCACTTGCTCGCTTACTCTAAAATCTTATGCTAACTTGAAACCTGTCACTAACCAAATTACCATGTCCCTGGTAAAATCACCATGTCTAGTGGTAAACATAGATTCAAGGACCAACCATCCTTTAAGTACGTAATTAATAGTATACATTTTATTTCGTATAAAATTATTGCATTTTTTAATTTTTGAGTTCTTTTGCACTATTTAATTGTTGCAGGCCTTTCGGCAAGATCACACCCAAATATCATGAAACAAAAGATATCCCAATATGCTCACTTGCTACTCTTCCACTTGATGCCTTTAAGATCCAACCAAGAAGGCCATATCGCAACGGTACAAGCTTTGCTATCACATATCCGAATTTTTATCCAAGTTTCAAAGTAATTTAATATTTCTTGCAATTTATTATTCTCACAAAACATAGGAAGTAGAAGGACAAAAATATTTGTTTATTCTTTTCCTTGCCATCATTAAATTTTCCATTATTTATTTTTAGAGCTCACGAGTAGTGTGTTTGGATTGTTAGAAAATTGTGAAAAAGAAAATTGTGAGAAAATAAAGTTGTTTAAATTGATAGAAAATTGTAAGAAAATGATAAGAAAATTATGGGAAAGAAAATAAATAATAATTTGTGAGAGAAAAAGTAAAAGTTAGTTATTCGCATTAAAGAGAAAATTATGAAAAAATAATATAGTAATAATGATATTTATTGGCTAAAGATTTTACGTTCATGTTTTTTTTTTTTCCATTCATTTTATCAAACCAAACACTTAAACCCAAAAAGTCTCCACTTTCCTCTCAATTTTGACAAAAAATCCCTATTCCGTGCTTGCAATGGTAATCCATCGATTCAAAGCCAAACACGCCTATCCGTGCAAACCTCCTCTCCCTTCCATGGTTATAATTTATGGAAATCTTTATGAACCCAATTTCCCCCCTTTTCAATTGTTATAATTATTTCTAAATTTTTGACTTCTCATAGATTCTTTCTTTTTCTCTATTTCTTCATTTACATAATATATTTTTTTCCACTTCTATCTAAATTTTTTTTTTCACTGTTATCCATATTTCATATTTATATCTATATGTACATTATATATCTAAAGCCAAAGTTGAGATTTAATTATCGATGAAGATATTCTCACTATAATTCTATAAATATTAGATTGCGTATTTGGAAGGTCCACTTACTCTTCGTTAATGCAAAGTCGGTCTTCCCAAAGAAGCTAAACCTTACAATCATATACTTGTAATTCATGCCTTGATTATCAAAAATTTGAATGCATATAGGATGTAATTTGCATGAAAATTCTTATTAATTGGCATACCATTACATAATCAAAAAACTTACAGGTAAGGCGAACCTATTTCTTGCATTGTTGCTAGAACATGATCAAATCGAATCAAGAACTAGTTTAAGTTTCGGTTCGATTTTTACTTGCAACATGGATGACAGTCGGACTGGAAGTAAACCGATCAACCAACCGGTTCAACTAGTGAACAGGTCCGGTTTGACCAATTTGGTCAAAGTTTCTTGTCTTTGCTTGCAATATGAATGATAAACTGGAGATAAACCGGTCAACCAACTAGTTCAAGCAGTGAACCAATCTGATTTGACCGATTTAGTCAAAGTATCTTGCCTTGTTTGGACAATAGTTGAAAAAAGTTATGGGGCTTGTTGAAATAGAACTGTTGACCATATATGGACAAGGTTGACGTTTGCACCACCGTGCCAGAGCCCCTTTTTGTTTATAATAGGTAATTTCATACCCATATATTCATTAATTAATCATTTATGCTTCATTAATTAAGCCCCTCTTTATTTATAATAGTAATTTTATATCAATATATATCATTAATTAATCATTTTCGCTCCAATCCACCCAAGTTGTTGTTGTTGTTGTTGTTTTTTTTTTTTTTTTTCCCTTTAAGCATTAGCCATGTGATATGCACGTTGATTAACCACTGATAAAATTTTAGCATGTTCATTTTCTTTTCAAGTTCTTTTTCTTCATTACTCTCAAAAAAATTTTCTTCTTCTTTATTTTTTGTTTTAAAATATAGTGTAAGCATCATTTTTTAATAAATATACTAACTTAATATCTTTTTATCTTATCTTTAATTTTATAAATCTTTTACTTTATCTTATAAATCTTTTTCTTATGAATAAATATTTTTCTTATAAATTCTTTCGCAACATAACATAACATTAAAAAATTATGCTCTACTAAAAAGTAATCATGTTTCTCTTTCTACTAAATTAAAGTATAAAATATCTTATCTTATTAAATTACTGATATTAATTATTTATGTCTATACAATATATTAATTAATTTTTTTTATCATACGTTAAATTATAAATTATATATAATTAAATATCTCTCTCTCTCTCTCTCTCTCTCACACACACACACACACACACACATATATAACTCACATTTTTTATATTATTTTATTTAACTTATCAATATTTTACCAATTCAATTCTAATTGAACCAGTTAAATCGATTCGACTTTAAACTACTAATTTTTTTAATTTAATGGTCAATCTGATTTTAACAGCCTTAATTTCTTGTCATATTATATATATACATATGTCTTCCCTCTAAAAGTTTTCTCAATCCGTCCTTGCTAAGGAATTTGTTCATTCGTAAGTTTAATATAAAGACTCTTGTCCAGTACAGTCAACACAACTTTCTTTACTTATAATGTAAGGTACCACTTTATATTTTTTGTTTAATATATAAAAATATTATCAACTTTAATCAAACTAACAAATTTAACACTAATTTTAAAAAATAATAATTTATTCATCTTTAAATTTTTTTTGTAACAAATTTAGCACTCAATAATTTTATATAAATAGAATCTATTAGATTTGATGATAAATTTATAAGAATATATTTATTTTGATAATATAATAATAATATACATTAGTACTTCATTATCGAAATAAATAAATTCTTTTTAAAAAATTTTATAACGTACTAAATTTATTATAAAATTTTTTAAAGAGAGATAAACTATTAAATTTTAAATTTAATAATAAATTAATTATTTTAAATGAAATTAATGATATTTTTATATATAAATCTTATATTTTTTTCATTTGACAAATGAAAAGAATACTCAAATCCTATCCACAAATCTCTCTGGGTCATCGTTGGAGGAATCCAACGGTGGCAAGGCAAACATACAGAATGGTAACGTGCGCATTAAATCATTTGAGAGCAAAACAGTACATGGCCGGTGCCACGGTGGCAACGTAACCGGATCTCTCCCATTCTTTCCTGTCTGTACCCATCATAATTCATTCATTTTTAGCCTTTTTCCGATCATTCCTAGTCGTACAAAACTGAATACGGCCGACTGACTGTTTAAAATAGTTAATTTATACATTGTAACAGAAGAAAGTTGAGAATTTTATGTTTCATCTTTATCTCTCTAAATTTTTATTATCAAATTATAAAATGGATTTTAATTTTTTAAAAAGAATTCAAAAAGGCTCTTCATGAGAAAGGAAAAGTATATAGAGGCTCTTTAGATGTTAGAGTGATACTAAGTTCTCGGTTAAAAAAAAAATACTAAGTTCAAAAACAGATAATTAAAATTATTTATTATGTAAAAATATAATTATTAAATTACATGATTGTAATTATATAATTATAAATTCATTAACTCAAATTAAAATTATTTATTATGTAAAAATAGAATTATTAAATTACACGATTATAATTATATTATTATAAATTCATTAACTCACCTCCAATTAATATTCTCTAAAACAAAAATTCGAAGAGAGAGAGAGAGAGAGGGAGAGAAATGACCCAACAACAACAACTAACAGCTTTTGAAAGTTTAAGGACATGAGGGGAAGAGAGGAACCCACAGATAGCAATAATTCAATCAGCTTTTGTTTATTTTTTCTTCCCCTTTGCAAAGTTCTGTAGTATCATCATATTCATATCTCATTTGCCAGCTCTCCTTAGCCTCATTCCTGTAAAGATTTCATCTTTCTTCTTTCTTTCTTTTTTTTTCTTTCGTTTCTTTTGTTTTTGCCACTCGTTTTCTTGTTTATTTCATCGTTCTAGTTTCCTTGCCAATTCATCATCATCATCATCGTCATCGTCATCATCTTCGGGGGTCACAGAGACATAGATTTTTGCGGGTACGTGTGTAGGTAATTGTAATTGTGTGCTTGATGGTTTGTTGGTAATCTTTGACTGTGGCAATTCCGTTAGATCTCTTCATTTTTGTGTTCTTTTTCATGTTTGATGATCTGGGTATTTATGATCTTTTCTTTCCTTGGTGGGTCTTGGGGGATCTGTGCTTGGATTCGACTTTAAGCTGGGAATTTCTTGCTTGGCTGTGTTGGTGTTCTCTTTTGTGTTCTTTGTTTGTTTGCTGTCTGTCGATTTTGTTGGTTTGTTTGTCTTTTCTTTGTTAGCTATCTACATTGATTTAATTAATTCATGCTTTATGGATGATATAATTTGAGCCTGAACTTGACATAATTATGATATTTTCCAACGAAATCGGCCACAGTTTCTTTTTTCCCATAATGTTCGAAACAATTTGTGGATTCTTGGTCAGATGATGATTGCTCTTAATCAAGTGATCTGAACATTGAACCATGAAGTGTTGATCGAAAAACTTTTTGGTTCGTGATCACATGACTATTGCTTGTGAACAAATGGATAAATGAAGGGAGGTTTGTAATCGTGATTCGCATTGAAGGCTCTCGGTAATTACTCTTTGGATGGTAATGAACTTGCTTCTGTAGAATATGGAATTATCTTATCGAGATTTGTTTTGAGAAGCTGGTTTGAAGGATATTAGCTTGGATTTGGAGCTAGCTACTCAATGAGGGTCTTCATATTAGTTTACAGCTCTTGCATGGTTGCAGGAGTACAGTGCGTTGTCTGTTTCATTTGAGGAGAAATCTGGGAAACGTGGGAAAAGGTGATTCTGCATACGTTATGCAGAAACCTTTTGTGTAAAACATTTCTTAGTGACTACATTATTTATATCTGAAAAAGATTCTGGGTGAGGGAAGGTTTATCAATATGTTGTTCTCACAATGCTGTGCAACAAGGTCCTGCTAGCATTCCGAAGTCACTTCAGTGAATTTATGTTTAGCTGTTCTGATGGGGAGGCATGCACAAATTAACAGTTTATTATACAAGGAAACATTGTTGGAAGATTGTCCTTGGATTCTGCACTGTATATGTGACTACAATATAGTTCTGTAAAGGCAGATTCGTTGAAGAAGGAAAGAGCAGTTTGATATCTGGAATGAGGATTTCAAAAAATATATGGGGTGATATAAAGATGTTCAAACTTTTTTTTTTTTTTTCACCCTGGCTTTCAATCAGATAAGTGGTCAGGGTTAGTGCAAGGCAATGGCGGTGTTGCTTTGGCATATAGAGCGTACAAATCTCTTAATGGCCTGCTTTGGGCATCAAGAATGTGGGATTGGGTAAAGAATGGTCTCTATTTCTGTTCTTCCATTTTTACAACCTGCCTCTGCACTTCCACTAAAATGTGATTAAATCAGTTGAAAAGTGAGACATTGTTTACTGATTTCTCTTGTGCACTTCATTCTGCGCCAAAAGTTTTAGGTAATTGAAAATTAAAGGTTCAATTTCATTCCACTTCTTTCTTCCTACTGACCAAATAGCCCTTGGATTTCGTGACTTTGTTCAATGAGAACTTTTCATTCTCATTATTCCTATAAATTTACCCGCAAATATTTTCCTTGCTAGTAAGGTGGACACTACTTTTGTTGGTGCTTCGGGGGTGGTTGTAACTTAAGGCTTGTGTTGAGAAAATACAAATTTGTATGGGTGTGTGGGCTTGGAGAATTTAAATTGCCATTCAATTGTTCGGGCCTTTTGAAGTGCTTTTCATCTTGTGATGAGAAAAGATAGCCTTGAAAACTAGCAAATAGAAACTCATGAAGCCAATTTGGAATATGTTGGAGTATAAGATATAGAAATCCCATATTGGAAAAGAAGGAAAGAGTAGATCAACATGTAAGTGTAGTTAGAAGATCTATAACTTAAACCTTAAGGTTTTAAGTAAGATGTGGAGTCCAAAAAGCCCATTTAGTGTTATTTGCTTATTCTCTCTTATGATCCATCTAAGTTATTGGGCCTAAGTTTCCACAAATCTTTACATGGTATTAGAGCTCGAATCTTACTGCCCCTCACATTTAATCACGCTTCCAGCCCAAGTGAGCTGGGCCCATCCCAGGTGAGTTGGATTTTAGCATGAGGGAGCGTGTTGGAGTATAAGATATAGAAATCCTATATTGGAAAAGAAGGAAAGAATAGATCAACATATAAGTGTGATTAGAAGACCCCCAACCTAAGCTTTAAGGTTTTAGGTAAGATGTGGAGTCCAAAAAGCCCATTTAGTGTTATTTGCTTCTTTCCTCTAATGATCCATCTAAGTTATTGGGCCTATGCTTCCACAAATCTTTACAGAATATTTGATTGATGGATCTAGAGAATATGAGAAATCTGATGCACCGAAGACAATATCCAATCGGGTTCCAAGGCAAAGCTAAACCTCTTTTTATGCATTCAATACTTGAAAACATTCAAGCCTTTGAGATAACTCTTTAGCCTTCTCGTTTGAGGAATGCATTTTGGAAACAAAGACATTGTATATCATCACAGCAGTGTAGAATGGCTTGATGCATCCGTTTTGTTTTTGGAGAGTAGGAAGTCATTCAGTTAATAATTATCAGCAGTGGATAACAAATATGCAGTGGATGCCTTTTCCTTTTTTCTTTTTTTTTTTTTGTCTTTTTATCTTTTTACCACATTCCACTGTGTAGACATTAAGCATTATGCCTTCTGCACTCATTATAAGGGCTAGGTTTTATCAGGTGGTTTGTGCAGCTCAAATGTGGAGAGGGTTGGAATTAAGGATGCTCAAACCATCACTAAAGGATTAAGTTCCCTTTGTATATGATTCTTGTTGACATTAAATTCCGAGGTCATTAGTCCCGCCTCCTCTCTGCCCTGCAGAGTGTTGCAGAGATGACTCCTTCTCACTTTGTTTTCATTCGCTGCATGGATTATATGTCAGAAATATTTGTCGTACTTGGATATAGTTGTGCATTGATGTGCTCAAGAGCATAAATACTGACGAGTAGGGGGAAAAGAGGTATAAAAGCGACCACTATCCGAACTGGGATGTTGATTAATACCTATCAACATAGCAGGTCGATTTAGGCTTGGCATTTTCATATGGAAATTTGCTGTTAGGGTGCAGCAAATCCAGAATTACTCCCAGTTGAGATGGCATGATTTATATGCACCTGTATAGATTAAATGAGAATATTTTAGAGATTTTGGCAGCAATTATGATTTTTGTACGGATTTGCTAAAAACTCAATACAATAAGCCTTAGTCTTATATTAGTTTTTGTCTGCTCAGAGTCAGACTCCATGGTTTTGTTCAGGTCTACCTAGCTGGGAAGAAATTATTTTCTGGTATGGAGCAGCTTTGGATTCTTAAACTTGGGATATTGTGTAATTGCCCAAAATGGTTTTATCTGGATGTTACAACAAAAGCCTTCATAGTGTTTTCTGTTGGTTGCAGAATGATTGTTACATATGTAATTGTCCAAGTTATAGGTTTTAAATCTTGCATTGAACTATTGTGCAATTTGCAGATAGCAGATAGCTGGAGTTTCCTGTGTCTTGTCTAGCAGGAGCCATAAGGAAAATTTCTGGCAATGTCTACCTCTACTAAAGCTTTGGATCCTGCATTTCAGGGAGCGGGTCAGAGACCGTATCCTTTGCAGAAGGAGCAACTTCATGCTTGAAATTCTTGACGTTATAAACTTTTTTGTTATAGACTTTAATATTTATTGTCTATTTAGGAGTGTATAAGTAATTGACGTGCATCATAAAAATCCTTGCGAGTTTTGAATGTGCTTCCAGTTTTTACTTGAAGCCTGTTAATCTTAACATTCATTAGAGGTACTGAGATTTGGCGAATTGAGAATTTTCAGCCAGTTCCGTTGCCAAAATCCGAATATGGAAGATTCTACATGGGTGATTGTTATGTTGTCTTGCAGGTATAAACATTCTGCATTCCCCTCTTCCCCTCTCCGTGTTTGCGGATATATTTTCTTAATATGGCTGTATGAGTAGCAATTCTTGGGGTAAACTCAATATATTTGGTGTATTCTCTTTGGAAAGTGTGTGCGGTGTATATTTGTGTTCGGCATAATCATCTGCAAAGATATCATCTACCTGACTAAGATAGTTTCCTTAAGTCTGCATGCTGTGATTTAGCATTTCTGAATGATGTCATTATTTTTCTTCATTTATGCGTTATATGTTGTGCTTCCTTTGCTGTGAAATATCTTTACTTATAGCATGGTGTGCAACTTGCTCCAAGCAAGACATAAAAGCTGCGGCATTCACTTATTATTTATATCACAAGTGCTATTTGTTTCTTGCTGTTTTTCTTTATTCTGAATTGAGAGCAGGATTGAGGTTATATAGCAGTAATGAAGTTCGTATATCTATTTTAAATTGCAAGGAAAAGGGATCTGTTCTTTCATTTGTTCTTATCCACCTTTATAATCTGTAGACGTCCCCTGGCAAGGGAGGTGCATATCTATTTGATATACATTTCTGGATCGGAAAAGATTCCAGCCAGGTATGTCTTACTGCATTTTCAATTTTCTCTTTCAAGGCCTTTCTATCTTCTTGTCTTCACGTCATATTGCGAAGTAGGTTCGAGTTTCAAATTTTGTGACTTGCCATAGGATGAAGCTGGAACTGCAGCTATCAAAACCATTGAACTTGATGCGGTGCTTGGAGGGCGTGCTGTGCAGCACCGAGAACTGCAAGGCCATGAATCTGACAAATTTTTGTCCTACTTCAAACCCTGTATCATACCATTGGAGGGTGGTATTGCTTCTGGATTTAAGAAACCTGTAGAAGAAGGGTTTGAAACTAGGTTGTATGTTTGTAAAGGAAAACGTGTTGTCAGGATGAAGCAGGTAATAGATTTAGGTTCTTTAAGCATGAAGCCCATGAAACCCAACGATTAAGAGATTAAATTACTGGATGATGGTCCTGCAAATTTATTTCTGTGCAGGTTCCTTTTGCTCGGTCCTCATTGAATCACGATGATGTGTTTATATTGGATACCGAAAAGAAAATATATCAGTTCAATGGTGCAAATTCCAATATACAGGAAAGGGCCAAAGCTTTGGAAGTGATTCAGTTTTTGAAGGAAAAGTATCACGGGGGGACATGCGATGTCGCCATTGTTGGTACGTCTGCATGTATTTACCATTTTATAAAGCTATTTTTGCCTTCCAAGAATTTTGAACATGATATGTCATTCATCATTCATTTCCATTGTTGTTGTTGGTAATTCTCTTTGTTACAATGCCAGATGATGGAAAGTTGGATACTGAGTCAGACTCTGGTGAATTTTGGGTCCTTCTTGGTGGTTTTGCCCCAATTGGCAAAAAGGTTATTACTGAAGATGATGTGGTTTTGGAGAGTACTCCAGCTAAACTTTATAGGTACTTGTGTTCTGTTCCTATGTTTGTTTATACAAATGAAAAGGCCGAAACTAGAAAATTAATATTAATCTATAATTGCGATGCACATTTCTTTATGTGCATCGGTGTGGGAAGGCTTTCTTTTTCTGGAAAACATAAGCTGTTTTAATCATTTCTTTTAGATCTTTTAGTTACAGATTCTGATTGCATTTAGAATAATAATGGAGTCAATTTCCTCCATTTAATGGCGATTCTTACTGTCTTTGCATGAATTTGAAGCTCGAGGTGTAATTTGTAATTTTGTCATAATTTTTTGGTAGCCCATGAAAGTATCTTGGCTAATCATTAAAAGATCTATCTTGCTAAATTTAAAATGGCATGTATTCTTCTAGAAATGAACTGTCTAAGTGAAGAAAACAACTGCTTTTTCTCTGAAGGGAGTTAGCACAAAACAAGTCTCGTCTGGCGATTGACTATTGGGCAGATAGTAGATGTTAGTGTTTTATTGATGTTTAATTTTCATTTTAATTTGAATCGAATCTGTCTAGTTGAATTCATTCATTGATGTTTCATTTGCTTATTTTTGTTTGGACCATGTCTCTATTTGTCAGCATATGGGGCTAAATTTGTAATTACTGCTTGCTGTAGCATAACTGATGGTGCCCTAAAGATTGTGGAAGGTGAACTGTCCAAAGGCATATTAGAAAACAACAAATGCTATCTTATGGACTGTGGTGCTGAGGTTTTCCTTTGGGTTGGCCGTGTAACACAATTAGAGGAGAGAAAAGCAGCCAGCCAGGCTGCTGAGGTATGAGAATACTGACGTAGCATAAGTTTGTTGCATTAACAAAAAAAAAAAAAAAAATAAGGAGTTTCATCTTCAAAAGTATTTTTTACAGGAATTTGTTGCTAGCCAAAACAGGCCAAAATCTACCCGTATTACTCGGCTTATTCAAGGCTATGAGACATATTCATTCAAGTTGAACTTTGATTCTTGGCCAGCTGGGGCTGCAGCTCCTGGTGCTGAAGAGGGAAGAGGAAAAGTAGCCGGTATGATCACATGCCTCATTGTTGAACTGAAATAGAAACATTTCTAGTATTTTTACATTTCTAGTATTTTTAGCTAACCTAATTCACTTTGGTCTTTCACATTATTAGCTTTGCTGAAGCAACAAGGTGTTGGTGTAAAGGGAATGACAAAAAGTGCTCCTGTAAATGAAGAGATCCCACCTTTGCTTGAAGGAGGGGGGAAGATGGAGGTATATTTGTTATTTTTCTCTTATTTTTCGCTTTTGGAACCATTTCGTGCTTTAGATTTTTAGCGTTGACTTATTTAACGATGTTGAATATTGTTTGTTTTCCAGGTATGGTGCATCAATGGTAGTGCCAAGACTGCATTGCCCAAGGAGGACATTGGCAAATTTTATAGCGGAGATTGCTACATCGTACTTTATACCTATCACTCTGGTGATAGAAAAGAAGATTACTTTTTGTGCTGTTGGATTGGAAAGGATAGCACAGAGGTAATCTATACTATTTTTAACTTACAATGAAGATAATGAGAGCACCTTTAAATGATTATGAAGTGGACCATGATTACTATTGTAGATTTTCATATCCTAACTATTAAGTTACTTGATTAACAGTTGGGTACAGAGATATGCTCATGTATTTAGGAAGGGCACATGGATTGCGAACATTCTCTAATTCTCTATAAGCATCTTTCTGCTAGAAATGTTGAATGAGGGCAATTGTATTTTGGCCCTCGGGTGTGGATGTCACTGTGATAATACTCTTTTCCAGTAGATATTTTATGGATCACCATAATGTTCAGAATGAGCTTAAACTGTTGTTTATTTGCTGCTTTAAGCTGTTGTTTATTTTTTAATCCCTATTTGTGTATCAATAATGCTAGACAAGAATCCCTAAATGAACTGTTATGGTGATTTTTTCATGTGATGAAGCCAAGCTCCATTTATTTGGTCGGTATATCGAATAGTGGCTTGGCTCAATCATTTTGGCATATTTGTTGTCAACTTGTTTGCTGTCTAAAACACTATTTATTATCTGATTACAGACAATGTGGTAGTATTCAGGTCACTAATTTTCCAAATTCTCTTTGGCTCAACAAGTCATGAGCATATCGATCAAACCCTTGTCCGCAACTTCCTTTTATGACTTGTCCTTCTGACCCCAACCTTGTTGATTGTACACAAGCGTATCCCACTTGTGTGTTACCTTTCGCCGTATTATTTCTCACGAATTGCTGGAATATGGTGTTTAGTGTGATATTTGCACTTGCTTAGTTGCTTTTGCTCAAAAAGTGCATTTGTTTTTTGGTTATATGCTGTTGAAGGTATTTACTACTTGCATCCAGATAATATACAGGAGAAAGTCATAACATTTGTTGTGTTTTTGGTTTTCATTATTGGGTGACTTTTTGTTGGTTTTTAATTTCAAATTTCATAATACTCCAATTCAGGACGACCAGAAGATGGCTGGTCGATTGGCTAGTACAATGTCCAACTCACTAAAGGGCAGGCCTGTTCAGGTGGGGCATCATTTAGAGTCAACTTCTGAAATTTCACATCTAGACTTGCATATAATAGGTTTGTTCTTGTAGGGTCGTATTTTCCAAGGTAAGGAGCCTCCACAATATATTGCACTTTTTCAGCCTATGGTGGTCCTCAAGGTACATTCTGAACTCTTGTAAATAAGAACATTGAATTCTCTATCATACACACAGGTGGTGTAGGTGACTATTTCATTTGATCACATCAGGGTGGTTTGAGCTCGGGTTACAAAAAACATGTAGCTGAGAAAGGATCGCCTGATGAAACTTATACTTCAGATGGTGTTGCACTTTTTAGGATTTCAGGAACTTCAGTTCATAACAACAAGATAGTGCAAGTTGATCCGGTATGCAATCATTTGTTTTCTCTCTTTCCGCTTGGTAACTTCATTAATTTTCGAGGACTTAAGGAAGATTAATGCTTCCTCTAGGATCTTCTGTACCCGTATGTTTATGGATGTCGCTTGTTCTGACTACTGAGTCTTCCATTTGTTCGCATTGTCTGTTCAGTTTTAGAGAACCTGGCTTTTTCCCCATCAAAAATTTATTCCCTTTTCATGTTTCTTCTTATATAATGAAATGACTTTATTCAACTGGTATTGTGGAGAAATATTTTCCGATATAACCTTAAACTTCTATTTTGTTGTTTATTAATTTTCTCTAATGGTCAAAATTTAAGATTCTACGAGATAGGATGTTTCTTGTTATCAGTATTACCAAGAACCGGCTATAACTGTCATCGAGAAGCCATGTGGTAACTGTCATTGAGAAGCCATGTGGTATGAGTTTACATTGCATTTTAGGTAAGAAGCCAAAAAGATCACGTATATGTTAATCTTTAGGTAAACTAATGCTTAGCAATTGAATTACCAAATTTACAAATATAATGTAATCAGCTTATCAGCTTGTGGTGCATAGTCCCCCAGGGCTTCTGTTGGACCAGCTCATGATGATGTTTCAGGAGTATGAGCTAGAATTTTAGATGAACTGGTGGTAGATAAATATTGTTAATGGCATGCGGGATTTGATGTGGTTAGAAAATATCAAAACTTGATGATGAGAAGCTGAAGAGTTGATAAAGTAATATCGCCTTGTTATTTTCTGCCTGTCAGAGGATCAGGTTTGTTAACATGAATCTGAGATGAAATGGTAAGGAAATAGGCAAAAATAAAGGATATTGCTCAGGACAAAAAACCGTATTCTAGGTCCTTTACATCTAGCAGTCAGTGAACTATTGGAAGAATCCAGTCATGATCACCCGATTCTTCTCAAGGCTCCAGATAAACTGAGATACTAGAATAAAAAATTTTTGCAGGAGGTTCATTCTACTCTAGCTTGGAGTTCACAATTTAATTTTCAGATTAAGGATCATTTTAAGAAGTATTAATTCTGAACGATTATAACCTTAATTGGATGATTCCACTTATCAAACTAAGCAAGTGTAGCATCCATTGAAGGTTGACTGGGCGTCTACTTCCGAGCCAAAAAGGAAAATTCGTTACCCGCTCGACACGTTGGGAGGCCCATTCTTGGTTTTTTTTTGCTGCCTGTACTGCTCTATGAACAAACCCCAAGGGTTTGCAAGCATTTTTCTTTTGTTTTTTCAAAACCTTTATGATTCCAAAGACTATTTGTGGTATTATTGGCCGAGGGAATTACCCCTTTTGCGATTAGGAGAAGCCAAATCCCGCACCAATTTGATCAAGTTTGAGATTGTCTGTGACCATGTTGTTCTTATCGATAATTGGTGTTCTAAAGTCTGAAAGTCCAATAAGGTTATTGGAAAGGAAACAATGAGGGCCAAATTATCTTCATGAAAATTTTCCTCTTTATGTGGTGTCAATTAGTTAAATGACTCATCATTTTTAGATGCAAGTCATTCTCAATGGAGAATTCTCTGACAGCATTGCAATGCACTCCTGAATTTGTTATTAAACTGTATTTTCAGTTGGTTTTGTGAATCAAGGTTAATGAATTTCATGCAATGCATGGATTTTATTCCCCCATGTTGTTTTAAAAGAGTTAATTGACAAAATGTGACAGGCAGATTCTTGCCAATCTTTGATTTATTCTTTATTAGGTGGCGACATCATTGAACTCTGCAGAGTGTTTCCTTCTGCAATCTGGCTCATCTGTTTTCATCTGGCATGGGAACCAGAGTACCTTTGAACAGCAGCAATTAGCGATTAAAGTTGCTGAATTTTTTAAGGTAGTCTCATCGCTGCTACAGTGATTTATCACATTTGTTGAACACGGTGCAGGAAAACACAATTGGTGTCTTGTCTAAACGGTCAACTCATGATCAAATGGCCATAATAATCAAATGTAATTAAATCAGTGTTGCTGTAGCTAGTTTAGTCATCCTTTCCAATAGCTTAGCTTACCATTCAAGTGTGAAATGGTTTTCAAGTAAATTTAATTGTTGTATTTATGGTTGTGGAATTAAGATCTTAACATTGTTTATGAATAAATATAATGCATGAGCATGAATTGGATTGAGAATCAAATTGAAGGATGTCAATTTATCTACCATGTAAAATGATTTTTGATTTTATACTTATTCTCCAACTCCAAGGGACTTGTTTGATATTTACTTTCTATTGATTATTCAATGCCTCTAAGGGGGAGATGCTGTGCATAAAGTTGAATTTGAACATCACAGTGATAAGGTCTGTGTATGTCTTGGTCGTTATAAGACAAATCTTGAAACTCAAATGCAGGTTCTATAGAGAGTCATATGTTTTCTTCCTTTGACATAAGTGTCATTTTGCTTACAGATACAGCCTGGAGTTGCATTGAAACATTCTAAGGAAGGAACTGAGAGCTCATCTTTCTGGTTACCACTTGGAGGAAAGCAGAGTTACACAAGCAAAAAAGTTTCTCCTGAAATCATCAGAGATCCCCATCTCTTTGCATTCTTTTTTAACAAAGGTGTCATTAGTTCTTCCAGAGTTCATTTGCTAATTTATCCATCGTTATTTTGTCCTGATGTAGCATCATAATAGAATCACTAGTACTTGATACATTCTAACTGACCTTTTTATGATCACTTTGCTGCTGTGTGGATGCAGGGAAATTTCAGGTGAGTTCCAGACTTCTAATTGATCAAACAATCTTCCAATGGAGATACTTATCTGCTTTATTTACTCCGTTGAGCAGGTTGAGGAAATCTACAACTTTTCTCAAGACGACCTGCTGACTGAGGATATCTTGGTCCTTGACACTCATGCTGAAGTGTTTGTTTGGGTTGGGCATTCTGTAGACCCCAAGGAAAAGCAGAATGCTTTTGACTTCGGCCAGGTACTGCCTAAACAGTCTGTCCTCCATCTGATTTATCATGTCATGATGGACTTATTCTATTTGTTCTTTGCAGAGATACATAGAGGTGGCTGCATCACTGGAGGGGTTGTCTCCAAATGTGCCACTGTACAAAATCACTGAAGGAAATGAACCATCATTCTTCACTACGTACTTTTCATGGGATCCTGCAAAAGCTAGTGTACGTGCTGCATTAGCATTTTTCTATTTACAGATGTCTTGTCGTGTTTCTTGTAGATAAATGTTTACATTGTTTATCTTCATGGTGAATATGAATGCCAGCGTGTTGTCTTGGGCATGTTTTATAAAGTTGTTACGGAAGCGATAAGAGAAGCTAGTTATTTGAATGTACAGGGTCATGCCTTGTCTTTGAAGCCAAAATTTCTTTAAGCAATAGACTTCATCTCAATTTCTCAATTTGATCGCATAAGTAATAGAGAACATGATAATTAACTTTGACACTCATTCAGTAAAATAAATGATGGTAAAATATGCTTAAGCATTTAGCTAATCTCCAATTGAAGGATTGTGGTTGCAGAAATAGAGGAGGAGAAAGTAAAATTGAGGACAGTGATTCTCTTAGAGCAGGATGGCAGGAACCAGGAATATGTAACATATCAGTAATGAAAAGGAGGGAATTTTGACTATGAGAAAATGAAGGAAATGGATTAGAATAATTTGTCAGTATGGAATTTATTAGAATAATTTCATGACTCGTTTAGGAATAACCAATTCATGGGGCGGTTGGAGCATCACAGTAGGAACTATATTAGAAGAAGCACAATAATGAATTGCTTCAATTGGATGACTGACTTGCGATTTACTGCTTATCTTATGAGGATACCTCTTATTATAAGTTTTTAGGCACTTACTCTTACAGGCATAGAATCTGGGCCATTTGAAAATTCTGGCCGGAGAGTGTTGATAAGTTACTTTCTAAATATCATCTATTTGATGTCTTGTGCTTTCTGTGTAATTTTAGCAGTCTCCTTAATAAATTGCAGGTTCAAGGAAACTCATTCCAAAAGAAGGTGGCATTGCTCTTTGGAGTGGGACACTATGCCGTGGAGGTAAATTGCTTGGTTTTGTTTATATATGTCTTGAATTGATGCTTGCTTGGTTATGTATTAGTGGATGTATGTGTATGGTAATAATACATCTATATTTCAGAACATTTGTTTTTGCATGAACATTATATCTGATATTGTGTTTACACTTGTGACAGGAGAGGTCCAATGGAAATCAAGGAGGGGGACCAACGCAGAGGGCTTCAGCGTTAGCTGCCTTATCCTCTGCATTTAACCCATCTCATGAGAAGTCCCGCCAGGTAATAGCTCATGCCACTGACTTTGTAAATTGCTCTTTTACTCTATGTGGTTGTTTGACTTTAGGTCTTTTTCATATGCTCTTTCAACTTTTACCATGTGTATGTCGTCACTCCTCAGTCCTTCTCATTTTTTGCAGTAGTTCTGTTATGTTCCCTTCTGAGTTTGTCTTATGGTTGAAGTGACATATCTTTTTGTCTCTATGTTGTCTAATCTAACTTCTGTCAACCAAGATTAAGTAAAAAGGGAAAAGATATGTAACTGAGTGTAACCTTGTCATTTGTATTCCTTTCCCTCTGGTTATAGGTCCATGGCATCTACAACTTTGCTAAGGTCTCCTTTTTGGTTTTTGTTTAGATTCCATCGGAATGTTTTTGTGTTTCTTAACATTGGCCACCCCATTCTTTCCTTTAATAGTAAGCATGATATTTGTTATCTCATGTACACTCGAATCATACAGTTTAAGTACCTGAATTAAAATAATCCTCAAAAGGGAACACAAAAAGAAAATAATTTTTGACGTGTTGCCAGTAAAAGACATAAATAAATTAGCCCCCATCCCTATCCTCTGCTGTTATTTGTTTTGTTTGTTTTTCTTTTTCTTTTTCTTTTTTTTTTTGTAACAAAAGAATCATTTTAGTGCCAGCATATGCTTAGGGATAATTATTCTGTTCTGCAGTTGCTATTCATGATGTGCTATCTATATGTTATCTACCTTTCTACTCCTACACTGCATCAAGTTTTGTGACTTGACATTTTGTGTTATCAAGCTTTCCTACCTGACTTTTTGTGTTTGTGTGTGTTATGGTTCCTTCACTGGATGGACTTGTTTGCTAATGGGATGGATTTGGTTTGATCTTTCTTATTACAGTCTCCAGGTAGGCCCAATGGGTCAAGCCAAGGAGGACCAACACAGAGAGCTTCAGCTTTGGCTGCCTTGTCCTCTGCATTTAACTCATCCTCTGGAACAAAGACTCCTCCAAGACCATCTGGAATGAGCCAGGGGTCACAAAGAGCTGCAGCTGTAGCTGCTCTGTCATCAGTTCTTACTGCTGAAAAGAAAACACCGGAAATCTCTCCCTCCCAAAGTCCTCCCTCAGAACCGTATCTTCCAGGTGACAATGAAAAATATTTTCCATTTGGGGTAATTATGAAGAAATCAGAATTTATACATCCAAAATTCTGATATGTAAACATGTTGATGCACTTGCAGCTGAAGGAAAAAGCGAAACTTCTGAGGCAGAAGGTTCTGAAGAAGTTTCAGAAGTGAAGGACAGAGAAGAAGTTGCATCTGTATCTGAAAGCCTTGGGGAGGAATCAGAACCAAAGCAAGGTGCTGAGCAGGATGAGAATGGCAGTGGAGGTAGTCTGAGCACATTCAGCTATGATCGATTGAAGGCTCATTCTGATAATCCTGTGACTGGAATTGATTTTAAACGTAGAGAGGTTGGTCCCTTCGTGCATATTTTTGTTTCACTTGATTCATTTTTATGATTGCTGTTCAATTTATATCACCATTTCAATACACAGGCCTATCTATCAGACGAGGAATTTCAGACAGTATTTGGCATGACAAAAGAAGCATTTTCTAAAATGCCGAAATGGAAGCAGGATATGCAGAAGAAGAAGCTTGATTTATTCTAGCGAGAGAACTTCTTGAAAGGAATGATCTCTGCCCTTCTTTTGTGCCCTGAATTATTATTCTTAATCAATATGATCTTCACGGTTGAAAAATTAAAGTTCCAAATGCACTCCATCCCTGGCTTGCTTTGTCTTGGCTTTTCACCAATTGCACTTCATGAATAGGTGTGACTAATATACTTGTTTGTAATCATGCCTGAAGAGTGAGTTTTGCCCCTTAGTTTTCCCTTTTTTTTTTAAACCCATGAATGCCTTCTGCCTTCTGTAATGATATCAGATTTTAGTGTTGCAGGCAGTTGGTAGGTCAAATTCTTTTATTTGGTCAGCACGTATCCCATTTGTGGTTATTTTACTTTTTTTTAAGCTTTCTTATTTGTTGAGGAAATGGGGTTGTATATGTATTGCATTTGTACTCGATTCCATTATTTCCGGAATGAGAATTTGATGTTTGGTGTACTATGGTTCTCATACACTATTCATTTTAGTTGCTTTTGGATTGTATTTGTAACAAAGAAACATTTTTACTCATTGTTTGTAGCCAATGTATTTGTCTTTCTAGCCCTGTAAATTTCCTGCACTGCCAGAGGATTAAAAACTCCGAAATTGCCTTATGCATCAGGTTGTGGTTAATTTTTAAAGTGAAAATGATTGCTGTTGCCATCTAATCACAGAAACCGTTTCTCTGAAGAGGAAATAATGTTAGATATGAACTGAAGAGAAGAATAAAAGCTGTTGGGTTAGATAATTATTTTTGGCCAATGGCCCCTTAATTTTCTTCTATTTGGTATTCCTGATGTCAACCAGCTTTTCCAGCCCTATTAGTCACACGGTTACTTTGGGACCCTCCAAATTCAAAAGCCTGAACTTAAACAACTGTGCTTGTTGTCTAGCTATGGATAATTTTAACAGCAATTTTGATCATCCTGTTGTGATTACAGGTTGCTTACAAGTCAAATTATGTAGGCCATCAATTAGAGCACATGCTAGGAATGGAAGAGGCGGAAAAAACAGAAGAAAAGGGTTCTCTAGCTTTTATCATATATTGAATTAATAATCATCTTCACTCAATTCTTTTTAACCTCAGGAAAAATACATCGTAGGAATGTAAATTTTCGCTCTTGCTGACCCAAGTGAGGTTTGAACTTCGGCTGTTTATGTGGTTACATGCAGGTTTTCTACCAAACTCCCTGCATCAAGAAGTCTTTACTCGATTTTTAAATTTTAAAAGCATAATTTGTCATTTTATTTGTTAAATGGTTCGCGAATGAAGGCCAAGTCAAAGTGTCCTCACTGCTTGTATTTTTTGACGTGGGTGTATGGATATGGTGTATATCTAACTTTGGATCACCCAATCTTAGCATAAGAAGCCCTAATCTTAATTCTAATTTTTGAAAGTCTCACTAGTATTATTGCATTGATTGTTTACTCTTGTTGTAGGAGCTTGGTAGCCATCAGTTCTTCAAAGGGATTTAATTCAGATTCTCATGACTTGTGGGTTCAATTTCTGTTGTTACTTAACGCCATGAGAAAACAACAAACAGTTCGTATATCAGTCGCATCTCAACTAAAACACTTGCAGTATGCCACATATAGTTATCCATGGCTATGAGTTTAGTTCATCACTGAAACCAGGAAAGCAAAGGCCAAACGCAAAGCTTCCTTTATCTTAGTTTGTTTGTTTTTTAAGACAATTTTCGGTTAAGAGGATCATTAAGTCGGCTGTATAATAATACAGAGTAAATTTTTTTATTGATATATAAATATCTTTTCTTTCTATCTAGTACTGGTTTGAACTTGAAATCTTCAATATAGAAGTTTAAACTTTCAACTATCTTGACTCATGTTTTAAGAGTGATAAAGGAAAAATTTACAATTGAATCTTAAACTTTTTTATATTTTCTTTTGAGTCCTAAATCTTCAAGATTTGTTACAATCAAATTTTTCCGTTAACAGAATTGAAATCATCACTATTATTTTAATGCATGTTATTAAATAGTTTGATTCAATTCCGTCGATTGAAAAAATTGATTGCAATGAATTTTAAAAATTTAAGATTAAACTGAAAAAAAAAATAAAACTCAATTGTAAAAATTTATAACTAACTTTTTTATTCTTTGTGTTAAAACTCACCCACTATTATGACTATCACTGTTTCTAAAGGCTTGCTACTTTAAGCTGGTTGGCCTCAAATGTTTGCATTATTAGGGCCTTTATTGACTATGTTATACCTGTTAAAGTAAAGATATATTATAGTAGCAATGTTGCACAAATAATATAAAGAAATACCCACGTCAGATCAAATCTAAGTTGAAACTCATCAATAAAAAAAAGGCTTAACCAAAAATTCATAATCTCATCTTTGGATAGTCAATATTTTCTGTGACAAATGGATATTAGATTAAATAGAATTCAACAGGAATACTTATACATAATCGATTAATGAAAATAGCGCATGCTTCGGCTTTGGCTTTGGGCGTGGCATGGTTGGATTCCTGGCGCATCAAAAGGCTTCATTTGGAGCAACTTAGCAAAGTCAGGGTCGCAGCTCATCTCGGTGGTGTATAGAAGTTTCACGCCCCCCCCCCCACCCCCCACCCCCTCGACTGATTCCTAACTAGTTAGTTAATTATTGTCCTATTTAGAAAATTAGCAAAAAAATTTATTCTTATTATGTAGTTTTTAATTTATGTGAAAATTTTGACTGACTGAAACAAATATTTCAATTGTTATATATTACTAATGAACATGCACACTGCGCGAGCATGCATTGTGTATACAGTAGAAATAGGCAAGGAAAATTATGTATTGCCAAAAGAATATATTTTGAGAGCATATAATTAGTCTTACTGAATGTCTCGAATAAAACTTAAACTTAAGATATTTAGTCTGACAATAAGTAAATTCTTTTACTGTTAAACTAGAACTCTTTTTTATGATACCTTTTTCTTATTCTTCTTCTTTTTTTGTTTTATTTTTTATTTTATTGTTAGGGGAACTTGGACAATGGGTAGGACAATTTACATTCATGTACTAATACTATGCAAATTTAATGTCATGTCGGGACCATTGATAAAAATCACAGCCAAGCAAATTGTACCACAAAATCTTCCTAGTCCATCTCTTAAATAAAAGAAAGTGGAGCCCAAATCCAATATATGTGTCGATAAAAACAATAAATTGGAATTTTCTTCAATTTTCCTTCCTTCCATTCAGTTTCTATCGCAGCAGTCCCCCTCAAGAGGAATCTGCCATTTTCAAGTTTTTGTTTTTGCTTCACCCAACAATTGTGGGCGGCTCCTAGCTAGCTCCTCCACAGTCCGCACACGCGAGTAATGTCAAGTTTGCTTGAAACGGTTGTTGGGAGCGTGGGGTTTTCCAACTTTCTACAAATAAAAATAAAAACATGTCTTTAATACCAATGTCTTTAATACCACTTGATTGTCTTGTCCTCCATGGATCATGGAATCAAGGCCCTGTATCACCGTCACCCGGGGTCCCACTAAAATTCCCATGCCCATTCCAATCAAGTACAAAGATCATTATGTCAAAAAAAAAAAAGTACAAAGATCATTCAGTTTATCATGTGAATGATGTGCAAACACGTGGCGACATTATTTGGGTGTCGGTGGATTGGACATTTTTGTAATGTCCGGATGGAGGGGCAGAACTTGCTGATGATAAAGCATCCAAGGCCAAAATTTCAAGGCTTAATCTTGCACCCATTGGGCACTTTCTTTTTTTTTTTTTTTATAATACAAAAAAAAACATGCAGACATTAGTATATGAATCATCGTACATGTCAGTTGAGGTAAAATTATTTGTTAATATTTTTATTCAATCTCTTTTGTAAAAAAAATTTATTATCTGAATACTATTAAATCTGAATAAGTTTTCTCTAAACTGATCACTATATTAATAAGTTAGGAAACTATACTATATATATATATATATAGATCAATTGACAATTAAAAGAAAAATATTATCTCTACAAACTAAAACTTAAATCCATATCAAATATGAGAACAACACATTAAATTATTATTAAATTATAACCTTCAATCACATCGTGCACTAAAGATGATTTTGTGCACATTGTGAATGCATCAAGTGACTCCAGATGGGTCAAATGTAGCTGCCCAAAAAAATAAATATATATATATATATATATACACCAAAGAACCCATTAATTTATAGATACGATCAACTTAATTAATTTTTTTTTCCGTTAATTCATAATATCGAAATTATTTTTATGGATAGGATGAGAGAGTTGCATTAAAAAAAAAAGTAAGCCTTTTTGCGTACTTTGTTTTTCGTATTTTTTTTTGACACAACCTCTTTGCGGACTGGACCCCTAGGGTAAACAAAACTCAATTTATGTGGTGAAACCATATACTTGGTTCATATATTAATTTTTCTCACTTCTTGACACTTCCAAAGAAATTGAGTCCCTAGAAATCATAACTTTTATCTCTCTTCAAAAACTAAAACATCAAATTTGTATTCTACGAATTGGAAAATAAATGATGGAATATATGCAGGATTAGCTTTTAACTCCAATGATTGTACGCCTAAAATTTACTGCATATTGACGGTGATCGTTTAAATATTGTTAACATGAGTGGATAAGTTTTGCTTTCTAAGAATGTAAATGTTCACAAGCCACTCCAATGCGTCATTTTCAGGTTGACTAATGGGACAATTCTATCACTTTGCAATGTAATTGACCCATGAAATGCTAATCAGTGGGCAATAAATGTTCACCAAAATGAAGTTGTCTCATTGATTTGGACGATAATGATATCGAGACGGACATGACATTATCACTGATATCCGTTGCTGCAACGCCAAGTTTTTCTATTGGCTGGTCATAGGTTTTCAAGTTTTTCCCTTTTGTTTATTTTTTTGGTTTTTGAGTGGGGAGGTGAGTTTTTAAGTTTTAATTGCTTGTTTCATTTACTAATAGAAAAAAAAAAAAACTGTTTTAGGCTTCACAGGCGACTGAATTTATGGAAAAAAAAAAAACTTTAATGACGTTGTGTTGCCTTTTGTTCTACTTACGTATAAGTGTATAATCATATATTTTTACTCTTACTAATATCTTTGGAACCTGATCTCTTTCCAAAAGATAAGGAGAATTTTCTAAAGAAGAAATGGCAAGACAAAAGGAAAGAAAAAGAAGAAAAGAAGGAATAAAGATTATATTCTGTGGAATAAAAATACACTTGACGGCAACACTTACGAATCATTGCACGTATGAGTATGCTTTTTCTAGTACAATGTCCAAAGGAAACGTTCACTGCCTCAAATTTTTTCAAGAATAATTTGGGAAGTTTTCAATTTTCGAGTTACTGTATAAATTATTGAAGCGATTCATACATAAAATTTATCATTGAGTCTGAAATACCGCAGTTCTGAATTCATTTTTGGCCGAAAAATGACATTTTGAGTTGACAAAAACAGGTATCGACATTGCGGTGATCTTGTCCTGGTGAAGCATTTGCATGCTTAGTGGGTACGAGTAGGTACATATTAGAAGCCCCTTGTCTACTTTTGAAAGGCCTTAATTTATGAATTAGAAAGAGAATGATTACATTTGTTTTTATCAAAAAAAAAAAAAAGTTATCTAATATATTAGTTATTGAATATTTAGATCGAAATCGAAATAATTTTTATTTGTTAAAATCTCATTTAACAACACCTAAGGAGCTAACTCGCCTTCCAAATATCAGTAGAGTCAAGTATAACTCCATCATTAAAGTCTAAGCAAATGAGTCCGCTTGCAACGCCACGCATCACTGTTTGTATCTAAAAGGGTCTTTATAATAGGTTAGACAGGGGGGAGTACAGACATGTAAGCTCGAACTTAAGACTCACAATATAGAAGTACATTAATTTATTACTGAATTACTACCTCAAGTAGTAAAAAAAAATGATTACATACACAAGTAATTTTATGCACGCAACTAAATACGAAATGATTTTATATAATATATAAATTATTTTATATTCTGCTAAGAATCGCTTATAGGATGTATAAGATATTTTTGTGATTTTGTATTATTTTAGTTGTTTGTTAGTTTTATTCATTCTTTGATGAGTAAAACTAACTCATAATTAATATTATTTAAATATTATTTTTAATTTTTTATTTAAGTAAACCTCACTTATTATATAGTGTGAGATTATAAGTAAGTTACACTCACTAAAAAAAAGAATCAAAATAAAAATCTACATTTATATATCTTTTATTTATTATATAAAATATTATTTATGTAATACAAAATAATTTGAATATAATATAAAAATATTTTGCGTCCATTTGTGTATGGAAGCGACTTTTCCAATTAGAAAGAAGAGGTTAAGCATTATATTTTTTATTTGATAGTTGCCGTCAACTAAGATGAGCATTTTTTTTTTTTTTGGCAGTAAGGTCTTGGTTCGGACCTAAGTGTTAAAACTAAAAGCAAAACAATTGTAGTACTTGATCACATAATCAGTGACATAAGGTTAGGCTTTTGACTTGAAAGTTATGCACAAATGTATACTCAACTGGTTATTATTGCAATCTCCAAACTCTGAACACAATGGGGCAAGGAATCAGCACTCATCAAATTAACCATTTACTCATTAGCTACACATATGAGATATCATAAATTTAATAGTAAGTCTAATGAAAATTCTTTTTAAGACCTGTAGTTTTTCCTGACTCTAAATTGGAGCAGTCTCCCCTCACCTAAACTTTCGTAAACCAAAATAAATAAATAAATAAATAAATTCAATAGTCAATACAAGGCCATGCAAAGTCCATGGAAACGCAAGTAAAATTGGCCCTGGCCTTGATTGAGTAAAGGATGTGCATCTTCTCATTTATTAAACAACAACTCAGTGTTCCTATAGAGTGCCAATGTAAGACTTGTAAGTATAGTGAATGAGGAGGCTTTAATGTGTCAGCCATTGAAATTTGAAACAGGATCAGTATTGAGACTCACACAGGTCCTCAAAGGTTTTTTCTAACTCCTCAGTTCTCAGTTCATTTAGTGCCTGTGAAAATGCATCAGAACCTTTATTCTATTAGTCAATGGGCCAACAGCTCTTGGTCCACTGTTATTTTGCTTGCACCGGTAAAACAGTAATTTTCCTTTTCTTTGTCCGTGAAGTGCTCTGTTGAGTCTCCTCATTCAGTTGACCTCAATTTTTTATTGTGTTATGAATTCACAGTGACGGTTGGGCTCTTAAAGAGTTTCATTACAGCAGGCAAAAACAGACGCAGTATTAATATACACTAATCGATTAATTATTTTATATAATTATATAAGTAATATTTATAATAAAATAATTAATAAAAAATATTTTTATTTTATTATAAATTTTAATTATTTAATTAAATAAAATAATTAATTAATTATTACGCGTCTGTTTTATATAAAACTTTTCCTAACGTACACATGCATTTTCGGTTTAAAGGAGGGCTGGATTTGATTGACAAAAACAAAGTGAAAACAAGAGGGCCTAAATGTCGCGTTTTGTGCCTCGAAAAGCAGGGAAAGAGAGAGAGAGAGAGAGAGAGAGAGACTACAAAACTATTATAAAATCAAGAAATGATACTGAGAGGAGGAAAACAGATTCACAAAAAAATGGTGGTTCTCATGAATATGCTCACCACCCACGATGTTCATCAATGAATGTTTTTGCACTCTCCCTCGAAAAAAAAAAAAAACAAGAACATGCTCACATCTCCCTACGCGTTGTTTCCTCACATTCTCTCCATGACTCTCTCTCTCTCTCTCTCTCACTTAATTTTCTTTCATTTTCTTTCTCCAAATCAAAGCTTTTCATGCGCCTCATATATTAAAAGATTTCTTTTTCTTTGAAATTTGAATTTTTAAAAGCCTTTTTTTCTTTGAAATTTGAATTTTCTACTCAAAAGATTATTGCATAACAAAAGTGATTGAATGTATGATAAGATTGGAAAAATTATGCAATATCTCTTACATATAACAATCAGTTGATTACATATTTAATTATGTGTATTATATCTTAATTCAATTTAAATGAAAAATTTTGAATTTTCAAAACAAAAAAAATATTTTTATTACAATGTGTACATGGACCGATTTACCTTTTTATTATTATTTTTCAAAAACGGGTGACATTTGGAGGGAACGCAAGCGTGCAAAGTGACATTTAACCAACATTTTCCTGCGAGCTGACGCATTTGGAATGAGTTGCTCCCGAAGTGGTTAATGTTTCCATTTCCAATTGTTCTGTTTTTTAATTGTTCCTCTATTTAGAATTTAAAAAAAAGAAAAGAATTATATATGGGTCATCAAGTCAAATAAACAAAAAATCACACAAATACCTTTTGTTACAAGATCCACCACTATAATTGCAAAATCTCATTTATATACGTTTGTGATATTCGTTTGCAAAATTTATTTATAGATAGTATGAGATCCTTTCCATTTCTTCAAATTTGTGAATCGATTTAATACACAATTGGACATCATACACATGTAAGTATGGAACTAAAGATGTTTTCAAAAAAAAAAAAAATGGAACTAAAGACAAATTAAGCTAAATGGGGGAAAATTACAAGGTGTAGAAACAAGAAAAGTCATATCTTTATTATTGATCATCTTATATTCCCTCATTAATTCAATATCCTTTTTTTTTTTTCTTTGTAATGATTTGCTAGCTAGCTATGACAAATGTGAATCCCTATAAACAGAAGAATCCACTTCACATGAACATATTTGGTTCATAATAATTGAGTATAGAAGATCATGATCACCTTTACCATGTTGAATTATCTTATGATGATTCCATAAAGACGAGTTTGACCCAATGAGTGAACTCGTTTCCTGGATTGACTCGGCCGGTCTGATCAAATTAATGTTCTTTAAAACATGCCCGCCGTTGCTGACGAGTTGACTCAGAATTCCTGACTCGTTGGCCATGGTTTTTCTTTTGTGTTGTTGCATGGTGACTCGAACTATTTCGATTAGCATTGCATTGGATAGTCTCCGAATCCCACGAGCTCCACCCATCAAAAAAACTGAGTTAGCTTGATAATGGGACTGAGTTTTCTCTGGGTTTTTTCTGCCATGTTTGCTTATTTCTTGCCTTGATGATGGTATGCACACTGACTCGGGTCTCTGATTTCTGACTCGGCCGAGTGGATCGCCGAGTAACACCGAGTTCTTAACGTCCACTAGAATCACGTGCTTAAAATTTCTCCTTACACGACCAAGTAACAATGGATAACAAGCCCATCTTCTCAAACTCAGTGGCACTTGGTCTAAAAACCCAGCGAGCGAGTTTTCCGAGTCTAGCTCACTCGCTTCGAATCCCACCACCGACCCATAACTCAAACGATTTGACTCAGCTTCATTTTCTCCCGAGCCATTGTAGTTGTTGACCCGAATTCTCTTACCCCACAATGGCTCTGCCATTCTCCTGCTACCATGCTTCAAACGAAACTGACTCACATCGAAACACGATGTTGCGACCGAGTCCTGACTCGCCGTTCCGTTCTTCAAATCCTTGTAGAGACGGACTAGTTTCAAGAACGAGTCGTTCTCTTCTCCAATCAAAGCGTGGAATCTTGAAGCAAATGAGGAAGAACCAAAGATGAATACCACGTCAGCTCTCGCAGTGAGACCCGACCTGTGCAAGACTCTCAAGAACAACCTGAATTCGTCTTCATTGGTATCTTCCACGACATGGGCGACCACAAGATCACTCATAGCTCTGGTGCCACGCCTGTAAAGCTTGCCCATTCCCTGTAGAGCAGAAAAGGGGTTGCTTCTTTTTCTGTCATTGTTACTGGGTTGGTTTTTGTTTCTCCGAATGGCGGTAAAGATAGAATCTTTGTTCTTGATTTGGAGCTTGGAGGGAGGCTTTTCTGGTAGTAATCTGCGTGGGGTTTTAGCAAGAGTTTTGCGGCCGGGGACTGTGGGTTCGAAGGTGGACAGAGTGAAGAGGAGGAGGGAAACGAAGAGCAAAAGAACGCAAATTGAGATGGTGGATTGGGTTTTTGAAAGAATTGGGTTATTGGAATTGGTTTTTTTTATGGTTCTTGTAGTAGTACTATTACTGTGCTGGCTTGAAGAAGAAGAAGAAGACGATGATTGTGAGGAAGAAATTGGATTGGCTTTATCTTCTACGGTGGTGGTGGCGGCGGCGGAGTTGTCTTCAGGGAGGAGGACTAGGAGAAAGCCCATGCCCCAGTTGTCAGTAATGTTGTTGTTGCTGCTGCTGCAGCACTTGGCTTCGGACTTTGCATTGATGCCCATCGTCTATCTATCTCTGGCTGGCTGGTTGGCTGCCAAGGCTGGCGGTTATGGGTTTGGTTGCTTTCAGTTGGGTGGGCTATCGCTTTGCCAATGGGAGCGACTTGTGAGGCATTGAGACAAGAAGTGTGTCTCTGTCGATCCAAACGCAACGCACACGCTCCGTTAGGCTATTACAGTGACTCCTCTTAAATAAGATTAGTAACTCTTTTTTTTGACGTAAAATAGGATTAGTAACTCGGTTGCATAATAGCCAACCGATTTAATAAATTAGAGAGTGAGAGTTCTTTTCTTTTTTTCTTTTTTTTTTGGCCTTAAATAAGATAGTAGTCCATTATTAGTTTAAAAAGGAGACAAATAATGTACATAACTAGAATTTGAAAAGGAGAATTCACATTAAAGATAGACACTTTTATCTACTCTAATTAAAATGTTTGTTTCCAACTAAAGTGGAAACTCCGAAAGAGAAAGTAAGCAAAGCAGTAATAATCAACTTCAATTCTAATTTATGTTTCCGTGCCAAAATCATGACAAGAAAAAAATAGATTAAAAAAATAGAAAATGTGAAGTGAGAAAATTTTGCTATGATATTTGTAAGAATATCATAATTATGGGATTTTACAGGGCCAATTAATGAAATAACTTACAACGATGGAAAAAATTATTAGAAATTAATTGTAATGTGAGTAGATTGTTATGATGAAGTTATATATGGAAAAAAAAAATTTCATCCTATTTCACCAATCGACTAACAAGTATCTAACATTTTAACACCCAATGATTTTGAAAGGCATTATAACATTAATATCTTAATAGTTGATTTACTATTGAAACAAACTAGTCCTAGTAATGTAATGCAAAATAATATGACAATAAGCATAAGGTGTTTAGTATGCTTTTGAAAAACATTATTAAGAGCAAACTGAATAGCACAGTATTGGTACAGATCATTGAAATTGAACAAACTGGTTTATATCTCGCTTTTTATGACAACTGATAATGACTCACGAGAGAAAAAAAAGATGGGTAGTAGACCATTTGCAGTAGGATTTTTAGTTCAATTTACATTTGAAACTGCTTATAGCTGTAGGGGGGATTTTCAGACCGACTAAAAAATGAATAAATTAAAGAATGAGAATTAATACATGCATAGAATAATGGTGTTTCAATTGATATTCTAAGTATAACAAAATTAACGTAGGATGAAAGTGTAAAAAACAGAATAAACAAAAGTCAACACTCGATTAAACTTTTAAAAGATTTTTAGAATTCACTAGATAAGAAAAATAAGTCTCAACAAAAAATTTTTATTAATCCATATTTTATTAGAATTGATAAACTAATTAAAATCATTTCAGTCCTTAAATTTACAAACTTATTTATAATAATTTATAAACCTACTGACTAAGCAAACGCAATCAACAAATAAAAGTTATAAAGAAAATTAAATCAAACTATTAAATATTTTTCTGACAAAGAATACTTAATGACCCAGTATTCTAGAATAATCTAAAGTAACACTCCTAAACAAGCTGAAATACTATAAAATAAAAACAATTAAAAATTATAATCAAATTAGTAGGACAATAAAGAATAAGTTTTGAGACGTGTTTTACGTCAAAAATTGATAATTTTTATAACAGAAATTAAAAATTGATATTTTTTGTTCCAAATATTATTAATCTTATTATAAAAATTATTAATTTTGTTTCATTTAGATACTAATTGACTAATATTGAGTACACTAATATTTTCTAATAATTTGAGTAGACTTTTAAAAACTAGGATAATAACATTCTTTTAAGGGTTTACATACAAAAAAATCAATTTTGGGTGACGTAGTAAATTTAACACTAATTTTAAAAATTAATAATTTACTTAATTTTTTTATAATAAATCTAACATGCCGTAATTTTTATTGAATAGAATCTATTAGTTTCGATAACATGTTTATAGAAATATATTTGTTTCGATAACATGACAATCATAAATATTAATGTTTGGTGACATATATGATTGTCACGTCATCGTGACAAACAATTTCTATATAAAAGATATCATAACGTATTATATTTATTAAAAAAAATTTAAAAGAAATAAATTATTACTTTTAAAGTTAATATTAAATTATTACTTCGTATAAAATTTATGATTTGTTTATATATTAACCGGTCTCTTAATAATTATTTTAAGGGTCGATTATATATACAGGCAAAAACGAGATGCATAACGTATTATAATTGACCGTTTTATTTATGTAATAAAATACTTAATTTTTATAACAAAAATATAAATAAAAAAATATTTTTTAATTTTTTGTAATATTAAATATTTTATTGTAAAAATAAAGTAACAGACTGTAATATATTGAACCTCGCGTCTTATTTTTGTGCGGAGATGCATTTCTTTTCTTATTTTAATGTCTTTGACTTTTAACATAAAGAGCCGAAAGTCAAAATTGATACCACACCAATTCACGAAATCTAACACGTAACAACAATCTAACGATGTCACTCAGATGATAGTTCCGTAGCATGCCATCTGGCGCAAAGCTGATGGTTACCAGCAAGAGGAAGAGAGAGGTAGATATGATCCAGAGAGACAAGGCCACTCCGGCATTTTTCATTTTGACTAATAATTCCGTCTTTTTTTTTCGCTTTTTTACTCCCAGCAGGTCCAAAAGTCAAAAATAAAATAAAATCGATATAATTCAGATATAAAATATCACTCAAAATAATAATTTAGTAATAAATTAATATTTTTTTTTATTGACTCAGATTTGAGTCTTACTCCAGTCACTTTTTTTACAAAGTCAGTGAAGTTGTTATGACGTAATATTTAATTCAAAACTCGTTAATAGTGAGGTCGGGCATGAGGAACGTTTATCGGCTCTATCAGTATTTGGGTTGGGGATTATCCCTATAAAAGAAATTGAATGAAGATGTAATAGGTGATTCTCAGTTTCAACGCGTACATCCGATAATTTACATACTGATGATGAATATTTTTTTTGTTAAAAAAAAAAGGGAGAGACACAAAATTAAAATATTTCAATATAAATGTCTCGGCCGATCTATTACAATAGTATATTCGTTTATGGGATATGGGAGAAATTTAAAAAAAAAATGTCTTAATCATAACTCTATGATAAATGTTTTTTCCTAATTAAAAAAATTTAATGTGGTAAATTTAAAATTGTTAAAAAAATGGTGCATATTTACTATGCTTATAGTTTCTCGTTAATGACCTATATATAGAATAGTTATACCCTTTTTTATTGTTTTTATCAATCAAAATTACTACTAAAAAATAAGTTTTGTTTTGCTATAGTCTTGCATAGTGACGACATATATCACGAGTTCTTTCTTCCCTTATACCACTTATTTCGGTCTCCCCTATATTATTCTAAAGCCTGATTATTGCTTGATAGCATGAATAATCCTGTCATGGTTGAGTTGGCAAGTGAGATTAATCCATTGGACGTCAGATGCAAAATGCTGAGGACAGACACTTTGTTGTTGAATTTTCTGATATAGAGAGGCTAATTGCGTTTGGGTACCGCATTCCAGAATTTATCGTAATTTACGTTCTGGTGCCTCGATTCTAGGTTTAAGTCAAATCTATCTGTTTTTGTTCCTAATTTCTCAAATTACAATTTGGTCCCTCGATGTTCAAGTTTATCGATTCGGCTCTCATTTCGTCTTATCTCCTCATTATAAGCAAATTTACCTCTAATGTTTTGATGTTCGGAAACTCGGTCCACTAAACACCTAATTTACCGTTATCTACATTTTAGTCCTTCAGTTGTCATTAATCTTTGGATGGACAAATCTTAATGTAATTGATATCTTTTGCCTATAACTTTTAGCCCTTCTTCTCGAAGGGGAAGCCATCCCCTATAAATTTTAAAGAAAGCACACAAATCATAATATGTGTTTTGCAAGTTTATAGGTGGGATTCCTACAAATCTCTTGTGCATGCCGATTTACTGAATTTTGAAGCTCTTCTCTCTCTCTCTCTCCCTCTCTCTGTGTCTTTTTTTTTAATAGAGAAAGAAGGTCTTCTTTTGTTGGTTGGTTTTGGTTTCCGTCACTTTATGGTTAGTCTTACGGCTCCAAATATTGTTGATTGTTCTGTACTTTGTGCTGCAAATCGAAAGAACGATAGGTCTACTATCCTCTTTTTATATCTGCACTCTAAGGTCATTTGGAATCTTGATTTTGCTCATAAAAAGCTAATCTTTATGGTTAGCAGACATAATGAATACATATCCGCATTTAATCTTATGTATCACCAATATCTTACTTTTTTTTTTATTGTTAATAGTAAGTCGTTCACCAGTATTTTTTCATGAGTACTTTTCTTATTATTACTTTTTCTTAATGCAATGATTTCTCTTTGGTTAAAAAAAAAAGCGTTCACCAAAAAAAAAAAAATTTTCTCTATTTCCCTATCTTTTTCACTCTCTTGAGGAAGACATTATAGTGCTATATTGGTGATACTATAGTGCTGAAATTGACTTGTAAAGCGAAGCTCCAGGAAAACCATCACAGAGTTTTTATACTTTATGAGCATGTTTATGTAATCAATTGTTACGCTAATGAGAACATAACATCTTAACAAATATCCATCTATCAAATGTTTAGCTTAATTAATTTTTAGTTTATTGTTATGATCCATATTGTCCTCGACTCCCACACTACGTCCAAAAGATTTTCTAAATAATTAACGAGTTTCAAAAAAGAAACCTATAAAAGTGTACCTGAAAATGAACTGAAAAGAAAATATTATGCAATCTCTTTACGAGCCCTATGATTGTAAGCCAACCCTCATTTGCATTCATTTTCATTTCTTTGACATAATCAAATCATTTTAAAAAAATCTAATGAAAAATATTTAAAATCTGCGCAATGTAGAATTTGAATCCTAATTGTGCAATAAGCATGAGACTAACTGTCATTTTTGTTTTAATTTGTTAATTTTTTCCCATCTCTGAGTTATGTCATATAAAACCGTATTTAAGTACTAAATAATGGGAGTGGCTGTTTTCATTTTAAACCCCCCCCCCCCAAAAAAAAAGCCCCAAAGCAATTAATCCCAGTGTTTGTAGGTTTGACAATTTTTTTTTTTTTAAAACAAATTGGTTGGATTCAATTTGAGTTTAAAAAGTTTTAACTTAGTCGATTCAACCCAATTATCTTACTCTATTAGAAGCTGATTTGGGTTATAAAATTAAAGAAAGAGTAATTTTCCCATACAGTTCTCATCCTCACACTCGTTTGACCTACAGACTTAAAAAAAATAAAAATCTAAATTCTGAAAGAGAAAAATTAATGGACATAGGAGAACGGACTTACTCAAACCCGGGGACACTTAAAAAAAAAAAAAGAATTAAGTTGATGCCAGCTGATTTTATGTGTAAACTGACAATTCCAAGTTCAGAAATGCTTTTTGAAACTAATTAAGATTAAATCATTTCCAAATGATTTATTTTAAAATCATTTTATGTTATATGTATTTATTTAAAATTAAAATCATTTTATCGATATTTTATAATTTAACAAGAAAATTTTAATTTATGAAACCAATTAACTATTCTTTTAGTTTGTTTTATTTTAAACTGAACGAAATGAGTTATTTAGGTTTATTCTAGTTACAATTTTACCAATGAAGTTAGAACCGGACCGAACTGGCTAGTTCAACCGGTTAAACTGGTAACCAGTTCTAGGTCCGGTCTGGTTTTGGCCTAAAAATGAGATGCGGACCGGACCGAAAAAAATCGGTCAAAAATCGAAAAAATCGGCAAAAAATCTAACCGGTTGAACCGATTCAATTTAAACCAAAAAATTTTAAATTATAATTTGACACAAAATTTTATCTAAATTATAATTAAAACTCTAATTTTAACTAAAAATTTTAATTTAGTCCTCAATTGATTAAAATTTTCAATTTAATCTTTAAAACTAAAAAAATTAATATTTAACCATTATTTGTAAATATTATTTTTTCAATTAATTTTTATAAATTATATTTTGTTAAATACACTAATTGTAATATCCTTAATGTATGTAAATATTAATATAATTCTTAAAATACACTTTATTTTAAATATTTATTATTATTTTTATATAATATAATATTTTATATAATTATATAAGCTATATAAAATTTAATTTTTATATATTTAATATTAAATACCGGTTTTACCGGTTTAATCACGGTTATACCGGTTGAACCGATTGAACCTTAAACTACTAATTTTTTCGATTCACTGACCGGTTCGGTTCTTAAAATCTTAAATTTTACACCAATTTTGGTTCGTTTATGTGTTTCAAAAAAATCATATTAAATTATATTGCTAGGGTCTAAAATTTACTTTGGAGTTCGGCTTCCACTGTTGCTCAACCCTTCTAGATAAGGCCTAAAATTTTTTCTTTTGATTCTTCATATGGAAACGCCTAAAAATATTTTGATTAATGTAGAATTGGAAATTCAGTATTCCTGTCACAAAGGTCTAATTCCAAAATACAAGAAACATTTTTCTAAAGGTTTCCATAGGATTCTTTTCATCTATGTGGCCGATGTTTGGTTCGAACAGGTACTCTACAATCACAAATTATAATGTATGAAGTTTGAAGTTACTGTGCAGATTATATGGTCAATCTTGATTGCAATGATCAAACCCTACTTGTGCTCTGAGATTCTCCACCATCCGAAATTTAAGATCTCTTGCATGGAGAAGCCATAGGTCTAAGCCACCCTCGAAGGGGTCGATGTCATTTTGTCTTTCTCCTCAGTTCTTTTTTTTCAATTGCATTTGGTATCAAAAAATAATAATAATAAACAATGATAAAAAAGTAAAATGCACGATAAATAATAACTATTATCCTCTTTTTTTCTAGGGAAAAATATTAAATCATAAATCCCTTTTAAGCTCATCGAATAGACGAGTATCCATTTAATCTATGCAAAATTCAAAAGCAATCATTTTTTCTCGAACAGCAAAAGAGGATCCCAAAATTTTAGGTAATTAAAACTAATTCCGAAAGACCCACAAACCTTCCTCAGTCTGTTTGCTTCCTGAAACCTATAATTTAAGGTATCAAACTTCGGGCAATAGGGAATCATTTTATTTTAGGACAATATAACTATAAGGTTGTGTTCCACGTATTCTTCGTTCTATGTATTCCTGTGAAGCAACTTCATTTCTGTTTTTTACAAGAACACTACTATGTAATTTCACTTAAATAAAGTCAAAATAATAAAATAGTCACATCCAAAATAATTTATTTGTTTTTTTTTCTTTATTTTTGTGAATTGAAACAACCCTTATTATTTTGAAGCCCCACATATCAGCTTTCCAAATTTGTTTGTTTTTACAATTGACATAGATTACTAGTTAAGGGAAACGATCTAGTTAGGGATGGCAATGGGGGAAACGTGAGCTGGGACGACCATTTCGATTTTTATCCCTATTTCCAAACTATGTCCCCACCCCCAATAGAAATGGAATTTTGACCCTATTCCCATTCCCGGTAGGAATTGGGGATCTTCGTCCCCATTTTATCCCCGTTCATGTACATCAAAATTAAATCAATATCCAATAGGAAAAACCATCCATAATTATTTTGAATAAACATCCAAATTAATTGCACAGTACATTATATTCTTAAAAAGATAAAAGAATATGTACTTTAAGACCATCTAAAATTCATCTCTCTCTCTCTCTCCATATAAGTTACCATATATAATCATTTAATATGTAATTCAATTCATGTCTCTGTGTGTTATATATCTGTGAGAGCTGTGGTTCTATGTCACTTCCCACCAAAGCTTTTCTTCCATTTTATATACATGTGCTAATACCTTTGCCTTTGTAGTACAGCCGCTCAGTTGCTTAACATTCTTAACCTCCTGTATATCCCACCAAAAGCCAATTTAGTTAGAAATGTTCAATCCACGTCTGCAAGAGTTAAGGCCGTTGTGACTATCAACAAAACTATCGGTGGATTCGTATCAAACTGGTAAGCATAAACCAATTTTATAATGATCTTAAACCAAATCTTCAAGACCTTGTTGGGCTTGATAATCTAAAACGTTTGCAAGCGCGGAGCTTGATCCCAGTAAGCGTCCATAACAGCATATGCATAAAAGTAAAATGTATATGTCTGAAGTCTCCATAAAATTAAGATATATATATAACTTAGGAATAAAATAATAAACAAATAACCGGGTCAGAGACAGGCAGGTATGAGCACAGAGACTATAATCCCCATTCTTGTCTCTGTGCCGGTCAAACTCCGTTGACTTATCTCCATGTCATAATGGAATTAATTTTGCGCCAAAATTTCAGAGCAGGGTCGTTTTTTGTTGTTTAATATTATTATTATTTTTAAGTATGTACCATTCCTGATATGCTAAATGTCATTCTCTGAAACTGGACAGCGATATTGTTGACAAAGATAATACTGGCACCAAAATGATTCAAACATTAAATGATGGGGGTATGACACTGAGGCCCGATGAAGTACAATTATGCTAAATCCAGGTACTACAGGGGCTAAACCTGCCCTGTAAAGCAACGAACGTAACTTTCCGAGAATGATTCAGTGGAAAACTTGATGTTAAAACTCTCCATGGTGGAATTTCTATTCTTTTCTCAACATGATTGACAAATCTAGTCAGCAAAACACATGATTTTAAGCAAACTTTGCTGTTCAAGGACTCAAAACATTTTTTTTTAACTTGCATGAAAGAGCTACATTCCTGAGCCAAGTGGAGCATGTATGAAGGAGTCAGATGCTTCTTTTAATCTTTCTTCGCTGTCTTGATCTTCTTTGTCCGTTTCAATGCTTGGGATATGAGCTATTTTGGACCATTCTTCACCATACAGTTGTTGCTCTCTTAATTCCGGGCATCCTCGGATCACTAATTTTTGAAGGTTGGCGCAAGAAATAAGACTTGGCAATGTAGACAGCATAGGACAGCCGTCAATGACAAACTCTTCAAGAGCGGAAAGGTTGTAGAAGATGTCTGGCAAGTAGGCCACTTTTGGGCAGCCGACTATCTCTAGCCTCCGAAGGGAAGTGAGGTCTCTGAGGCCTGTAGGCAGCGACACCAATTCTTCACAGTAGAGGATTCTTAAATGCTCGAGAGAAGAAAAGCCTTCCATGCCGGGTTCTAACTGATACAGCAGCCTGTCACAACGATATAATGTCATAGCCCCGACAGAATGTAAGTTTCCAAGAGGCCTAGGCAATATATCTAGATAATCAGAGATCACAAGTGAGGGGAGTGATGTCTGCTGTTTCAGGGACAATAAAAGCTCTCCATTGCAGTTTCTTAGTGCTAATTTCTCCAGATTTGGAACTACTGGAATTCTAGACAGTTTCGGGCATCCCACAATGGTTAAAGATTTGAGGCAAGGAAATGCTGCGTCTTCTCCCTCCAATTCGAAACTCCACCATTCCTCTAACAGTAGCATATTATAAAGGTCGACGCTTTTTAAAGATGGAAATCCTTTGATACCACTACCAGCACCATAAAATGTTTGGTCCATTATCTTCACTGCTATCATTTCTTTTATGCAGAGGTATTCGAGGTTAGGTAGCTGCCCAAGTGGTGGGACTTCTTTACAGCTGCAATTGATTATCGAGAGACTCACAAGATTTTCAGGGAAAGAGCTCAACAACCACGATGGATATCCGAGGCCTCCATAGCCAGTTATACAGAGGACCTTTAACTCCCTGGGAGGCTTCAGGTTTTCCAGCACTTCATCACTCATGTGTGAATAACCATTCCATGACAGTTTCAAAGTGTGGAGATTTTGCTTATCAAACAGTTTTGCACGGTGAGCATCCTCTGGCCTGCTAACATGCTCAAGATTCTTTATCTCCAGTTCACCTCTAAGGTCTAGCTCACAGAGCTCATTAATGCGACTGCAACCATCAATATTGCTCAAAATGAACAATGGCAATTTCTGGAGATGTCTTAGCTTCCTGAAATGAGGAGGCATGTGAGACAATGAATAACATGACAGGATATCCAAACATGTCAGGTTAGTTAACTTGCATATGGAGTTTGGTAACTTCCAAAGCCTAAAGCATTCAACGAGCTCCAGTTTATACAAGCTACAGAGTCTCCCAAGGGAGCTAGGCAATTCCTTGACTGGAGTCTGGGACAGATTGAGAAACCGTAAATGTATCAGGTTACCAATGGATTCTGATAACTTCTGAATGCCACTTCCACTTAGATCTAACGAGTACAAGCACCTTAACTGGAAAAGAAATCCAGGTACTTCTTGCAGATTGCTGGAGAACAGAAGCAACGTGCGGAGTCTTTTAGCCTTGTGCAGCAGTTCTGCGATTGTTGATTGTACGAGATCACCATTCCAGACCAAAGAGCAATGACGAACTTCTGCAGCAACAATAGGCAGCGAGTGTGTGTTTTCCACTATTTTGCACCCAAGCCTAGCAACGTATTGTGCAAGATCATGAATTAGATCATGCATTCGGCATTTCGCTATCTCCCGATGATCATCTAACATTATTTCCACAAAGAAAGAACGGTCTAGAAGCTCCATGACGTAATTATTTCCAGTGTCCTCAGGGCTTGTACTCGCATCACTCAATGGGACGAAACCTTGGGCAATCCACAGTTCGACAAGTTGGTCCTTTCCAATTACATATCCTTTTGGAAATATTGAACAGAATTCAAAGCACTGCTTCAGATGCGATGGTAGATTATCATAACTCAGTTTTAGGGATGGTAAAACAGTAAGTTTAAAACCAGGCAAATTCCATATGTCACCATTCTTGCCAAGAAGCCTCCGAGTGTCTTCTTCTCTTCTGCGGCGCATCTCCATGGCAAGAGTCTTAATGGCAAGTGGCAGTCCTTTGCACTTGGCAACAAGTCGCCTTTGAAGCTGTCGTTTAGTAGATCCTATCGTTTCATCTTTGGTGCAGAGAAATGCTTCACGCTCGAAAAGAGACCAACTGTGGTCAACCGAAAGAAGTTTCGGGCTATGCGACCTGACACCGACAGTGCGGAGCAGCTTCGAAACCCTTATACTGCGGGTGGCTATTATAACAGCGGATCCTCCAGCCACCCGTTGCAGCAAATTAAGCAACACATTCCATTTCTCTAGATCATCATCCCACACGTCGTCCAGAACAATCAACATTCGTGTGCCTGATGAATGACTAAATGCTCTGTCCAAGCTCTTAATCTTTTTTGTGCTGCCAGTTAGTTCTCGGACAATCATTTCCACGTCAAAAGATTGGCCTCCATGAATCCAATGCGTTAGCTCAAATCGATAACGCACCTTCGGGTTGTTGTACACTAGCTGCGCAAGCGTGGTCTTCCCGACCCCCGCCATACCCACAATGGGCACGACCTTCAATGGCTCATCTTCATGCGACAACAAATCACTCAACATCATCTCCTCGTCGCTTTCCAAACCAAACACGGTAGTAGTCTCAGTTTTCCAAGGAAAGCCTCAGTCTGGCGAATTCGGGCCGCTGATGGCAACGCTGCTTCGGAAGTTGCATCGGCAGGCGTAGCAGTAGGAAGAGGCATCATCATCGTCCTCCTCCTCCCAATAAGCATCCGAAGCCGAGGAACAGAGTTCGCCATCTCCAACTGGAAAGTAAACTTCAATGGCAATGTGAATTCATCCAAGATGTCGTTGACTTCGTAGACAGCGTCCTTGACCATTGAAATCCAGCGAAGAAGCGCTGCATCATCCTCGGATCTGTTATCTGCCTGGACGACTAAGCCCTGGAGCTCTGCCAAGTCAGCTGGAAATCTTTCAGGATCCAGCTCCGGTCAATGCGACGCCTCAGTTTTGGCGGGAGCATCCGCAGGAGACGTGGAGGAGACTCGAATGCTGAGTCGACAGCATCCAACCTGTCGGAGAGCATTTTAATGAGTGGGGATGCAACGGCGTCGGCCATGATTGAAACGCAGCTTCTGGTCTGGGATCTCAGAGAAATGCCTAACTCTTGAGCGCACAAATCTAGCTGCAGGATCTCGATGTTAAGACAGCTTCTTGCATGCTAATTTCTATTGAATTGGCAAGTAGAACTAGCAGGACCAAAAAAACAAAACCAATGACCGATGATCATACAACACAAAAGGACAAGAAAAAAAATATTTTGAATTGTAAGTGGCGAATATTATAACTATTAGGTAGCCTAGTCTCAAATCAACTCTCGGTCGAGATAGTATTGATAGTTTCTTTCTAGCTTCCTTCCTCGGAACCACACGTTTTTCAATTATTGATACACAATTCCAGCTCGAATTCTTATCTAATTGAGAGCCATTATGTGATAATGTTTGAATGAGTACGTCGAAGAATCTGTAATTAATTTAATAATATTTAATAATTTATTTATTTTTTTAAATTAAATATACTTTTTACGATTTAACGGTCTATATTTTTACATACTTACTATATTCTTACTCATGCGCATCTATTTATCTTTTTCCTATTTTATTTTTTTAGTCACATGATATTTAATTATTTATCTATTTTTTTAAAATTCAGTATACTTTTTATAATTTAACAGTTTAAATTTTTATGTATTTATTATATTTTTACTAATGCTTATCTATTTATCTTTTTCTTATTTTATTTTTGTGGTAACTTGGCATAAAAAAGTAGACTAATTTAAAAATTTAGACGGGTACCAAACGATTTAAGTTATTGATACACAAAAGTCCAGCTCGAATAATTATTTTACTTTTTTTAATCACATCGGAAAATAGACTAGTTTAAAATTTTGGACGGCCGAGTCGTTTTTCTTTCCTATTACAAAAATAGGATGGTCTGCCAGGAGATTACACAGGCCAGACTGTCGTACTAGTAAATTTTATGTAGGTTTATTTGATAGTATAAAGGTTTTTTTTTTAAAAAAAAAAATTCATTTTACATTTCAGTTATCAGATTTTTAAGTCAGAATTAGAAAAAAATCTCGTTTATTTGAGTACCGTTCAACAATCCTAAAGAGCCGAATCACCTCCAACGCACGAATGGAGCCGAGAGTGATTTCGCCATTGAAGTCTTGACAAGTAATTTTAGGTTCAAAACTGCGCATCATGACTTATACCTAAAGGGGTCAGGAGGAAGCACAAGTAGGAAGAGTCGAGCGTAAAACTTACAACGTAAAAATTTACTGACTTAGTACTAAATCACTACATTAAATGATAATAATATAAAGATTAATTTCATCCACCCTGCGTTTGTTATATTTTATCAATAACATTTGTTTTTCTTTTGTTTATCGATCTTAAAAATTATGCCTGTCATATTAAATCGATTTTTTGTCTACAACGCTGTCTAACATGTTCATATAACATAAGAAACGAGATATCAATATTTTTAATTTTAAATTTTTAAATTTTTTTATATTTAAATTTTAAATTTTTTTGACATTTCATTTAAATAATAAATTTTTTGATTTCATATTATATCAATCTTTTAAATTATACAAAATAGTCAATCGATTAATAAATAATTTTAATTTAATAAAAATTATTTAAAAAAATTAAATATATGAATTAAATATTTTTTTATCAACAAAATATGTACATTAAATATTTTTTAATCAAAAAATATACGAATTAAGTAAGTAATATATATATTTTTAATAGAAAATATATTCAATTCATATATTTAATTTTTTAAAATAATTAAAGTTAAAATTATTTTTTAATAAATTGATCACTTTTGATAAATAAAAGAACTGATTTAGTAAAAAATTAAAAAATTTAAAACTCAAATAAAATGACAAAAAATTTTAAAACTTAAATATAAAAAAATTTAAAAATTTAAAATTAAAAATATTAATATCTTCCGTAAGAAACTATACTATAACGGCCACATGTCAGTTTACCACGCTGACATGGCTGTTTTCTAAATTTTGGATAATTTTTTTGAAAAAATTAAAATTTTTAATTTTTTTAAAGTCAGTTTAATGGAAAGAAAAGAAAAACAAAATCCAAGTCTTCCTCCTCCTACATCCGCCGCGGCCATCGCGAGCGGTCCAAGCTCTGTTCTGTCCACCACACTTTCCTCTCTCTAACAACCACCTCCTCTTTCTCTCTCAACAAACTTTCTCTTCCTTCTCCTCCTTCTCTCTCCTCTTCACTCAACAAAAACCCATCGGAAACAACCGCCGGAAACAACCGAAACCCAACAACGAAACCATCAAGAAAATTGAAAAAACAAACAAACCAAAAAAAGAAAAATAATAAAGCAATACCCAATAGCAATCAAACCCATTGGAGACTCCCCTCTGACAGATCAAACCAAAAAAAAACATGAATTAAATGCGCCACAATTACCCAGAGAGATAATCAAGAAACCAATCCATCAATCAAAGACAACCAAAACCCAACAACAAAATCATCAAGAAAATTCAGAAAACAAAAAAAAAAAGCCACCACAGATAAGAAGGAGTGGCGGGACTTGCAAATGAAAGGTAGAAATCAGTGGCTGGCGGCGTGATGTTTGGCGTGCTGCTTGTGCCCGAGACGGTGGCGTTCCTCGGGGATGGCGATGAGATAGCAGAAGATCATGCCGCCGAAACAGACGTGGTAGAGAGGCTCAATTGATCTGGTCTGTACGTACTTGGCGTGGTAGTTGTCCATGCCTCTGTCGATCGCCTTCTTTAGAGAGGAGCTGGTGGTGGTGGTGGTGGTGGTGGGAGGCGGGGAATTAGATTTTGATTTTTTTTTCTTTTTTTTTTCAACACATTTAAAAAATTAAAATTACCAACTAAAATTGCAAAAAAAATGTCACGTCAGTTTTTTTCATATTAAAAAATTTACACTTTCTCAAAATTAGACTAATTTAAAATACATATATTTATGAAAGAGATATAAAACACATAGAAATTTAATGAGTGAAATTGAAGTTTATGGCATATTTAATTTTACTGTATGTTTTAGTAATTAAAAATTTTAAAGAGTATTATTACATTTTTAGAATTTTTTTTGAATTACAATAATTTTATTATTTTTTGTGATAACATTTTTATTTTTTTTAACAAAAAAAGAATACAAATTTTTTGACTACAAAAAATAAAAAAATCATTACAAAAAATAATAAAATTATTGTAATTCAGACAAAAAAATTCGGATAAAAATTTTTGGTGCCTTCTTTTTATCCAATTCTAAATAAGAAAAAATTACATTTCCGGATAGAAAGATGCCCGAAAATACGACTGAATGCAACCAATCGAATTCAATATACAACTGATTGAATTTTAAGTATAACTAAAAATAAAAAAAAAAAAATTTTTATATTTAATTACACTTATAATTCAATCAGTTACTCATTAAATCTGTATTTAAATACTTTTTCAAACATATTTTTCTGTAGAAATATAACAGAGCCATCATTTCTAAATAATGGACCTCAGAAGCTTTGTACACGACAGACATGCTTACAATCATACGGCAACCGTTCGGTGGTTCAACGGTCAACTATTTAATCTTGTTCTCCGCTACCAACCCAAGGCAAGGAGTACCGTTTGAGTAAACCCATATATAAATAAGAGTTTCATTATATGGTCAAACAAATTTTTTTTATTGTATCTATATAAATTTTTTTTGTATAATTAAAAGTATTTTTTGTACAACTAAGAGTAGAAAATGTACAATAAAAAAATAATAATATTTTTTGTATCACTTTTTATCATTGTAATTACACAAAATATCCTTATAGTTACACAAAAAAAATTACATATGGAGACAGGAAGAAAAATTTGTTTGGCCATAAACATTTTTTTCATAAATAAATAAATAAAAAACCACAGGTTTGGACATTGAGTTGGGGCGCCCGTCCCTTTGCTTATTTGGCCAACACGATACCATTGGTTTCGACCCAAAAAAAAAAAAAAAAAATCATTGGCATGATTAATAATTTATTTTTTTTATTTCTTAAAAAAATTATTAAATTATAAATTATATAATAAAAATAATTTTTTAATTGTTATAAATTTTATATTTTTTTAAAATTAAAATTTAAGATCGACAATAAAAAGGGAGGCTATGGAAGAAAACATGATGACTGTATTGTTCATGGATACGGCCGCTATTAAACGGTACCGAATAAGGCTGTGCAATTTAGAAGAAATAGGCCATCGACTGGACCAGAAGCTGGACTCCAATATGTCTAGATGGGATCAACCCAAGCAACGGCTGAGCTCACTTGATCAACCCAAGTATCGGCAGCAATATCGGTCAGCAAAATGGCTGCCTGATAAGAAGTTTGAAGGCACAGAGCATCCTGCTGTAAGTAGAGGGACAACTAAGTTACAAAGAAAGCCTGAGATGAGAGGCAAAGAGAACATTGAGACAGCATTTATGGCAGCCTCTGCCAGGGCTGCATCGGATGGTAAAATGGTCATTTCACCAAGGAAGGCAGCAGAGAAAGCTCTAGTTGCTGGACCGGAGGGCAAGATGACAACCTTGGAATCAGAGCCAAAGCAGGTGAAAGGTGGGAAAATGAGTGCCTTTGAAACAGAATTGGACACTGTGAGCACTGCTCTTGAAATCACATCTGTTTCTAGCCCCAACACGGCTGCATCTGAGCCTGAAACTGAAACTGAAACTGAAGATGTAGCTTCCCAAACAATAGAAAAACCTGAAACAAGTGATCAGCCAATGTCTAGACCTTCACTGGAGCATAATCAGCCAATGTCTAGACCTTCGCTGGAGCATACTCCATCAGGAATCATACCCATTCCTAGTCCCAGCACTGGAGGGGCCACCACAGCAAGTGTTGCAGTTGAGCCAGTGGAGGCTCATTCTTCACGGAAAAGTCTTTATGCACCTGAATCAGAAACTATTGACCGTGCTCCTGAAACAACAGAAAAGCTTGAAAAGGGTGATCCCACGAAGCTTGCACCTTCTTCAGAGGCCACTTCATCAGCAATCATGTCCATTACCAGCCCTAGCAATGAATCAGAGTTAATGGAGGGTGACATGGAAACCGCGGCAATGGTGTTGGTGAAGGCTGGTTTACAAGCAGAAGCATATACGGCCATGAATCCAGCACTGTTGACGTTGCTTCCGAAACAATGGGAGACAGTGAGGTAGGTGATTATATGAGTTCTGGACCACCTTTGGTGCCCACTTTACCAGCAATCGCATCTAGTTCTGATCCCAAAACAGAAATCGAGTTAGCGGAAGACAATATGTCAAATGTGTTAGCTGACTTATTGGAACTCAGACATGATATCCAACCTATCTTGGAGACAAAATCCATCCATTCTCCAGAGCTGGCACAAGGTAGTGTTCCCGTTCCAAAAATTGCAGAAGGTGATTGTATGAGGATTGGACCATCAGCTGGGTCTAGTCTTTCCTTTGAGGAGGCTTGGAATTTGTTTCATCAAGAGGTAGGTGAATTTATTGACAATCCAGATGTCCACCCTTATGCTCGGGGCATAGTGGAGCAGTGTTCTGGCGTGCAGCTGTTGATTATTCTCACAGGGAGGGCTTTGGCAGAGGAAAGAGATATTTCGGTTTGGGAGTCTACGTTTAAGTATTTTTTGTCGCCCTTAAAAGCTGGGACATATGGTGCTGAATTAGTAACACCAAAATTGATATTCATTTACGACAGATTAAAGACTCATGCCACGAAGAAACTTAGTACAAGGACATATGATCTTCAGGGTTGTTTTCTGTATTGTGCATTATTTCCCCAAGATCATCAGGTCAACATATCTAGACTGGTAGACTCTTGGATTCATGAAGGTCTGATTGCTGGGAATGCAGTGGATGCATGCAAAATCGGGCATGAAATAGTTAAAATTCTTGTAGATGGTGCTCTGCTTGAGAGTGTTGAGGATGGCCATTACATTAAAATGCACCAACTGATCAGAGATTTTGCATTGGAGCTAGTACTGCAGGAGGTGGAAGCTCGTCGACTTTTGGTGACAACTAATTTCAATTTAATGGAGCTGGCCAGCCTGGGAATTAGTTCATCATCCGGACTTCCTAATCAGTATGTCCTAAAAGCTGGTGCAGGCATAATGGAGTCACCATCAGAAGAGAAATGGGAACAAGCACAAATAATTTTCTTAATGGATAATGAGTTATCCAGTCTGCCAGAGAAACTAAAATGCCGCAACCTGTTAGCATTGTTCCTGCAAAGAAATCAATGCCTCAGAGAAATACCAATCTCCTTTTTTGATTGCATGCCTTCTTTCCAGGTATTGGACCTAAGTAAAATGGGGATAACTTCTCTGCCAAAGTCAGTCTTGAAGCTTAAAAGCCTTAAAGAACTTATGATTAGGGACTCTGAGCATTTAGTCAAGCTCCCATCTGAGGTGGGAGAGCTGCAACGTCTTGAGGTGCTTGATCTTCGTGGCACGGAGATCGACAAACTTCCCGTTAAAGCTGGGCAATTAGCTTCTTTGAAGTACATGAAAATATCGTTTTATGGATCTGTGGATCAAATGGAATATTCCAAGCTTCCGCCTAAATTGCTTTAAAAAAAAATAATCTCAAGGCTACATTCCATGAAAATTCTTGGCATCACCGTAACACCAGGAGATCCACGGTGGAATAAAATTGCAGACGGTGTCACTGTTGGGGAAAGGATATGATCACAATAATTACTGATATCAACACAGCAACCAAACAGGCCCCGGTCCCGGATCTGTCCTCTTTCCCTACGGATTGATAAATAGACAGGATACTAATTTCACCAGTACCAACAATCACCAACCAAGTAGCAATAATCAGCAGAAAAATAATAATATCGAGACACCAGAATTTTTACGTGGAAAACTCCTCGATATGGAGAGAAAAACCACGGGACGCTAGTCCAGCAAAACTTCCACTATGTAATGGGATCACAGTACAGTCTTTCCAGTACACAACCAGAGTTCACCTATACGTACTAGAAATTCATCAAGAAACACATTCTTGATTCACCAATTCTCTACAATATCATCACACAGACGATATGCTACCAGAAAACGAGAACAATCTCACCAAATGATGGAACTACAGTAGAACCCGGAGGGACTAATGGAAGATCTGAACCGTTGGATGTGTAGAGCACGTTCCCAGGATGAACATACTGAAAAATGAGCTCGATCGGAGCAAAATCCACCGTTGGATCTTCTGGAATGGCTCCTTTTCTTCTTTCTCTTCTTCTTCCCCGAGCTCCCACCTCTCTCTTCTGGTTTTTCTTTTTTTTTATTTTCTCTCTCTTCCTCTCACACGACACACCTCTCTTTCTTTCTTATCTTTCATTTCTTTCCTTTATTTTATTTTTTCTCTTTCCTCTCTTTTCTTACACTCTCTCTCTTTTGTCTCCCACTCACTCTCTTTCTTTCATTATTTATTCTTCTTTATTTGGGGTTGACCCCACAATTCTCCCCCTCAAGCCCAAATAGGGAGTTGGGTCATACCTGCTGTCTTCCTGCAGTAAGCAAACTTCTCGGTAGACAAAGCTTTAGTCATCATATCTGAACCATTTTCGTCAGTATGGATCTTCTCAAGGTTGAATTGCTTCATCTCCAAGGCATCTCGAATCCAATGATATCTCACATCAACATGTTTGGATCTCGAGTGAAATGCAGGGTTCTTAGAAAGGTGAATGGCACTCTGACTGTCACAATTGAGAGTATACACCTCCTACTCAAAACCAAGTTCTTGTAGGAACTTTTTCAACCATAGCAGCTCTTTGCTGGCTTCTGTTGCCGCTATGTACTCTGCTTCAGTAGTGGACAATGCAACACACTTTTGCAATTTGGATTGCCATGACACAGCTCCCTCTAAAAAACTCATCAAATATCCTAAAGTGGACTTCCTAGAATCAATGTCACCTGCCATATCTGCATCTGTATATCCATTCAATACAGGATCACTATCACCAAAACATAAACAGAATCTGGAGGTGCCTCTGAGATACCTGAGTATCCATTTAACAGCTGACCAATGCTCTTTCCCGAGGTTGGAGAGAAACCGACTAACAACGCCAACTGCATGAGCAATATCCGGCCTCGTGCACACCATGGCATACATCAGACTACCCACGGCGGATGCATAAGGAATCTTTTTCATCTCTTCCTCTTCCTCAATACTTTTAGGACACTGTCTCACACTTAGTTTGAAGTGACCTGCGAGTGAAGTACTAACCGATTTTGCCTTGCTCATGTTGAACTTTTCAAGGACCTTTTCGATATATCTCTCCTGAGATAACCAAAGCTTCTCATTCTTCTTGTCCCGAATGATTCTCATACCAAGAATCTGTTTTGCCTGTCCCAAATCTTTCATGGCAAAAGACTTGCTCAACTCTCCTTTCAAGCTAGCAATCTTCTTGGTGTCACGACCAAGAATCAACATATCATCCACATACAGCAGGAGAATAATAAAATCATCATCAGGAAATCTTTTCACAAACACACAATGGTCAGAAGTGGTCTTACTATAGCCATGATCTTTCATGAAGGAATCAAACTTCTTGTACCATTGTCTGGGTGCCTGCTTGAGCCCATAGAGACTTTTCTTCAACCTGCACACTAGCTGCTCTTTTCCCTTAGCTAGAAAACCCTCAGGTTATTCCATGTAGATCTCCTCTTCTAAGTCACCATGGAGAAATGCAGTCTTCACATCGAGCTGTTCAATCTCTAAATTTAGCTTGGCTGCTAAACCGAGGACAACCCGGATCGAAGACATCTTGACCACTGGAGAGAAGATCTCTTCAAAATCAATGCCTTTCTTCTGCTCAAAGCCCTTCACAACCAATCTTGCCTTGTACCTTAGTTGCGAACTACTTTCAACTGTTTTCAGCTTGAACACCCATTTGTTTTTGAGTGCTCTCTTGCCTTTAGGCAGTTTTACCAAGTCAAATGTGTGGTTCTCATGCAAGGAACTCATCTCTTCCTGCATGGCTTTCAACCACTCCTTTTTGTGCTCACCAGAGATGGCTTCTTTATAACTATCAGGCTCTCCTCCATCTGTAAGCAACAAAAACTCAGTAGGAGAATACTTCACTGAAGGTACACGTGGCCTGGAAGATCTCCTCACTTCCTACGGTGCCACAGCTGGTGCCTGTGGAATCTGATCTGGTTGCACATCTTCAACATCATGATCACCAGGTGTAGATGCATCGGGTGTAGCATCATCTGCCTCTTGAGCATCTACCTCATTTGCATCATGGGTGGTGGAAGGTTGTTTCCCCTTGGCATTAATAATGTCTCTGATCTCTGACTGTGCATTCTGAGCCTTTTCAGGATCCCAGAGAACTCATCTTCAATGACTACCACATCTCTGCTTCTGACAACTTTCTTGTCTACTGGATCTCATAGCCTGTAGCCAAATTCTTCATGCCCATAACCTAGGAAGATACACTGTTTTGACTTCCCATCAAGTATAGACCTCTCATCTTTCGGAATGTGAACAAATGCCTTGCAGCCAAACACTCTCAAATGATCATATGAAACATCTTTCCCCTGCCACACCTTCTCGGGTACCTCTCCATCAAGAGGAACTGAAGGAGAAAGGTTGATTAAGTCGACTGCAGTTCTCATTGCCTCAGCCCAAAAGGATTTAGGAAGCTTAGCATGAGAGAGCATGCATCTGATCCTCTCAAATGATCATATGAAACATCTTTCCCCTGCCACACCTTCTCGGGTACCTCTCCATCAAGAGGAACTGAAGGAGAAAGGTTGATTAAGTCGACTGCAGTTCTCATTGCCTCAGCCCAAAAGGATTTAGGAAGCTTAGCATGAGAGAGCATGCATCTGATCCTCTCAAATGATCATATGAAACATCTTTCCCCTGCCACACCTTCTCGGGTACCTCTCCATCAAGAGGAACTGAAGGAGAAAGGTTGATTAAGTCGACTGCAGTTCTCATTGCCTCAGCCCAAAAGGATTTAGGAAGCTTAGCACGAGAGAGCATGCATCTGATCCTCTCAACTATAGTCCGGTTCATCCTTTCTGCTACCCCATTCTGCTGTGGAGTCTTGGGAACCGTCTTCTCAAGCTTGATGCCATGTTCTCTGCAATACTGCTCAAATGGACCTCGGTACTCACCACCATTATCTGCTCTGACAGCTTTCAACTTCTGCCCTGTTTCTCTCTCAACACTAGCATGGAAGTGTCAGAATACATCAAGTACCTGATCCTTGGACTTTAGCGGAAAAGTCCACACCTTCCTGGAATAGTCATCAATAAAAGTAACAAAATATAATGCACCACCAAGAGATCTATCACCCATGGAGCAAACATCAGTATGAACCAAATCAAGAACATGTGATCTCCTATGTGAAACAGATCGCTGAAATGCAACTCTATGTTGTTTGCCTGCTAAGCAATGAGCACAAGTTTTAAGGGTTGTACCAGACAAAGGAATGACTTTCCTTTTGGTGAGAATGTCTAGTCCCTTCTCGCTCAAGTGACCAAGCCGCTGATGCCATAACTCAACTGAGGAGTCACCAATTGCATTCAACTCCGCCTTGCACAATTTGGCCTCTGTCCTGTACAGAGAGTCTTTCTTCCCTTTTGCAATCAGGAGATTACCTCGGCTCAACTTCCACTTGCCACTGCGGAATTCACTGACATAGCCCTCATCATCAAGAACACCGGTGGATATCAAATTGAGTCATACATCTGGAATATGCCTCACATCAGTAAGGATCAACTTGTAGCCAGTGTTGGTTTCCAAGCATACACTACCAATACCAATAATTGGACATTCTGCCACATTTCCCATCTTAACATGACCATAATTGCCGCCATAATAAGATGTGAAGAACTCTCTCTGAGACGTACAATGGTATGTAGCCGCTGAATCAATCACCCAAGTGTAATCTTGGGATGTGAAATTAATGCAACACTCATCACTGACCACAATAGAAACATCCCCATCAGATGTAGCTGCAACTGTATTTGCATCTTCTTTCTTCTCTTCACCTCGGTCTCTTGACTGATTTCTTTTGAATTTTCTGCACTCCTTTATGCCATGTCCAAGCTTTCCACAATAATAGCATCTCATTGACTTCCGAGACTTAGACTTGCCTCTTGACTTGTCACGGTTATCAGGATTGTTGGAGTTTCTTGTTCTACTCCTTCATTGTCTCTGATTATCCCGTCTCTTTACAACAAGTGCCTCAGAATGAGAAGTGAATCCCTGCTCTTTCCTTCTGGTCTCTTCATTGAACAAACTCTCTTTCATTGGAAACATCAAGAGCTTGCCATTAGGAGCTGATTTGTTAAGTGCTACCACCAATGTCTCCCAGGTATCAGGCAATGTACCTAGAAGAATGCAGGCTTGCAATTCATCATCCAGTGAGATCCCCATTTTTGTCAACTGATTCACCAGATCTTGGAAGTTGTTCAAGTGCTCAGTCATACTGTTACCATCTCGGTACCTCATATTCACAAGTCTTTTGACAAGAAAGACTTTATTCTGAGCTGTCTTCCGTTCATACAAACTGGCCAATTTATCCCACAAGACCTTCGCATTAGTCTCCTGAGACATATGGTGAAACACACTGTTATCAATCCATTGCCGAATCATACCGACAGTTTTTCTGTTCAGTCTCTCCCATTCTTTCGCATCCTTGTCTGTTGGTTTGGCTTTATCTCCTTCTATAGGGTCATACAAATCCCTACAAAAGAGAATATCTTGCATCTTCGGCTTCCATATCGAATAATTGGAGGCTGTCAATTTAAACATGCTGGTACTACCTTCTTCCATTTAATTAATCCCAAACACAGAACCCAAAGCTCTGATACCACTGTTGGGGAAAGGATATGATCACAATAATTACTGATATCAACACAGCAACCAAACAGGCCCCGGTCCCGGATCTGTCCTCTTTCCCTACAGATTAATAAATAGACAGGATACTAATTTCACCAGTACCAACAATCACCAACCAAGCAGCAATAATCAGCAGAAAAATAATAATATCGAGACACCAGAATTTTTACGTGGAAAACTCCTCGATATGGGGAGAAAAACCACGGGACGCTAGTCCAGCAAAACTTCCACTATGTAATGGGATCACAGTATAGTCTTTCCAGTACACAACCAGAGTTCACCTATACGTACTAGAAATTCATCAAGAAACACATTCTTGATTCACCAATTCTCTACAATATCATCACACAGACGATATGCTACCAGAAAACGAGAACAATCTCACCAAATGATGGAACTACAGTAGAACCCGGAGGGACTAATGGAAGATCTGAACCGTTGGATGTGTAGAGCACGTTTTTAGGATGAACATACTGAAAAATGAGCTCGATCGGAGCAAAATCAACCGTTGGATCATCTGGAATGGCTCCTTTTCTTCTTTCTCTTCTTCTTCCCCGAGCTCCCACCTCTCTCTTCTGGTTTTTCTTTTTTTTGTTTTCTCTCTCTTCCTCTCACACGACACACCTCTCTTTCTTTCTTATCTTTCATTTCTTTCCTTTATTTTATTTTTTCTCTTTCCTCTCTTTTTTTACACTCTCTCTCTTTTGTCTCCCACTCACTCTTTCTTTCATTATTTATTCTTCTTTATTTGGGGTTAACCCCACAGTCACGAGGGACATCAGCAATTTAAGCAACGTAATTGACCTGCATTTCTATTTCTCTCGAGAAGAGCTTCTAGACATCTTTGTTAAAACCAGCCCATCCTAGAGAGGAAACAACTTGAAGAATTTCAACTTTGTTGTTGGTCATGATGTGAAGCGCATGATATCTCACGTTCCACGTAATGTGGGGTACGAATATAATGGACAAGGTCAATGCCTGCGATTTGTGAATGGCGAGACAATACCAATACCTGAAGCTGTTATCGAGGTACTAAGTGGAACAACATCTTTTTATTTAGACCAAGATCCACAGCCTGTCAGAGTTCGGCATTAGAAACCTCACTGGGTTGGAAATCTGTGTTGTGAGAGAATGTCCTGAGATGGAAAGAATTGTTGACGATGAAGAATTGACGCTTCCATATCTAGAGAGCTTGAGCATTCATTATTTGGAGAACTTCAAGTGTATTTGGAAATGTAATTTGGCAGTTGGGAGCTTTGCTTGTCTAAAACACTTGCATGTTCACACATGCCGTCGGTTGAATTTTGTTGTCACCAGCTTCATGAGCCAACACTTTGCTAACTTGGAGGAGTTAGTCGTAGACGATTGTCCGGCCATGACAGCAGTTATACAGGACGATCAGATTGTCAAGCCGGGTGAAGTTCTGCTACCGCGGCTGAAGAGCTTGACACTTCACTATCTACCCCAGTTGGTCTGCATTTGGAAAGGCACTTGGCCCTCTTTGGAACGGATCAGCTTTTACTATTGTCCAAATCTGAGGAAGCTCGATGTGGACTGTGACACCAAATTGAAAAGTTCAATCAAGGAGATTAAAGCAGAGAAAGATTGGTGGTCTAAGTTAGAGTGGAATCATCCTTCTTTGCCTCAACAACTTCAGGCTTGCTTTACCTCTTTAGATCATGAACTTCTCTAAATTTGTCAAAAAAAAATTATGACTGAGACAATTTCTATTCAAAATTAAGGGAAGCTAAATTCACAAAATTTTTTCAACTGAAGTTGTTTTGCGGATTGAACTTTACTTGCACTTATAACTACTGAAGTGCATTTTGTATGTACATAACATCTCATTACGCTTATTTACGCATGGCTCTTCAACTGCATGGTATTTAATTGAGTACTAGAGAGATGAATACCTATATGGCTCATGAAATGAAATCATTGGTTCAAATCAAGGTTGTCAAAACTGAACCGGTCATTGAACCGGAAAGCTGAGAGGTTCAAGGTTTAACCGGTTCGATCGGTAAAACCGCGGTTAAACCGTAAAATCGGTATTTAATATTAAATATATAAAAATTAAATTTTTATATAGTTTATATAATTATATAAAATGTTATATTATATAAGAATGATAATAAATATTTAAAATAAAGTGTATTTTAAGAATTATATTAATATTTACATACATTAAAGATATTACAATTAATATATTTAAAAAAATATAATTTATAAAAATTAATTGAAAAAATAATATTTATAAATAGTGATTAAATATTAATTTTTAAATTTTAAAGATTAAATTGATATTTTTAATCAATTGAGGACTAAATTAAAATTTTTAGTTAAAATTAGAATCTTAATTATAATTTAGATAAAGTTTTAGATCAAATTATAATTTAAAATTTTTTGATTCAAATTGAATCAGTTCAACCGATCCGATTTTTTGCCGGTTTTCTGGTTTTTGACCGATTTTTCCGATTTTTGATCGGTTTTTTTCGGTCCTGTCTGAATTCTATTTTTAGGCTTGAACCGGACCGGACCTAAGATCGGTTCCTAATTTTTTCGGTTAAACCGGCCGGTTCAGTGTGATTCTTACTTCATTGGTTCAAACACGTACTTTGCCATCATATTTTAAGTTATCATCTTGTCATAGCCATTTTAGCCTTTGTCTAACAATTGACGAATGAATTATTGAATTATAATTAAGCTGGAATAACCGGTCTTTATTCCTCTCAATCCTTTTGACAGACAGGAAAAAGTAAAAAACAGAGAAAATGGAAAATATATATATATATATTTCAGTATAATATATATGCGAATGAATTGGTGGTGTTGCCCTGTAAAATAATTTTTACGGAATACGTGTGTAATGTGTTTAGCTAGAATTGATAATTTATTCAAAACTGAAATTCTACTTGTTCTTAGTCAATGATGCAAAAACATCACATGAATCCTTTGATTTTTTTTTTTTTTTAACGACAAGAAAACTTCACCGACAAACCTTGTCGGCTTGTTGAAAGCCCTACGCCGTGGCTCCCACTTACTGCGTAGAAATAATTGTGTATTCATCTTATTGCAATAATTATTTTATATGTATATAATTTGACCACTAATGCCAAGACAGACAACCAATTACTTTGACAGTGTATTTGGATAAAAAAGTGAGGAGAAGAAAATGAGGGAGAGAAAAGTGGAGGGGAGAATCATTAAAAAAATAAAATATTTTCTATCATCTCTTGTGTTTGGAAAGAGGTGATGGGAGTGAGAAAAATTATAAATTCTTTTGTTTAGAAAATGGTAGAAAGTGAAAGAAAGGAATATAAAATATGTTGAAATAATAATTTTATCTTTTATAATAAATTTTATTAAAATATTTTATTTAGATAAAATTATAATTTTTAAATTATATAAGGGTAATTGAGTCATTTAATAAATTTAGTATGAGAACTAACAACTTTCCTCTTATTTTTAAGAGCATTCGTTTTGGTGAGGTAGAGAGAATTAAGGAAATTAGAAACTTTCCTCTCCCCTACTTTTCAAACATTTTCCAAACACAACAATTTACTTTAATTCTCTCACTTTCTTCTCCTTCTCCCCACTATTCCCCCTCCTAAACACAGTGTGAATCACAAACTTCTCGTGAGATTTGTGCTACATATAAACCCTCCTTGCATGATAATATTGTTTATTTGGACTTACATTTGGAAATGAAGCTGAGTTTTAAAATGGAGAGATGCTAAAAGGCGAATATTGAGTGGATCAGATCAAGCAAAATTAAAATCAATTTGGATTTTTTTTTATTAAGTAATGTATTAGAGGAAGCAAAATTTAAAACCTTATATTATAAATTACAAATATTTTATAGCCATGTTTTAGTGGTGATGAGATGTATCTTCACTGTATTTCTCACATTGGAGAGTTTTACAATATGGCTAGTAGGGAATTAATCATTGTCTAATAATCCCGAATATTTTGATCCTGTTTAAATTTGTTGGTCTAAGTCCACGAGAAGTTGGTAATAAAAAGATTATGAGAACAATGAAACACTTTTTCAATCTCTGGTGGCATGTCCTTTCACTGTCTCGAAAGACGTTGATCTGCCAGCACCATATTTAGAGATTACAAAAGTTATATTTCTTAAAAAAAAAAAAATTTTAAACGCTGCCTAAAAATAATTAATTAAATTTGATGTGTAATTAAATAGATTTTATGTTTAAAATAATAATAATATAATTTTTTTAGTTATATTTAAAATTAAATTAATTATAAAATAAATATAATTAATTACATTCAAATAATTTTTTAAATAATTTTTTATTTAAAAATAACAGTATTCTTTGGAGATAATCTCTTTTTTACTGTTTAATAAGGATCCAACTTATTAACCATGTAATCATCGTATTACTTTTCTTTTTCAATAAAAAGCAGCATTGCACAACATCGTGTCAAGTTGGATTAATGATCATATTAGTGGATCTGATCCCAAGCCAATCAATTATTAAGATTTAGAATTGATAAACGCAGAAAAAAAAATTTGAATTAAAAGTAAGGGGAAATCATAATAAGACTTTTGTCAAACACTAAGAATTTTTATTATTTCAATGTCTTGTCTGTTTAATTATCATGATACTAAAAAGGAATTAATTTAGCCATATTACAGGCCAATAATGTATCGTGGGGCATACAATAATCCAAGCTGCCTCACTTCCTGTTCCTGGTTAAATGAGGTTTTTTAATCACAAGAAATCCTTATAGACAAACACTGTTGGCTTGTCAGCACAGGCCTATGCGATGGCTGCCACCTACTTCATAGAAATAATTAATGTGCGTGACAGAATGTTGATTCATTTCAAATTATTGCATTATCTATTAGCTTAAATCACAAACTTCTTGTGAGCTTTGTGCTACCTATAAACACATCATGCATAACTGTTTATTGTGACGTACATTTGGAAATATTGAGGGAGGGGAGCGGATCAGATCAAGTTAAATCAATTTGAACATTTTTTCTGTTTGATTGATTAATGTATTGGAGGAAACTAAATGAAAGCCTTAAATTATAAAGTAATTTATATAGATTTTTTTAGCGGTGATGAGATATATCTTAAATGTGTTTACTGTTTATATTGTGTTTACCATGTAGTATTGCTGAGTCCTCTATAATTATTGCACTTCATGAAGTGTTTTTTTTGTTGGTGTATGTGGATATCGAAAATACCTAATATGCTACTTTTGAGTTGGAACTATCTCGTATCTAATTCAAGCCCATTGCTTTTTTTTCAATATGTATTTTATTTGTCTTATAAAAATCTCTTTTTATCTATTTTTTTCAATTTTAAATTACATGCATCTGAGTTCAGCTTTTTGTTTGAGAAGAAACAAGTTTTTTATCCTTAATGAAACAAGTATTTTGTGGCTAAACTATCAGTGACCTATTATAATTTACTACTCTAAACAGAAATAAAATCTCAAATCTTTAAGGTTGTAGCAATGAAATGCTACAGAAATCAGAAGGATTATAGTAACGCAATTTTTTTCTGAGGTGTTGCACTATCTACAGCTTTGTTTGTAAATTTATATTTCTTTCTTTTACATTAGAAGTCAACTAGTAATGTAGATAGACATTTAATTCCAAATGTATGTTAACATTTACAGTAGATTTATGCTCTACGAACAGAATTATGTTAGAAATGGGGTGGCAGTTTTAAGTAGTTGTTTCATGTATTATACTTTTTATCCATTTATTCTTGTTTCTACTTATAACTTGTCTTGAACATATTGAAAATAATTTCAGTTGCTTTAACAGTTACATTTAAATGGAAACTATCTAGCAGATATGATTCCCATTTTTTTATTTCATGGATTTTGAAATACCAATGCTTATCTTGGTTTTAAGCATGGTCTTGTATGTGTGCGTGCATTACAACCATAGAGGCAACTTATTGACAGATTACAATTAATTTTGTATCCTTATACTGGTGTTCCGGGGAACAAATGAATTAAGCTATGCCGCCCCAATCGAACCAACTTATATTCCACTTCTCGTTTATCAGAATTAATTACGTTGCAAATGATTAGTTGAGACTTGTTAATGTTTCTGATGTGCAAAGTTAGAGATTAAACGGGCAAACATTAGTTTAAAGGGTTGGCAGCTTCATGGCAGCGAATAAGGGTAACTGGGCATTCCAGCAGCTTCACTTGTAATGTTGCATGATGGTCCCAATCCAGGCAGGCTCATTTTCAATGCGTGCGAACTGGAACCTCATAATTAAACTTGAAAATTACTTAATTAGATAAATGAACTAATTAGTTGAAATGATTTATTGAGACTTTAGTGAACGATTGGCTCATTTAACTTTTTTTCATTCTAATTGCCAAAATGAAAGTAAGACGTTTTCAAGTTAATAACTAAAGACTCATTCTTTATGTTAAAAAAAAAAACTAAAGTCTCTATCTCTTTTTTTTTTTTTTTTTTTGGTGACTGAGAATAATAAATCAACTCAGAAAAACGACACGAAAAAAAACATGACAGACAAAACAACATAGCTAAATTAAGTGATCCCATCTCTTCTTGGCACTGCAACGCCAATAAGATCCGTATGCAGAAGAGTACCAATGCCATGTGAGGGTGTTTCCCAAATCAGAAAATCCACATCTGAAGAAATCCCAACTATAGTCTGCACAAAAATTATCTTTCCGCAGCATGTGTTGTAATCGGCAAGCTCCCAATTTGATAGTTTCTAAATAGCCAATTGAAAATCAGTTTCAATAATAACTCTACAGAAACCTCTATCCCATGCTATTTTTAGAGCCATGTAGATAGCTCTCAACGCCGTACCAATAGCCCAGGACACACCAATGCAGCCTGAAAAGCCAAAAGCCCAGTGTCCAAGGTCATTTCGTGCAATCCCTCCAATTCCTGCAGTGCTTGGAGTACCCTTTGCACATCCATCAACATTGATCTTTAAAAAAGATGGGGATGGAAGCTGCCAGCTAATAAGAAAAGATTGTTTAGAATTTGCCTCGCCAAGCTTCCTCTTTCGCACAAATTCAAGAGACCCAAAGTCACAAATTTCAGTTGAATCTCCGCCACAACACCTAAGTGTTGTCTCTATCTTTGATATCTTAAGATTCAATCCCTAAAAGATGGCGTGAGGTTTGGGGTAAAAAATGTGAGAATTACACCTTGCTGTCTAGCTAACAGTGCAGGAGACCGCCTAATAGATCAGAAAAGTTATGGTAAGTCTAGTAACCTAATTTGCTATCTTATTTCCCTATCTATTGTTGAGAGCAACAGTATTATTTCTCATATCTTAATTATTCAGTGCCTAATTTAGACAAAGAAGTATACGTAAGATCAATAATATTGTTTCTCATAACTTAATTACTCAGTGCCTAATTTAACAAAAGAACGTAAGATTAAATGAATTAGACACACAATTTCAAATTTAAATTTCTAAGATAAATTTTATATTAGAAGTGAGAGTTGTAACCATAAAATTATACTTGTGATTTAGAATTCACCTTAAATAAATATCTTGGCATAAAAAAAAAAAAAGTTGGCAAAACCTTTATGATTTATTCCAACATTGCTCATTTGCTTGAAAATCACTTGACGCCTTCAAGGCGAACCCTCGAGAATTTCCTGGGCCCCATGAAAGTTATGGTTACCTTTGAATTTTGGTATAATCCAAAATTTTTTTTTTTTTAATTTAAAAAATTCAATTAGATCTCGACTAATCTGGTGCGAGCTGTGTGAACTCATGAAAGGAGATTAAATCTCTTCTACCGTCTATTTTCTTAATTCACAAAATTTAAACTTGAGACTTTAGTTAAGAGAAATAAGTTTCTTACTACTTAAACCAACGAGCGTTACTACAGTTCAAAATTTTTTTTTTGTCTGAAACTTTGGTATCCAGAAGTCCATTAGATTTTGACTAATCTAGTTCAAACCGGGTGGACCCATTAGAAAAGATAAAACTCTCTCAGTACCTATTTTCTTTATATACAAGACTTGAATTCAAGATCTTTTTTAAGAGACTAAATTTCTCGCCATTTGAATGAACAGGCGTTGGTCCAAAATTCTACATTAACTGAGGTGCCAAAGCCGACGCTAAAAGCAAATCCTGTGCGACGGCCCATGTTGTCCCTAAGCAGACCCAACTCCTGCTAGGCTGAGGCCATAGCCATGTTCAGTTAGACCAATGCCCACAAAAGTAGAACCCTTAACCCATTGGACCTTAGTTGCAGTTTAATTGTGCCCAATTCTTCTGTTTCGGCACATGTTCAACAAGCCTTCCTGTGCTCGAAATCTTTTCAGTTCTAATGTCAATAATGTCCATGAAGATGAAATTGTATCCACTGAAGCAAAATTACTGTGCTACCAATTTTCCTTTAATATTACCAGCAGTACACAGTGTAAATTAAAATTGACAAGAAACTTGTGGGTATATTTCCATTCAAAGGTTGGAAAAAAGAAGAACAACAGAAAAACGCTTATAATTAATGTGCAGAGCCACCTTGGTCTACGGTCCCTGTTTCGAGGAATATCCTCCAACGTATATACCAAAACTTTGACGAATAATCATAAGCATTATTCTCTCGCCTGAAGAATTGTTAAACAAAATATTTTGATCCAAAATTTAGACTTTTGCCATTTCATTGCCATTTTGCTTTTTCTTAAAAAAAAAAAATATTTCTTAGACCTTGACTCGATATCAACAAGATCAAATTTGGGGTCCCTTCAACTCCATATGCTTCATAGACTAAGAGATAAATGGCTAAATCTTTTTATTGCCAAACAAAATAAAAAGTTAGTCATTAACTTATTGATTCAAAGGACACACCAACAAATTGAGAGTTTGCGGCTCACTTCCGCAATTTTGAATTGGTACAAATATAATTCCTATAACATTTCGTTTTTTCCGTATTTTTTTTAACTGATATTCAAACTTATAGCAGTCAGTTGGAGTTCATTGTCATATTATAACTTTATATAATTTATAAATTTGGAAGTAAAATTAGAGTCGCCGTGGAATGGAGATACTTTTAAATGTGTGCGGCAAGGATATGCGGATGACATCTCATTTTAAGTGCTGTAGAGCACAAAAAATGAAGTTGTGAGCCAAAGAGCACATTTTTCGCCCGTTAACTTCCAAACACAAACACGTATTGTAGTCAAAAGAGTTCAAAGTTTGGGGAAACAGAAGAAACATACAAAAAAAAAAAAAATGGTATGTATATCTAATCTGACTGGCAGTTGGTGTTGGTTGGACGAGAATTTGAGAGGTTTGAAATGCTGATGTGGGAATAGAATATCGTCACTTCCAGCGAACAGAAGTTTTGGACTTGAATAAGTATTTTTAAAATTTTAGAATTTAATTGAAACTGATGTAAAGTTTGTATTATTTCACCTTCAGTATATCCTTAAAAAAAATTATGACGTTAGCAGGTACGACGAAACCGTGCCTTTCAAGACACGGGAATTCAATATTTCAGCAATTTGATCTAAGTTTTTGAAATATATAAAGTATGGAGGAATCAGTATCGCATATTCAAATGTAATCCATTTAGGTTTTTTGATATCTGTAGAATTGTATGGTTAGAAAAATGTTGTATTCACACGACAATGACATAAATGACAAGATAATATGTATTTAAAATTATGCATTTAAGTCTTGTATTTCTAAATCAATTGTTTGGAACATTTTATCGAGACAATTGTGTCAAAATAAATCAGTTCACTATTTAAACTACCATCTCCTGTGGCAACATTGCATTCAAATTAAATACATATACATATAAATGATAGCAGCTCACATGTGTTAACAAGTTAGAAAAAAAAAATGATGACAATAACACATATGGGGAAACCATGCTTTTCAAGACACGGAACCTCAATATTTCAGCAATTTGATCTACGTTTTTGAAAAATACTTCATTTTTTTAACAGTAAAAAAGAAGTATGAACGTATGATTCGAAGTATGAACGTATGATTCAAAGTATGAACGTGTGAATGTTGTACGTTGAAATGGACTGCATTTGAGGATTTTGATACCTATAGAATTATATGATTTAAGAGAACACCACTTTACCTAGATGACACTGAGAGACACTGAGACGTGTACCTCAATACAGTTGGTATGAGTTCAAACACCTACCAAATGTCACCCTCCCCTTCCTTGTATGTGGCGCCGCCCCTCCTACAAGCTAAAAGGAATTATATTGTTTGGACAATGTTGTACAGCTGCCGTTTTTTTTTTGTTTGACGCGGTAACAAAAATAATACGCATACAAAATCGTGATCGTACATTTTGCGACTATAAATATGCAATTAACTCTTAGTAATGCATTAAACGCATTCAAATTAAAAAACATATGAATATAACAAATTATATCTTACATGTTATGGTCTCGATTTTCAAATTTCTGGTCAAGTCAAGAGGACCAACGAGAGAATTCACTGGTGGGCATGGTTTTACTAGCTAGTTATGACAGTTTCAGGTCGTCCAGGGTAGTGTGTAGGTAATTGATGAGGTTGCGAGCTGGCTATGACAATAGGCGACTTGTACCTCCACAACAAAGATGATAGAGTTTTAAGAACTCGGCTTGCCGGAGTGACACGAGGCCTTTGTTTTATGATAAACGGTAGAGTTCAAACCCGCACCCCTGCTCTCACCCTCTTCATTCCTTTCGGGTTTAGACTCTCCTAGCAGACAGAAAACGAAAAAAAAAATGTTGATACGGGTTCAAGATGCTATTAGCAGCATTCTGGTATGGTGTTAGGTGTTGGAAGAGACGAATGTATCTTTGGAGAATATTTATCCTTTCGGAACTTTTTTTTTCTTTTACATAAATTAGTTATGAGAAAGGGCTTACTATATAAATATTGTACTCTTTACATCCATTCATAATTAAAAGTCTTTTCACTGTACTTATGTCGAAGTTGAAATTTAAGAAATCTCTATAAAATTAGGCTCTAAGACATAGATTTACCACCTCTCCAAAAATTAATAAAAGGAATTGAGAATCGTACTTGGGATTTATCAAAGCGAACTCAATCTGCTAGACTCCCTGCACTCACCCTTGTGGGTATCCTTTTTGAACTCTTCAATCAGTGAATACTTGACGCGTTAATAAACTCAGACATAGTGCTATGGCGTACGCATGTGATGGGGGTGAAATTTATTGAATCGCTCTCTCTGGACCAACTTTAAAATGGATTTTTTATTTTTTAAATCAAAAAAGATATCCATGGAATGTAGTTATGTGAGTTCAGGTCAGAAATAATTTATTAACCTTTTGATTCAACTACCATCCTCTAAGTAGTAAAAATCATTCATTGTCTGATTATAAGTTTTGGGACAATTATAAGTTTTGGGTTCGAATTTTTTTAAAAATATATAGTGGAATTAAACTTACGAAATTTATTATTCTAATTAATGCTGTGCCTTTTGGTAAGCCTCTAGAATGAAATTCCTCCTATAAGTGTAATGTTTTTTTTGATAAAACTGTAGATTATCAATCTTTATTTTTAAGTTTTACGCAAAAAAAAAAAAAAACCTTTTGATTCAACTTCTTCAAGAAAAAAAATATATATATATATACTCGTCTCAAAAAAAAAAAAAGTATATATCCTCACCACCCTAGTATGATAGATCTAATCTCCGCTGCATTTAATAAGACACACGTGATATGTTGCTCAAAAAAAAAAAAAAAGGGGGGGACACGTGACATGACTTTACGTAGATGTTTTGTATCAGTGTGATTTATGTATATAAGCATTCACAAGTTAGAGAATTTCTAACTTGACGGTAAAAATAACAAGTAATTTAAGTTTGTACTTTTTTTCTGTATTCGTTCATACATCTATACGTACATAAAATAAAAAAAAAAACAGGGGAAAAAAAGGTGAAAAAAAAAGGCCCTTTCAAGATATGGCACGGCACGAAACATGTCCATTTCATGTTCCATCAAAATTTCGTGGCTTGCGGGGTTATCCTTCTTCGTACTGTATCTCTTTTGCCTTTTCTTTAATTGATTAAACAGTCATTGTTTTCTTGAGGTAGAAGCCGTTAATTCGTAGAACTGGAATAGGACTGTATCATAATACGAAAGAATTGTTTCAAGTTATATATTAATATTATTTTTATTAAAGTAAAATTCGTCTTCATGATAGTGCAATCAAGTTATACTGAATTTTTTCATAAGATAAAATAAAGTATATTTAATTACAGTTTGTATAATTAAAATCAAACTGTCAAAATAAATTTTATAGTGTTTTAGAATTGCTCTCGAAGTCTATGTATTTTCAACAGTATACTCATGGACAATAAATCCTTTATATAACGATAGAGGGAACACCAAAAAGAAGGAAGACTTCTTTCTCTTTTTCTCTATATTTTATGCGAATGGGGTATCACATTATATATAGAAGTATAAGGTTGCTTGTTCAAGGAAGATGTATCTTAGATCCAATAAATACAATCTTTCTATGTCTATTTATTAAAAGACATCTTACTATAACTAGCAGATAAACCGGAGACATGACTTTACATTTCAAAAATCCTCAACCTTAATTATGACTTGATTTATATTTCTCCAAAAAAAAAAAATTATGACTTGATTTATACCTTACGGAGAGCTTCTCCTTCATTCAATCTATATAGTTTTAAGGTTTATATTAAATCGTTCTTGTAATTTCCGCTAAATTGAGTTCTTTTTTCGTTCTACCACGTTGTCGCAATAAGGAAGCGATTTTAGATGATTTGTCAGAGAAAAAAAAAATGAAAAACTAAGCAAAACAATACTTAATCTCAGGTTGAACCCGAAATGGCCCTGCTCACTAGGGTTGTTCGTAGATTAGGTTAGGTGATTTTTGGAGATATTTGATATTCAAATTATTATTGACAGTTTTTTAAAATTTCAAATCTCCACTAATCTGTCAACTTCGTCAACAGCCCAAATCAATCTATTGGGTTGTAGACAGTTTAAACTTATATGATTTTACTCAAAGAAAATGCTACACCAATAATGAAGAAAGAGAACATTGAATGCAATTTCATAATTCATTATTCGTTACTGAAAAATTAGGTTGAAATTGCAAACTAATTCAAGAAACAACTAATTTTGAATGGATTATGTACATTTTAGGAGCTAACCAATTTACTGAACATAATATAACGAATGTAGTGCTTCTCGTGTCATTTTCCTCACCGTTTTTCCTTTGTCAATCACTCTGTCTCTTAGGGTATGTTTATTTCTTGTAAAACATTTTACAGGAAAAAATTTTACAGGTTTTCCGGCGTTTGTTTCACGGAAAGTATTTTACATAGGCAAAATTTGGAGAAAATTTTTAGATTTTCAAGTAAAATAACTTATCTTTTTGCATAGCTAAAGTTATTTTTAGGGAAAACACAAACTGTACTATAAATAAGTGACAAAGGAAAATCATTATTTTCACTACAAATATTTTTTCCTGTAAATATTTTACAAATATAAGTTATTTTATAACAAACAAACGGACTCTTAGAAGAGGGATGTATGCTCGTCCTGCTCTCTTACTGCAATCTTGATGAAATTAGTTTATAAAACTCAAAGGTCTCGTCTTTGATTTTCTTTTAAGTCATATAATTGATGACATTCAGTGTTGTGACGCACTTTAGAGCTTGTCCAATATTCTCCCCATATTGTTTCAAGTTACGGCGCTCTTTAAATTAGATCGATGTAATGGTTCTGGTGGTTAAGAGTTAGCTTCTAACAATTTTAAGCTTGACAGTTTTAAAAACTTCTGTTCCAACATATTTTAAAAATTAAAGCCACAAATGTTTTTTTTCTCGCAGTTTTGGCATATGTAAGTTCATGCGATTTAGGTCAGACAGTATTTGACGGACTGAGCAGCTTATGAACACCCTTACTGCACGTTATCAACCTTGTTTGTTCACATTTTTTCATCAATCATGAAGTTAAAGGTGTGGGCAAATCATTCAATTAAAAGGTTTGAGTTATGAGGGGAGAATTAAAAATAGATTATTACATATTCCAATATGCTTGATTACTTGAAAGCAAGGACATTTTATAGACTCCTTACATTGTACAAAACTTTGCATTTAATTAGAAGAACGAGGATAGAGCGATTTGAGCTCATAATCTTTTTATTACAAGTGTCTGATACTATTTTGAAAATTTATTTAATTTAAAGATTTAAGTTATTGAATGAAATCTAAAAGAGCTCAAAAAAATAACATAGACCTATTTATGTGGTATCTGCAAAACGAAAGCGATAGCTACCAAGTTTACTAATATCCCGATCTGGATGGTAAGATCTTATCATCATATACGAAGTTAAGATCATGGTAGAATCTTTTAAAAATAATATTTTGATAAAGTCTCGATTCAAATCATATGATTGGTAAAATTCTGATCGGATCATACTATTCTAATTTTTTTTATAATAAGTGTTTGAGTGGAATCTCATCCTCATTAATAATACAAAAAAATTATAAATATATGTCTTTTTTTAATTTTAATTACCAAAATATAGACAAGTAAGCAATTTGATGCAAAAAAGAATTTTAACTTATAAAAATTATTCTGTGATGACTACAAATAAGGGAGATATTATTTTTCTCTTATACAAAAAGATAATTATTGTAATTCTTGTCATTATTATTGAGTTGATATGTATAAAATGTTTAATTGTAAGTTATATATATATATTAGTATTAATTAATCTTTATTTTTCTTCTATTTTTAGCAGAATCTTAAGATTATACAATTTGATTATACGATTGGATCCATAACATTTCAAATTGACCTTAATTAAGATCTTAATTTTCACAACTTTGATAACAATCACTAGCTATAACATCGATAAAGTCACACAAACTCTTAATTTTAAATATAGGATTTTTTCTTTAGTCTTTAAAAAAAAGATAAGCCACTCCATTCTTTTTCGCCCTTTTATATTTTTACATATGTGACAAAAATAAGTTTAAGTTAAGGTTCTTCAATTCAACTTCTTTGCTTGAGTTTAATTATGTCTCTTCCCTCTGGGGTGTCCAAAGCCAAAAAAAAAAAAAAAAAATGAAATCGAAATTTTTGGTTGGGGTTGATTTTTCAATCTATTTAATTATTTAAAATTTAGTTTTCAATTCAAATGTAAAAATAAATTTTTTGATGTATTCTTTAAAAAATTTACAATTAGCATTATCTATAAGATAAATAAGAGATTATTTAAGATGTAACAATAATTTGGTGACATTTATTTAATACAAATAATTTTTATTAATAAATTATATTATCGTCAAATTAAAAATTAAACATATACATAACACTTTTGATTTGATTCAATTAGCGTAAATTTTCTACGATTAAAAAACCATAATTAAAGCGAGATAATTAGTTTATTTCAATTCATTTATTCATTTATAGCTTAATTCTTCTTCAGATGATTCATTAGGTACCGTAGCAGGTAAATATGAAGAGAGTCGTTCCAAACCAAAAAAAAAAATGTCAAGTGAAAGATCTTGATTGGTTGTAAATATGGAATTAAAATATTCAGGGTAATATACCGTGATTTGGCTTTAATCTTGGATCTTATCTATCCCCATTCTTGTCTATTAGGCCCTTGGCTTTGCACGATGATCTGATTCCAAAAAAGAGCATAATTACATGTTTAAGGTAGAACGTCTCGATTTTTATTTTAGAATAAACTGCGTCTGTTATTTTTGAAATAAACACTGCTAGTTTTGATATATAAAATTAACAAGTGTTTCAAAAATATTAATTTTTGTTTTAAAAATAACAATTTCAGTTTCAATCGAAACAAAATTCAGCCCACCAATCACCGAAACACAACTTTTTTTTCTTCCAAAAATAGTTCGCTAGTGCCATAAAAGAAGATCATTGTCCATTATTATATAATTGGTCGGTAACGTCAATGAAAATGTCTAGCTTGGCACAAATTTACATTACTTCTCTCCAACAAAAACATCACTTAAATTAACAATTGTGGCTTGTAAGTTAAGCTGGTTATTGAATTCAAAAATAATTTTGTCTAAAAAAAAAGAATTCAAAAATAATTTAAAATATTTGAAAAAAATGGTTTTAAATTACTTATGGGAAAGAGCTCCCTTACATTCCCTATCAGACCCTAAAAGGAAGGGGAAAAAAAAAAGCTGATAGCAATCTTGTCACCACAATATGAGCGCTCCATAACTGGACAGCTTGTCGATGATGTCAACACCCTACAAAGTTCGATCTTTTTTCTATTAAACATGTGAAGAGACAACTTAGTCAAGTTGCTCACTCCTAGGGAGGTGAATTGGCCTAGTCATAGTATTTAGGATATCTCCTCTCTCATTTCTCGTGATGTTTTTCATCTAAGAAAGAAGAATAAAGTTAGTATGACTCAAAATAAAATTAAGAGATTTTGATAGGATATCTTAATTAATTGTGTTGTAAGTATATAACTGTTGACAAAATAATATTTCTTAAAAACAGAAAAAACCCAAAAAAGTAAGCAATTGTAGCAAGTTAGGAAGTAAATGAACAATTGAAGATAATTGTGAATGATTTTAGATATTTTTATTAAATTTTTTTCTTTTAATTCTTTATTATGATATAACATTGAAGACATTAATAAAAAATTGTGTTTGGATCTCTTATGGTTGAATTCTATAATCTAATTATCTTCATGTTGTTCTTCAAACAACATCTGGGCTACAAATTATTTAATGTTTTTCATTCTCGGTTTAATTTATTTACATTGTGGACTAATCAAAATTGCGCAAAAGTCCTTACTCTTGGCCCCTTTTTGGACAATTATGCACCTAACAGTCAAAAAGAATTAAAGAATATTATTAAGAGTCACAACTTTTCCAACTATGGGCAAGCTTTCAGCTTTCTGATGCAATGCAATTCCACTTGATGGATTTGTCTTTGTCACTTTGTAGTTGGAACAGTTTCCTCAAATTTAATTTATCACCTAATTTAGCTCTAATGACTTGTCAACGCGACCTTAACGAGGTAATTGATGTTTGACAAACCAACTTTTCGCTGCTTTTAAATTCCAAAATTTTTCTCTTTTGGTGTTTTTTGTTTTTTTTTCACAGGACACGTGCACAGACCTTAGACCTCAAATACGGCTTTATATGAATATTTTTTTTTCGAACTAAAATATGGCTTTATATGAATATACGTTTGCCAGTTATGGATTAGAACATGCCAACTTTTTAGCCAGTATTGTCATTTTTACTTTATTGAAGACTTCTTTATCTTGTTTTTATATTTAGAGGACTGTAGAGGCTTTTGGGAGACTATATAGAAGGAAAATTTTAGGTGAGTATAAGTTCAATAGAATTAAAATAGGACTAAAGTGATTTGAGTTATTTAATGAATAATTGTTGAATTAAAAAAAATAAAAAAAATAGATAAACTGTTATTTATCGTCAGATTTATTATGTGTCCGTTTATATTTTTTCAACTTACGCTTACGTAATAGTGTTAAAAGTAATTTTTCTTGAATTTAGTATACTTATTATGGATTAGTCTGCTTAGCGCTTAGTCTAGTCCGGAAAATGAGCTGGCGATATTGTCATTTACCACTATTAATAATGCTGGCCATATCGTTCATTATTCTGTTCCAGAATCAGAGAACGAAAATATTGACTCTTATTTAATTGAAATCTAGAGGAGATTTAATTATTAGTTACAATTTAAGATTATAAACTTCAAATTTTATCTCTAATTTTAAATTTAATGATCACTAGACTACTATTAACTTTTTTTTGATTGATTAAAAGTTTAGAGATAAGATGAGTGTTTCTGTCTTAAAGTCAATAAATTTTTAAAGATTACCGTAAATTTATAGCAAAGTTTAATATTACCTTTAAAGTAATGGTTTTTATGAACTGAGACAACGATATTGTTGTAGTTTTAATGTTTTTTATGCCTGGAGCAGGTAGAAGAGAAAGAGGATGCACTAGAACTTATATATTATTGCATGAAGGTCTATATAAACTGGTGTTTGTTGGTAAAACAAAGGAAATGTAATGGAGAAGAGAACTGCACCGGAAAGCAAAATTATTAATAGCTTTTAGTTTTTGATGGATATCTCACTAAAACTTAAAGGGTTCTCTAGATGTTCTTGAAATTGCAGTCATAAATTTTCACACACCTTAATTAGTGTTAAAATTTTAACATTCTTAACAAAAGTTAGTCTTTTGCGAATGATAATACTATGCTTGCATTTATCTCAAAATTTTTAATTTGAGTCAGAATAAAAAAAGGGAAAGCAAATAAATAAACCTTGTTACGAAAAAGAAAATATATATGCGAGATAAGAAATGAAAATAATAATACACCAAATATTCAACTTGGCCGACATAGCCGCCCCCTGATTTCTTATATAATATTTTTGGTAGATCCCATAATTTTGTATTTGAGTTTTTTTTTTTTTTGCGAGGGAGGTGCCAAAACTGCGCCAAAGGGATGATGCCAAGTGTCACCAAACGACAAACAAGAGCGAGCTCAGGAAGTCGAGCACCCCGTCAAAAACTCGTCTTTTCCTTTAGGACCTTTACCAATGATCGCTGGCAATTTTTTTTTTTTTTTCTTTTGATCGATTTCAATTGAAATTGGAATTCAAGAATTTTATTTTTAGGGATGGCATTAATATCAGTTAAATTATAATTCATTGGTTATAATTGGTAAAAAAATTTAACCCCCCTATTAAATATAGAAAATTAAATAATACAATAATTACGATTGGCATTCTAAACAAATTAGATTCATGTGGCCAACAACACCTCTTGATCATAAAAATAAATTAAAAGGAACAACACTATAAGGAAAAATAATTTGTAATTAAGCTATAATTTACCCAAGCCAATATAAGATATCATAATGTCAAAAAAAAAAAAAAAGGAAATACAAACAAAAAAGAACTTTATTTTTTTAATAAATAAAAAGCTTTGTAATATGGTTTACTTTTGTATAAGCTTGCAATATAGCTATGCATGATGTGCTTGTATTATGGGAAAAAAAAAAACTTGGGGTGGATTTTTTTGTCAAAAAAATAAAAAAAATGTAAGTGTAGTTCTTCATAGTCCCTAGGAGAAGAATTACTCTAGAACATACTGTAAAAGTGATTGAGCACTTTATACTAATCTCAAAAAGTATGTCCACGAACTTAACTTAACAAGAGTTATTGATCAATCACCAATCTCAAAAAAATAGAATGTACATTTTGTCGTGCCAAACATCTCGAAAAAAAAAATCAATGTGGATGAAGTTCTCTAAACCACTAAATTATACAGTGGCGCTTGGGATGGTCGTAATATATGTCGTTAACATCAAAATTCAAACGTAAGCAATTAGCCATCCATACGAGTATGTTTCCTTTTTCTTTTAGGTGCTAGATTTCAATAATTCAGAAACCATATCACGCTTTGATTAATTTAATTTGAGTTGAGAAAAACTCATTAAGGGACAAAATTTTTATAATATTTTTTTATATACAAAATTTGAATTAAAAATTTTATTTAAGAAGAACTGAACTCTTAACTACTCAAATTAACAGACGATGATAGCATATGAGTATATTGCTTGCAGATTGTTTAGATTAGAGCTCAAATAAATTAATTAAACACAACAACAATAATAATAATAATAATAAATAAATATAATAAATCAAATAGCTTCGTCAAAAAAAAAAAAACAAACGCATTATATAGCCGTTAAGAGTCCAAATTTCGACATCTCTCAATTCTGGGACGTGATTTTCTCGCGATAAATACACGGCGTGGCGTGTAATTGAAGCAGACTGACTGACTAGTTTCGATTTGTCACGTTTTTGAGTAAAGCCTCCTTTAAGATCTGGAACAAGATCTGGAACACGGCCACGGCAAAATGGCCGTCCAGAGTACTTCAGTCATTTAATAGCTTTTATTTTTTTGTTTACTTTAATTTGTTACATATTAATTTTATTTTATATATATATATATATATATTATATTTTACATGAGTTAAAGTTTATTGTCTATAACATTAACAATTTTATATTCTTTACGTTTATTATATACTGATATTACTTTTTATACATATAAATTATTTTTAAAAATTTAAAAAAAAATAAGTGAGATCTATCGTAAATATGACTTTATCTCTTCTCTCTTCCTCTCTTATCCGCATCCGTAGGTTGCTCTCTCTCTTTCTCGTCCTTCTTGCATTTTTGTTTTTTACTCCCTCAAATTAAAAAAAAAGGCATTTTTTAAATTTTTTTAATCAAATGAGAGAGTGCAGTCCGCTAGAAGTATCTTGGAAACGAGTCTTCTACCCTGAATTTTTGAGAAAGTCGCATCAAGGACTACTCACAGTTATACATACTTTTCGTCTCGCTGAATGTCTCGGTAAAGCTTCGAATCTATGATTTTACCGCTCGAATGAAGCCTCTAAGCATTAGACATTTTTCTTTTTACAGGTTTGGTTTGTTTCATTGGACTTTCCAATTGTAAGAATTTTCAACGTTTGTTTGGAATTGGGATGGGATAACAAAGAATATTTGTGCGAAAGATTTATATTTTTTTGTCAAAAGAAAAGTGTATTATAAGTATATTAATTATTTTTATTTATAAGTCAATATTAAAATTACTGTTATTTTTTTTGTTCAACTTTTTTTATGAAAAAAATCTATCATTTCAGTATTGTTGGGTCCGTAAACAGATTATAGTGTTAATAAATCCGAAATTTACAACATGCAACCCACAAAAAATCGAGTTATAGAAAATTAAAGAGTCAAGAGATAGTAAAATCTCTGAGTAGAACTACAATAAGTCAAATTTAAGTTGAACGTAAAGAAAATAAGTCAGATCATTTACTAAACTAATATTTCGTATAATTGTGCCAAAGGTACATACTTTCGTGCGTACATACATTTTTCTTACTTTCTTTCTTTTTTTTATTATTATTTTTATCTCATACATACATTTTCTTACGCTTTGGTTCATCGGACTTTCCAATTATTTTAAAGTTTTGCAAATTTGTTGTTATTGACTTATTCGACGTATGCATATGTGACATTTGTTACGAATGTCATGTTCCAACAGAAAAAGGCGTTCTCTCTACTCAACAACCATTTAGCCTCCTTTCTTTGCCACTACCTTCACCACCACCACCACCACCACCTTGTCCTCCTCCCCTTCTTCTTCTTCCTTTCTTTCTTTTGGGCTTCTATGTGAAGTCTCTTTTCTTTTGTTCCCTTTCTCTCTGTTTTTCTTTTCCTACTTTCTCAGTTTGGGTTTAAAGAAAGTTTCTTTCTTTGTGGGGGGGTTTTGGGGAAGACGAACTGCAATTGGGTCAACGGCCAACTACCATACATCCAACCATGGGGACTTCTGGCAGGCAGTTGAAGGCCATGCTTCGCAAGAATTGGCTTCTCAAAATTCGCCACCCTTTTCTTACCCTTACTGAAGTATATTATGCTTTCTTTCTTGATTGCTTTCTTTCTTTCTTTTTTTTTTTTTTTTGTGTATTGTTACCATAACCATTTTTCCTTGTTTGTAATTTTTCCATTCTTCTTGAATTCTTGATGGGTATTTTTGATTCGCATGTGTATCTTCTTGAGGGTTTTTGATGGGGTTGGGTTTCTTTTCTTTTTTCTCTTTCCTGTGATATGTTTTCGGGTTGATTTTGTTCAGATCAGCGAAATCTTTCTTACAAAGAACTTCCTTATTCTTTAGGTCTGTTATTGACCTTAAAGAACACTTTTTTTTCCTTCTGTTTTCCTTTTTAATTTTTGTGGGATTTTTTGTTCGTGTACTGTTTGATTCAATTAATGGGGAACTGTAAGACTGGAGAATTTGACTAAAAATGAAAATTTTTTTACGTTCTCTTTCTTTTTTCTTATTTGGCAGATTTTGCTTCCCACGATTGTAATGTTGCTGTTAATAGCTGTGAGATCACGAGTTGACACGCGGATACATCCTGCCCAGCCGTAAGTCATCATTGTGTTTCTCTCTGGTTCAATTCCATGCTTGATCTAGCCCCCTTCTGCAAAATTTTTGATAAAAAATAACATTGACACAAATTTTCTAAGCCAATTTCTCAGTAATAGAGCTCTGCTTATTGCAGTACTTTTATTGTTGTGGGAAATTGATGGCATATTACTTTGTTTAATTGGAACAGGTATATAAGGAAAGATATGCTTGTGGAAATAGGCAAAGGTATATCCCCTAATTTCCAACAGGTTCTGCAACTCCTGGTGGCACAAGGAGAGTTTTTGGCTTTTGCGCCAGATACAGAAGAAACAAGGACAATGATGCACTTCATGTCGATTAAGTTTCCCTTACTGAAGGTGCCGGATTATTATCCTTTTCTGATACTTTTTAGAAATGGTTGGTATCTTAGTGATGGGCTCAATATTTGTCTGCCCTCAGAAAATAAAACCTGTGCAAGTAATTGCCAACATGACTGCTAAATTAATTTTCTCATATACCAAGAATAAGATATATATATATATATATTTTTGAATAAAAGCTTCACCATTTGCATTTTCTCTTTTCAGCAAGTTTCAAGAATCTATAAAGATGAGCTTGAGCTGGAAGCCTACATACAGTCATATCTTTATGGTGCTTGCAATCAAGTCAAGTAAGCTGTAGTCTTGTTATTGGGCATAAAACTATTATCATCAATGAATGTTGCAGGTAGCAATCTTCTTAAGTTATAAACATTACTCGGCATTATGTTCTGATGTTTTTCTTTGATAAATATTGAAAGTTCTTTGTTACCTAAACAAACTCCTTAACCTTTTTCCAACTTCTTAGCTTGTATTTGAGTAATGAACTAACCTTAGAACGAGCATGGGCGATTCAAGCTTGTTTCATATATGATTGTGTTAAGTAAATTGATTGTACAGTCGTTGAAGGCAAGGTAGTAGAATGTTTATCAAGGAATAGTGCTAGCAAACTCACAAAACAAATTTAAATTTTCTCATGGAAATAGTTATTGATATAATTACCATGGACACAAATTTGTATTAATTGGAAATTTGTGATGTTGTGATTATTATAAGATCCATTTGTGCAACCTTATTTCAGATGTCACACATTTGAACTGTGCTAGGATGGTTATGAGTAATTTTAAGAGGGGAAAATTTTAGCTATATTTCACCCATTCCAAACATATCCATGGTTTTGATTGGTGGCTCTTGTGGATATTGTGATATTAATTTGTTGCAATGATTAGGCTATTGGTGGTCTGTACTTATAGTCAAAATCTTGGGCAATTTATTACCCACAAAAGATTTCCCATTTGAGATGACCACAATTGTTTTGTTTTTGCAGTGCCACAGTAATTAATATTGCCTAGGTTAGTTACATATCTAATAGCTGTTTTTGTAGTTATTGTCTTATAATGATGTAACTGAGTCCTTTGTGATGGTAGCTCAAATTTTGATTGAACGGCAGCTGGTCTTTAAAATCATGAGCTTGCTTGAAATCAATTGGTCTCCTTCCATTTCATATGATAGTTTATCCACGAGTTTCTATGATTGCTTCAGTGAAGTTGTGACACTATCTTGATAGCTTGTTGTTGTGCTATTACTCCTAGGTATTGCACCATCTTGATAGCTTGTTGTTATGCTTTTCACTATGTCTTTATCTTACAGGCATTGCATATGTCTGCCATTTTCCTTCTTGGTATTATGATCAATTCAATTTCAGAGATTGAAATTATTGACTATAGGTCCCAGCATTATGAATCTAATGAATTAGTTTCTTTTTTGTTTAGGAATTGCTCAAATCCAAAAATCAAAGGAGCAATAGTCTTTCACGATCAAGGTCCCCAGTTGTTTGATTATAGCATACGCCTCAATCACACATGGGCTTTCTCTGGCTTTCCAGATATTAGAACTATAATGGATGTGAATGGTCCTTTTCTCGATGACTTGTATTTGGGTGTTAATACCGTGCCTATAATGCAGTACAGCTTCAGCGGCTTTTTCACCGTATGTTTGCTTATGCCTGCTTACTCTATTTTCCGCTTCTCATGTTTTCTTCATTGATACTTCTTCTGAATTAAATTTTAGATTATTGCTAGGTTGAGAGACTTCTTACTGGACATTGATTAATCTTTCCTTCAAAGTTTACTCTGCATTTTTTGCTTTTTTTTTTTTTAAATTCCTTTTTTATTTTTATATTTTGATGGGGAACATATAATGATTCTTCTGTGTAACTGGATCCTCACCCTTCACTCTGTGACTGGAATGTCTGGCAATTCAGTCATAGCTGTTTCTGTTCTCCTGTTTATTTATTTATTTATTTTCATTCAAAAGTGCATAACAATGATGCATTCTGTGCTTTTTGCAGCTGCAGCAGGTAGTTGATTCATTTATCATATTTGCTGCCCAGCAAGCTGAGACTAAGACTACAACAGAATATATAGAACTTCCATCTTCTGATCCATTCAGCAAAACTTCCTTGCTTAATTTTTCATGGACGCAATTTAGCCCTTCAGAAATTAGAGTTGCTCCTTTTCCAACCCGTGAATATACTGATGAGGAATTCCAATCTATAATCAAACGAGTCATGGGAGTATTGTACGCATTTGATTTCATGATTAGAAATTTGCCTCTGATCTTTGTCAGTTGGCATTCATTTTATGACAACTGTTTTTTGTTTTCCTGGGTTTATGTGAGCAGGTATTTGTTGGGATTTCTCTATCCAATTTCTCGGCTTATCAGCTATTCTGTGTTTGAGAAGGTTTTTGAATGAATATCATTGTATTAGTTTGCACCAAACTTCATTGTATATGTTTGCACCAAACTTGTAGCACTTACGTTAGAATCTATCCTGACACTAAAATGGAGGAAACACATGTTTCTGTCTCACCCAGTCCTTTTATTTTTTATGTTTCAGGAACAGAAGATAAGAGAAGGTCTTTTCATGATGGGTCTGAAAGATGGGATATTCTATCTCTCATGGTTTATTGCATATGCTATTCAGGTGAATTTCCCATTTTGTACTTTGATCAAATCACGAGCATGGTAACCTTGTTTTCACTTTTCTTGAAGGGCTTTTGATGAGGATTTGCGCCTACTTTTTGTTGTTTTTTGTCTAGTTTGTCTGGGTTGGCTGCATATAATCATTTTTTTTTAAAATATTCCATTTAAAATGCTTCTTTGCTGAAAAATGTAGTTTCTCATTTGATTTCATTTCTGCAAAAGAATTTGAAAAGGTTAACCTCTGTTTTTGATAGTTATCTTTGCATTTTTATAATTCATCCATTTCTCATGTTATGACATTTTAATTTTTCCTGCAGTTTGCAATAACATCCGGTATAATTACAGTTTGCACCATGAATAGCCTTTTCAAGTATAGCGATAAGTCAGTTGTGTTCGTGTACTTCTTCTCCTTTGGACTCAGTGCAATAATGCTGTCATTTTTTATATCTACATTCTTCAAACGGGCAAAGACAGCTGTTGCGGTCGGAACCCTGTCATTTCTTGGTGCTTTTTTTCCTTATTACACTGTCAATGATCCAGCTGTCTCTATGTAAGTACTCATGCTGTACACTATCTTACACTGTCAGAATCTACCGAAAAAAATGCTATTTAAGCAGCGTGAACGTTTATACAAATTGTTAATTGATCTTAGTTAAAACATCTCCTTGTTTTTCTCATTTTGGTCTGTATTAGGGTACTGAAGGTCATTGCTTCCTTACTTTCACCAACAGCCTTTGCCCTGGGATCGGTCAATTTTGCTGATTATGAGGGTGCTCATGTTGGAGTCCGATGGAGCAACATGTGGCGGGTATCTTGGATAATTTACAGTTTCTTGTCACAACTGATTGGCTACTCGGCACCCTAACTGTCTTTCTGAACTTTTAATGCAATATTGGTTCAGGAATCATCTGGAGTGAATTTTTTGGTTTGTCTCCTGATGATGTTGCTTGACACCCTGTTGTACTGTGTTGTCGGCCTATACCTTGATAAGGTATGTCTCTTAAACGCCTTGTAGATGCTGAAATAGTCTTAGGAATTATATATCTTTTGTCACTATGTTTTTTAATGGAGAAATTTTATATTTAAATTTCTGTTTCTCTCCCCTTTTCCTGTTTCTCTCTTTTTCATACCATTGGCCATCTTGCTAAAAGGGGTCCCATGTATATATTTTAGGATCTTCTGTCTAGTAGGTTATGTGAAGTAATTTGTAACTGTTCTACATGCACTTAATTAGGGCATCCCAGTGCACAAGGTTCTATGTGCACTTCTTACATTGTCATCGTTATTGCCACAATATTATCAATTTTGTGGGCATTTTCTGTATTTTGATGGACCTAGCGCACTGCTTCCTTTTTTTGGTAAGATTTTCAAGGTGGACGGTATTATGGTATTATATTTGCTATGTTTAGAAAATTAGAACTTCTTAGAGGGCTTCATAAATTATCTTTGGTTGTGATAAAGTTTTTAGGTTTGAGAATTATGTTGGCTTTAATATTTTTTGAGTAGAAAATTTGTGACATACTGCAAATAATTTTTCACATTTTGTAATTCTGATGATTTTTCACAAGCAATTGATGACTGCATCATAGGACTTCATGAATGAGGCGTCATTACATCTAATTATAGTTGCCAATTGGCCTAACTGAAAAGAGAAAAAAAAAATCATATCTGATATGTGTGTCACAAACAAAACTGTGGATTGGATAGTTCTTTCCTGCCATGCAACCTGCTCTTCCTGTGCTATGTTTGTGATATTAGTTGATCTCACCAGGTGCTTTCCATGCATTACCCTTGGAACTTCTTATTCCAAAAGTTCTTCTGGAGGAAGAAAATTATTACTAGAGATCATGCATCCAGTTCAGAAATAAAAAATTGTGGTACGTTTTACAATAGAAAGGAAAACGGTTTGGAAAAAGATACTCTTGGCCCTAATGTGGAAGCCATAAGCTTGGATATGAAGCAACAAGAACTTGACAATAGGTATAAGCACCCAAATCTGAAGACTTCGCCATTTCCACATGTCAGATGGTGTTCTCTCACATTTCTTGTTTGATTTGTAGATGCATCCAAATTAGAAACCTGCACAAGGTGTATAATACGAAGAAAGGGAGTTGTTGTGCTGTTAATTCGTTGCAGCTCTCCTTGTACGAAAATCAGATTCTTGCTCTTTTAGGTAAGTTGTGCATTCTACTAGCCGGCCTTTCACTTTTAGCTCATTTTTTACCTGTTGTGCTTCGAATTTCAATTTTGATGGCTTAAAGCAAATTCCAATTTTAAGGCAATTTTTTATGTTTCCCAACAATTATGTCTGAGTCTACAACATTGTCTATAGGAATATCTTCGTGTGTTTCAGTTACTCTGTTTGCTATCTTTTGGACAACATGGAGGGAATGATTAGTGAAACAGAAGAACTTTTGAGTGGAGGGAAAGTCCCTTTTGGTTTTATAGACAGCTAGCTTAGAGCTAGTTGTAGTAGTGGACTCCTAATTGATAGTGCAGAGGGTGAGTAATCAATCTTGTTAATGATTTCCATGTTTGTGCTTGGGTTGCACTTGCACATAGCACATAGCACATTGGTGTTCTTCATGGTCTTTTTCTTCGTAGAGATAAAAGATAAAAAGGTTGCTGCTTCTGATTCTCCAGGGTGATTTTGCAAAGTTCTTCTTTTTAATAAATGGTTGTAACTTGAAATAGCGACTGGTGAGGCAATTTCTTGTAACAGCGTGAGCATTTTGGGTAGATCCCTTGCAATTTTGCCTTCTCGTTATGTATGTATCTAAGCTGAAATGTTATTAGGAAGTATTCCCAGAAGGAATACATTATGAAGCTAGAACCATGCTAGCAATGGGGTAAAGCTCCAATTTGCTTTTTTGAAGGATAACTCTGTTTCGGTGTATGACGTTATGTGATTATGTTTAAGGACACAATGGAGCGGGCAAAAGCACAACAATTTCAATGCTTGTTGGTCTTCTTCCTCCAACGTCAGGGGATGCTTTGGTTCTTGGAAAGAATATCACAACAGATATGGTAAACATATGCTTTATTTTCTTTCATATCAGATCAATGTTTCTTCTTCTGTAACAGTTTTTTAAGTATACTTCTCAGTTGTTTGGTTGGTTGGTTAAATGAGCTAATGAGGTCCTTTCTTTCCTTTTTTTTTTTTTTTGTTGACTATTTGCTTTGCTTTCAATATGTCAAGGGATCATCTAAATATTATCGATTTCACCAATGCTCGTCCATTTGCATTGTTAGTCCTGATTAATTTCCAATTGTTATTTATGGGGTTTCCCCCTTTTCTTGGAGCTAGTGGTATTGGTTTGAATTGATTTTCTTTTCAAAATTTTATTGGAGCATCTTGAAAACATTCTGTTGCTTTTTGTTCCGGTATAAGGCACTGAGATCATTGCAGATGATATGCTTTCTCTATGTATTTGACTGTCAGGCATCAGAGAATAGATTTTAAGCCATTGAAATTTTTACTATATAAGATATTTGTAATTGTTTTGGACATAGTTTTCCATTTGTTTTAATTTTCTTGTTTGCATTGGGAGTTTGATGTCTTTTTAGTATCACGATCAACATTGTATTTTTTGCAGGGTGAGATACGGAGTGTACTTGGTGTATGCCCTCAAAGTGATATCCTTTTTCCGGAATTGACTGTACGTAAGCAGGGTGCCTTAATTTTCCAAGTTGCATATTTCTTTAAATATGATGGAATGTTTTGAAATGTTGCTCAGAAGGGTGGGTATACTCTACTAATTGATGAAATATGAAGGAGTTTATTGATGTCATTATCTTGCAGTATGCTGGAAAATTAGGTTAGACTTACATATTTGCATCACCAGTTCAATTTTTTCATGTGCTGCATGTTACTCCTCTGCAGTATTGCATGAAGAGTCTTGATAGTTATGGCTGTAGTAGGGAAACTTGCTTGATATTTACTTGTTGAATTATGGATGATTTCATGCTTCATTACTACAAAGAGAAGTGAAAGGCAATGTGTGGAACATGAAATTTCATTGCATTCTTCTTGAAAAAAGACGAAAAGGACTATAAAGTGAGGAATGGCTGTGATGTATTTGCAGTATGTAGTTCCTTTTGGATTTAACTTGGGAAGACTGGGAAAAAGAGGAAAGGATAACTTATAATACTTTGTTCTCTATTCCCTCTCTCTCTCTCTCTCTCACACACACACACACACACACACACATACACGCACAAATCTGCGAACCCTTGATCTGAGGAATATTGCTTTCTGTGGGCAGAATGTATTTTCTGTTATTTCTTACAATCTTCATGGATACATTGAGGTTAATATATATACAATAACCCTAGCTACAAAATAGGAAACTAAATAATATGATAGCTTGATTATAGGGATGCTAATTATGAGGATTCTGTACAGCCTAGAAGGGAATCAAATCTGGCATATATTACTCCTGTTCAGAACTCCTTGATTCAAGGGATTGTTTATCCCTTATCTGTCTCCATTTCAACACTCCCCCTCAAGCTGGCATGAAGATATCATTCATTGCTAGCTTGCTTACCAAACTGTCAAACTGTCTTTTGTGAAGGCTCTTTGTTAAGATGTCTGCTACTTGATCCGTGGTTGGTACATAAGACATACAAATCATGCCACTATCAAGTTTCTCCTTGATAAAATGCTTGTCCACCTCTACATGTTTAGTTCTGTCATGCAAAACTGGATTATGAGCAATTGAGATTGCTGCTTTGTTATCACAATAAACCTTAATGGGTGGTGGTGTGTTGATCTTCAAGTCTTCTAGGAGTCTTTTGATCCACAGTACTTCACAAAAACCATGAGCAACTGATCTAAATTCTGCCTCAGCACTGCTTCTTGCCACCACATTTTGTTTTTTACTTCTCCATGTGACAAGGTTTCCACCGACAAATGTGCAATAACCAGAAGTTGACCGTCTATCAGTTGTACTCCCAGCCCAATCTGCATCTGTGTAGGCTTCTATTTGTAAATGTCCCCTTTTTTTAAAAAACAAACCTTTTCCAGGTGTACCTTTCAAGTATCTCAAAATTCTAAACACTGCATCAAAGTGCATTGAACCGGGTGAATGCATAAATTGACTTACCAAGCTCACTGCAAAGGCTATGTCAGGCCGAGTATGTGATAGATAAATCAACCTTCCTACTAGTCGTTGGTATTGCTCTCGGTTCACTATATCTTTAAGTGCAGCTGGTTCTAACTTCACATTGGGCTCAATTGGGGTGTCAGCAGCCTTGCATCCAAGCATACCCGTCTCCTTTAGTAGGTCAAGAACATATTTGCGTTGATTCACAAAAATCCCTTCTTTGGATCTTGCAAATTCCATTCCAAGAAAGTATTTTAACGCTCCCAAATCTTTGATTTCGAACTCTTTTGCAAGCATCTTCTTTAGGTTCTCAATCCCAACATAATCATCTCCTGTTATGATTATATCATCCACATACACAATCAAAATAACAACTTTACCTTCTTTGGAGTGTTTGAAGAACATCGGGTGGTCAGCTTGACTTTGATAGAATCCATGTGTCTTAATCACCTTTCCAAAGCGTTCAAACCATGCTCTTGGTGATTGTTTAAGACCATATAACGACTTCTTTAACTTACACACCTTGCCTGCTCCAAATCGCTTTTCAAATCCAGGTGGTAAATTCATAAAGACTTCCTCTTCTAGGTCTCCATTCAAAAAAGCATTTTTCACATCCAGTTGGTGTAATGGCCAGTTGGAGTTAACAGCCACAGAGAGGAGGACTCGAATGGAGTTTATCTTTGCAACAGGAGCAAATGTTTCTTGGTAGTCTATTCCATAGGTCTGCGTGAACCCTTTTGCCACAAGTCTTGCTTTATATCTTTCTACACTCCCATCAGCTTTGCACTTTATTGTGAACACCCATTTACATCCAACAGTTTTTTTATCTTTCGGAAGATCAACCACATCCCATGTACCACTCTTTCGGAGAGCATTCATCTCTTCCATTACTGCTAATTTCCAATTCGGGTCATCTAAAGCCTCCTAAATGGTTCTGGGAATAAACAGATTAGAAATCCTAGATAAGAAAGCCCTATGATGGTTTGACAACCTATTATATGACAAATATTTAGCAATGGGATGATTTGTGCAATTACGAACCCCTTTCCTATAAGCTATGGGAATATTCAAATCTGAAAATTCAACATCAGAAAGTTCAGTTGAAAAAGAGGGAGTAGGGACAAGAGAGGAATTACTCGGAGCATTAGGAGGAGGACCACAAGTTGGAGGATTTGACTGGACTTGTGCTGGAGGAAGAGATGGAGCTGCAGTATCTTTTTGAGACTTCTTCCTAGTATAAACCTGAAGCTCAAAATTAGGATTATTATAATCCTTTGGTAGTATTTCTCCCCCTGTTTCTGATAGAGTGTTATTTGGCAGTTGTAAGTTAGAGACTTGCTCATTCCCATTATCATGAACACTTTTTCCCTGATGTTGGGGATAAATAGCTAGAACAAATTCACTAGGTGAAGTCACAATATTTGGTAATGGTTCTAAAGTATTCCAAAAATTATCTTCGCTCTTGTTCTCCCCCTGAAGATGATTTTTGTCAAAGAACGGTTGATTTTCTAAAAATGAGACATCCATACTTATGTGAATTTTTTTGGTGGAAGGGTTAAAACATTTGTACCCAATTTTGTTTGGGGCATAGCCGATAAAGACACATTTTTCGGTTTTTGAATCTAATTTTGATCTAAGGTTGTTGGGAATATAAACAAAACATGTACATCCAAAGACTCTTAGAGGCAAATTAGAGTATAAGCGAGATGTGGGGAAGACCTTTTTAAAATAATTTAAAGGTGTGTCATATTTTAAAACACGAGTTGGCATTCGGTTGATTAAATATGATGCAGTCAAAATAGCCTCACCCCATAGATATTTAGGAACATGCATGGAAAACATGAGAGCACGTGCTACCTCAAGCAAGTGTCTATTTTTTCTTTCAGCAATTCCGTTTTGTTGGGGTGTTTCTCGGCAAGTGGCTTGATGAATGACACCCTTTTCTTTTAAGAAACTTCCCAAACACTCGTTAAAGTACTCGGTTCCGTTGTCGGAACGCAAAATGCTGATTTTTGTTTGAAATTGGTTTTCGACCATGGTATAAAAGTCTTTAAATAGACGTTCAACCTCAGATTTTTTGTTTAGCAAATACACCCAACACAATCTAGTATGATCATCAATAAAAGTTACAAACCATTTTTTTTCGGATAAAGTAGTAACTCTAGATGGTCCCCAAACATCACTATGAATTAAATAAAATGGCTTTGATGCACAATAGGGTTTTGGCCGAAAAACAGTACGATGGTCTTTTGATAAATGACAACTTTCACATTGAAAATCTAAGCAATTTATTCCTTTAAACAAATCAGGAAACAAATGTTTAAGATATGGAAAACTTGGATGCCCTAGTCTACAATGCCAAAGCATTATCTGATCAGAAACTAGACTTGAACTAGTACTACTTAAACCTTGAGCTATTTTATTACCGAAAGAGAGCTCATCAAAATAGTACAGTCCATCTATCATCTTAGCACTGCCAATCATCTTCCCCGACTTCTGGTCCTGAAATGTACAATGAGAATCATAGAAAACAACACTGCAGTTAGTGTCATGACAAAGCCTACTAACTGATAAAAGGTTGCACGTGAGTTTAGGAACATGAAGGACAGATTTAAGAGTAATATTCTCTGAGATTTTTATTAGGCCTTTGCCTGCAATTGGAGAGAAACTTCCATCAGCGATTCTGATTTTTTTACTACCGGAGCAAGGAGAATAACAATTGAATAAATGAGATGTACTAGTCATATGGTCTGAAGCCCCAGAGTCGATAACCCAAGGAGTAGATTGGGAAATAATTGAGAGGGCAATAGGATTACTACCTGTATATGCCAAAGACCCACTAGGAATACCAGATGAAGGATTGGATTTTAGCAATTTTCGGAGGTGATCCATCTGCTCTTTGCTGAATGGAGTGGACTCGACTTCATTTGCAATTGGAGTACGGGTGGATCTATCACTAGATTTGCTGCTTTTCCAATTTGCTGGTTTGCCATGAATCTTCCAACAAGTTTCACGGGTGTGCCTCGGCTTGTTGCAAAAATCACACCACACACGAGGTTTTTCATTAGTTTCCCGTGCATTTGAAATGTCTTTGCGACTTGCATAAGCTTCAGATGCCACCAATGCAGAATTTTCCACAGACGCACTAGAACCTGGTGTTTTTTTTTCCTAGCATCACATGCCGACGACTTTCCTCTCGGCGGACCTCGGCAAATACTTCACTAATAGGAGGAAGGGGAACCCTACCGATAATTCGGCCACGTACCTCATCAAACTCAACATTGAGTCCAGCAAGAAATTTAAAAACTCGATTCTCTTCTACCATTTTTTGGAAGTGCTTGCAATCTACCGGAGACTGCCATTCATATGCATGAAACAAATCTAGGTCCTGCCAAATCCGTTTTAGTGAGTTAAAATATTTGGTTACATTGTCCTCACCTTGGCGGATTTCTCCAAGCTTCAATGTCAACTCATAGACTTGGGATTGGTTTCCAAGATCAGAATACATCTGGCTCACATTGTCCCACAGTTCTTTCGCTGTTGGGTAACACATGTAGTTGGAGCTGATGTCATCGACCATTGAATTCACCAGCCAAGTCATCACCATTGAATTTTCAGCGTCCCACTTAGCAAAAGCTGGATCTGACGTCTTCGGCATCATAGTGTCCCCTGTAATGTATCCAATTTTTCCACGTCCCCTAAGGTACATGCGGACAGCTTGTGACCATCTCAAGAAATTGTCACCGTTAAGGCGGATCGTAGTGATCTGTACAGGTGAGTGTTCTGGACTTGAAGGAGGTCGAGAGGCTTGGATTTCAGGGCTAGGAGCTGCCATGGTTGTGGTTTCTGAATTATCAGACATGGTTTAGACAATAAAGTGATGGACAGCTACAGGGAAAGGAAAAAATCCCTGCTCTGATACCATGTGGGCAGAATGTATTTTCTGTTATTTCTTACAATCTTCATGGATACATTGAGGTTAATATATATACAATAACCCTAGCTACAAAATAGGAAACTAAATAATATGATAGCTTGATTATAGGGATGCTAATTATGAGGATTCTGTACAGCCTAGAAGGGAATCAAATCTGGCATATATTACTCCTGTTCAGAACTCCTTGATTCAAGGGATTGTTTATCCCTTATCTGTCTCCATTTCAACTCAACCCAAACCAACAGGCTACTAGGGGACTGGTAGTAACCCAACCCAAACCCCTTGACCTGAGGGATATTGCTTTCAACCTAACCCAAACAGTCCTGAGGAATTTTACTTGAAACATTAACATTTCCCTTTTTCCCCTTATCTTAAAAAAAAAAAATTGTTGTCCTTTTCCTTGTTCACCTGATTACAATAACTCTGAGTAGTAATGCTTACAATGGTTGCCTTTTTTGTTGCCCTATCAGCTTTTCCTGTGGGGTGTTCGTGGACAGCTATTCAATAATAATACCTCTAAAGCTTCAAAAACAAAACAGCGATTAATAATAGTGCCCCTGAAAATCATGGTTCTAAATTACATTATTAGTCAACTATCTGAGTAACCATTGCGAGATTCACTTATTTCTGCTGCACTTTATAGTGATTTAGATAGGTGATCACTGCTACTATATTTTCTTTATCTCCTGCTGCAGTTTTTGTCCCAATCCATGTGCTAATTTATTTGAGGCCGCAGATATTTCCTTTTTTCTTCTTCTTCTTCTGATACCAGCTGCTGAATTTCACTAGTTTGTAATAGCACCATTTAACTCAGTTATCTATTCTGTGCAGGTCAGAGAGCATCTGGAATTGTTTGCCACATTGAAGGGTGTGGAGGAAGAAAATTTTGATAGCACTGTAACTGATATGGTTGATGAGGTAGGTTTTTTTATGTTCTTTGGGTGATGTTCTGATATATAACCTTCCCGAAGTTGAATATTTTCCTATGGATAATGTTTTCAAAATGATGAATTCATGTTTATCAGACAGCCATCCCCATTGTGGTTTTTTTTTTGTTTAATTCACTATGCTTAGTGAGGGTGAAGAGATCTTTTATTAATTTTGTAAAGATTTACAGAAGCGTAGGCCCAATAATTTAGATAGATCACAAGAGGAAAGAAGCAAATAACACTAAATGGGTTTTTGGACACCACATCTTACCTAAAACCTTAGAGTTTAGGTTATGGGTCTTCTAATCACACTTATATGTTGATTTACTCCTTCTGTCTTTTCCAATATGGGATTTCTATATCTTATACTCCAACAAATTTTTGTGATGTGAGGAATGTCTATATTAGCTGACGTGAGAAAACATCCTAGGTTTAAAAGCTGGACACGGGTTCTGTACAAGCCCTTAGATACCCTACTTTTCCTAGTTCTATAAGAATTTTTCTTTTGGTTAATACAAGACAGGCACTCTACTTTTCTGCATTTCTGCAGTCAAACTGACTATTTTTTTCTTTCTTTTCTTTGTAAACTTTTCCTTTTGATGGCGATTGGGACCAAAAATGCATTTTTATAATCTACATTAGAAGATTGGTATTGCACAATTATCTTCTAGCCCCCCCCCCCCACCAACCTTTTTGTTGGTGAGATGTAACCGTATCCAGATCTTTTGCTGTGGCTAGGTGGGTTTGGCTGACAAAATTAACACTGTTGTGAGGGCTCTTTCTGGTGGCATGAAAAGGAAATTATCTCTTGGAATTGCACTAATAGGAAATAGCAAGGTGATACACAAGTTTGAATGCACGTTCTTAGTCTTATTCTTCATGCCAAAATTTTGAATTTATTGTTGAACGCTCCTTTGTGGCAGGTTATCATTCTTGATGAACCTACAAGTGGAATGGATCCATACTCAATGCGCTTGACTTGGCAGTTAATAAAAAAAATAAAAAAGGGCAGGATAATATTACTAACTACACACTCAATGGATGAAGCTGATGAACTAGGTGATCGGATAGCTATCATGGCTAATGGTTCTCTGAAATGTTGTGGAAGGTTTGTTAATTAACATATTTAATAGCACCATATATATTAAATAGGAATTGATCTCTGCAAATGAATATGTAATAGCACCATATTTTGCGTACTGCACTTTCTTTATGCTTAAATTGTTCCCTACGTATATTAGTTTGCATTCTTTCCAGTTTTCGCCTATAACAGTCCCAATTTGTACATTTAATGGACATGTTATGGGCCCACTTACCGGTACATTGCTATTAGGTACTAACAAGGTGTAAATCAAGAAAAGGACTGGATTTTTTTCTTGCAGTGGTCTGCAGAAAGATGAAAAAAATTCAGACCATTAGATTTAAAGCCTGATGGAGGATTGGGCGATCCTATCTCATTGGTTGCAAGTGATTTAATGCATGAATATTATTTCTAATTCCTCTTCAAGCATCATTTAGCCATGTACCTTCTATTCTTGGAATCATATGCTTAAGCATGTTTTGAGCATAATGGGGCTAATTTCATTTAAGTATTTAGTAATTGTTGTCGTCATTGTTGTTTTTGTCATAAGTATGTGGATGTTGCTTTGTTCACATTTCAATGCTTGAATCTAACAGTTCCCTCTTCCTGAAGCATCAATACGGCGTTGGTTATACGTTGACGTTGGTGAAGGTTAGTGATTATGTTTCATTACCTATGAAATTTCTTGAAAGGTCATCCCTTTTTATTCTTTGGAAGCACCATGTACCTGATGGTCTTATTTTGGACACATGTTTATTTCAGTCTGCACCTACTGCCTCCATAGCATCTGATATCGTTTATCGTCACGTTCCATCAGCAACATGTGTGAGTGAGGTATCCATCTGAACTTGGAAGGGTTATGATTTTCGTGTTTACAGTGTCTTTTATGTGTTAGATATTTACCTTGTTGTCTAGTGTGAACGGCTATGTTGATGATTGCTATGGTAAGAAAGTTTATGAATCGTTTCAGACAATACCAGACTAGTTTTTTGCCAATCCTGTATTTTAATTTGTGCTACCATGTCTTATAATTTTTGATCTAATATTTTAGATTGGAGCTGATAACTCTTGTTTTTGGTATACTATGCACCAGTCAGAGGATTCTAATATCAGGATTACAAGACTTGTTTCCAAATAATCCCTTGTGTGTTTTGCATGTCTTATATATAACTGTATGCTTTTGTTAATTTACCTTTGGAAATACTTATTTATAACGACAATATTGGTTTTCCTTTACCTTGTATGTTTTGTGTACTTTTCCAGGTTGGAACTGAGATTTGTTTTAAGCTTCCTTTGGCATCATCAGCCTCCTTTGAAAGCATGTTTAGGGAGATTGAAAGTTGCATGAAAGTATCAGCTTCTGACTCAGAAGTGAATTGTATTGAGGAAAAAGATAATTTTGGCATTGAGAGCTATGGTATATCAGTCACAACACTGGAGGAGGTGTTCCTTAGAGTTGCAGGATGCGACTATGATGAAACTGGTGATTCCAAACAGAGGAATGATGTATTTTCATCTGATTGTGTGTTCTCTATGGCTTCGAACAATAATATTTCCAGAAGATTTTTAGATTCCAAGATTTTTGGAAACTACACAAAGCCCGCTAGGGCCATGTATGCAATAGTTGGGAAAGCCTGTGGATTAATGCTTGCTGCAGTTTTGAGTTTCATGAATTGCTTAGCTATGCATTGCTGTAGCTGTTGCATCATCTCGAGGTCAACATTTTGGCAACATACAAAGGCACTATTTGTGAAAAGGGCAATATCTGCTCGGCGGGACCGGAGAACAATTGTTTTCCAACTTTTAATTCCTTCAGTCTTCTTACTTTTCGGTCTTCTGTTTCTCAAGATTAAGCCACATCCTGCGCAGCAGTCTGTGGCATTGACAACTTCAAACTTTAATCCTCTCTTAAGTGGTGGTGGCGGCGGTGGTCCAATTCCCTTTGATTTATCTAAGCCTATTGCTAAAGAGGTTTATATTCATCTTCTCCTGAATAATTGCGATTTTTTTCTGTCCGTACACAGTTTGAAATTGTTATTGCATGTATTAATATTTAAATTCTCAAAACCTACTGTAATGCAGGTTGCAGAATACATTGAAGGGGGTTGGATTCAAAATTTCAAACAGAGTGCATATAAGTTCCCTGATTCAGAAAGAGCCCTTGTTGATGCAATTGATGCAGCTGGGCCAACTTTAGGACCAGAATTGCTTTCAATGAGTGAATTCTTAATGTCTAGCTTTGATGAGTCCTATGAGTCAAGGTGTGATGATCTGAAGTCTGAATTAAAACATTATCCATTAACTTTATTGTATCATAGAATGCAATTAAATGTATTATGGAACATTATCTCATGAGTAGCACTTTGATCAATTTTTTTGTCAATATTTCAACCAATTGTTTATCTGCTTAAGGCCCGTGCACAGAGAATCAGGCTTCAGCCCTGCTTATTTGAAAGTGTGGATGGCTTGCCTATCGTATGCTATAATGGCATAGGGACGATAACTATCGAATTTAATGACATTTTGGTTGGCTGGTTTAAATTACATTTTTTGTCAGTCTGCCAGATTATTATGGTAATTTTTTACGAAATTATTGTGATTTGCATTTGATCTGGTGTTTTTTAATCTGTCGCAAGCATCCAGTGATATGTTAGATGATTCCTTTTTTTGGTCTTGATTCATTTTCACTTCTTCTTTAACTGTGACGTTGAAGTGAGCAGGGATATTTATTTTGTTTTGTTCAATTGATATTGATAGCGTAGGGTGATTCTTTTGATTGACATTATAATTCTGCATGTGTGTTTGGTGCTCTTATGGGAATACTTCATGTTAGAACTGTATACTTCCATTTCCAGCGATAGAAAGCTTTCTTTTGGTCATTTTTACAAGCATTCATGGGCAACTAGTGCTCTACATTATTTAACCTGCGATCACGTGCAGGTATGGGGCCATTGTGATGGATGATCAGAATGATGATGGAAGTTTGGGATATACTGTGCTGCATAATAATACTTGTCAGCATGCTGCTCCTACCTTTATCAATGTTATGAATGCTGCCATTCTTCGGCTTGCCACTGGTGACAGAAACATGACAATTAGAACACGCAACCATCCTCTGCCACTGACATACAGCCAGCATTTGCAACGTCATGTATGCTTTGGTTAATATTTGATGCTTAATTCTCTCTTATTTTTACTGTTTGTCTTTCATATTTTTTGTCACTCAATTATTATTACTTTAATATGAGGGGGGCCAGTGTTTGGACACACAAGTATGCCAGACACATGATGACAGTATGAGTGGTACTCCTGTTTTTACTTACAAGGAGATGCTGATGGGTGGGTGACTTGGGAAAAGAAGGAACAATGGAGAGGGGTAGAAAAAGGAGGAAGAATTTAGTGGGGAAGACATAAATTAGAGAACAAAATGGCATAATGTAGAGTGAGTATAACAGTTGGTTAATTTCAATTCATAACTTAATTTAGAATAATAATTTGATGCCATTAGATGGGAACCAGGGGATGCAAAATAAGAAGCAACTCTCAATGTTAACCAAATGTTTAATCAAGTGATTCTAGTCATGCAAGGTAAGGAATCATAATAAAATATTCTCACATAGCTAAACGGTATCTCAAATCCAGAATCTTTAGTTGATTTTCTGTCTGTTTTGGGAGCAGTTATGTGTTCTGACTGGCACACTTTCGTCAGATAAAACAAGCTCTTTCACGGGGGTTTAGTAGTGTCTACAGTTTACATGCGATATCTAAAAAGGAACGTCTATCTTAGATGTGTTCTTACCTCAGTCCTGGCCTTTTGAAATTTTCTATGCATACATTCTTTTCGTGAAAGGGTTTTTTTTTTTTTGAATGTCCACAAATTGATCCTATCCTTTTATTGTATATAATATTGTGCAAAAGATCTCGCATCATGCAGTGCTTCTAACGTATCATATGTCTCTGACATAGCAAATTTGATTAAGATAATTTATGAATTGTTTAACTAATCCTTGGATTATGCAGGATTTGGATGCCTTTTCTGCTGCTATTGTTGTGAATATTGCCTTCTCATTTATTCCTGCTTCATTTGCGGTCGCCATAGTGAAGGTACCATTTCTGGGAATCTTTTCTCGATGTCAACAAACCATTCAACTCAAAGCTTAAGTTGTTGTGTGAGGTCCAAGAATGGATCATATATTAAACTTCAACATCCCTTTCTTACCTTAGACAGAAATTCACAAATAATTAGAAGATTGAGGGCAACTTGGTTTGAAATTATGACATAAAGGATTTGATACTATGTCAACAAACCATTCAACCTAAAAGATTAAGCTATTAGGTGTGGCCCAAGATTGGATCATATATTAAATGCTAGCACTCAAACATCTACAACTAGTAAAATTAATGGTGTTTCCATTATGAAGGTATTATTCTGATGATTCACTAAAAGATTCCCTAGTATTATAATTTGTATATTGACTAGATTTCTCTCGTTGGCATCACCAAGTACTTTGTTACCCTATTAGATTTTCATGTTACTATTTATTTTGTTTTGGTAACCAAGGTTTTCCAATAGATGTGATATAATTTTCTGTCAAAGATGGGGACGAGCCTGACAGTGGGGCTTGATTTGGTATCCACCTGTTTATTTGCAGTAATTTCCAGAGTTAGAATGAGGGCCTTTTTCTAATGATGTCAAAACAAAAGTTCACTCCTCATAGTGCTATCTTTCGTTCGGATTTTATTTCATTGTCTATAATGGGGTAGATCCTACATGGGCAACTGGCCATTTAGTTTGAGGCCATGGCACAAAAGAGGGCACAATTCATTTCTTCCTCTTATCCTTCAGTTTCACTTGATTATGATTAAAATTGTCATTCTTGTCAAAGTGATTCTAATGGTGATGTCTTCTGTATAACCTTCCACATATTTAAATTGCTGCACACCTTCTTTCTGAATCATTCCTAGATTATCTTTTTTCATTTTTTGATTTCCTGCTCCCTTTGCGCACAAGGTGGTGCTGTCCACCGTCCAATACTTGAAGCACTTGAATCATTTTAGGGGAACATACATTGTGTGAATGTCAGAGCACCGAGTATAAATTTCATCACTGCTAACTGAATGACCATTTATATCTATAGCTTTATTTTCATTGACCACTTAATGATAGTGCACATGTTGCAACCATCAAAACTTTCATTGTGTATGTTGATAAGTTGCCTTGCATTGTACCTAAACTTTCTACGTGGAACTTGCTTTTTTGGTGACCTCGAGGTCACGGGTTTGAGGCATTGAAACAGCCTCTTTGCAGAAATGCAAAGGGAAGGCTACGTACATATGGGCCCACCCTCCCCCCACCCCCACACTAAGCTGGGAAGCACTTTATGCACTGGGTGAGCCCTTTTGTTAGAAATAGTGAAGTCTCTACTTTCAATGGAGATTATTTTATAGCATCTTATTTGATACAGGAACGTGAAGTGAAGGCCAAGCACCAACAGTTGATCAGTGGGGTATGTTTGCTATTGGGGAAAGTGATTTGATGCATCGATTTTTCATTGATTATAATTCTCAAGGGGAATAAAAAAGCATAATTAACTTATTCTAGAATTGAATGTCTCTTGCACTCAGGTTTCTGTACTTTCATATTGGATGTCTACATACATGTGGGACTTTATCAGCTTTCTGTTTCCTACATCTTTCGCGATGGTTCTCTTTTACATCTTTGGTAGGTTTCTATACTTTCTTTCTTGTCTAATACTTGCAGTGAGTGTGTTGAAGGTACATCATTTTCAGGCTAAACCTGTTCTCCTAACATCACTAATTTTAATTAGCGTCGCATGGTTGATCTGTCCAAATTCTTTTTGATAACAATGGCCAAATGTTTGGCAAATGTGGTACTACTAGAATGCTTCAAGCTAGTTGTCAGCTAACCTGATCGACTCTTGCATCGTCAAAAGTAATTTCTATGCGAATGGTTGATATAGCTATTTTTCCAACACTAGTGATATTCTTGTTGACGATGTACCCCATAAATCCTTATTAACAAGGCTGAAGGTTCGCTGTGCTCAGAATTGGTTGCCTCTGTAAAGTTTCAGATTGATAATTTAACATGTATTGTTAACTGGCCCTGCTTACAAATTACTGGCCTAAACACGACATTATAATCTACCAATTGGCGAATTTTGTGGATGTTATTGCATCTTATTCATGTTAATTTTGGGATTTGACAATCTTAAAACTTTTTACAGCTTTGTTGCTGTTTATTTCACGTTTGATGGTCTGTCATTTTTTCTTTGATTTGGTTTATTTATAGTGTTAATGGTATCTGTAGGTTTGGATCAGTTTATTGGAAGGGATTATTTCTTGCCAACACTCCTTATGTTCTTGGAGTATGGACTAGCTGTTGCATCATCAACGTATTGCCTTACATTCCTTTTTTCGGAGCACACGATGGCTCAGGTAGTGCGTTCTCTGCCATTGTGTTTTCCTGCAAGAAACTAAGCATGAAGCTCAGATTATGATTAATTGGAACTTGTGATCTTTCTGCAGAATGTGGTTCTGTTGGTCCATTTTTTCAGTGGACTGATTCTTATGGTTATTTCATTCATTATGGGGCTCATAGAGACAACAGCATGTGCAAATAATTACCTAAAGGTATATTTCTGTTTCACAATATTGGATGCTTTCTGGTTGAAGAACTAAATGCCATAGTTCATAATAGCTTCAATTTGCACCTACTAAATGCCAAATGTCTAATTTAGGCATTACAAGAGACTAAACACTTTTTGCTTAGAAACTTGTATCTTGTCTCCGATGATTGCAAATACCATATCATGATTGCAAATTTTATATCCACAACATCGCACCATATAACAGTAGGAAGCTTTTTGTGTGGTAGCTTGAGCTCTTAAATTTTGTTTTCTTATCATGATAGCACATTACGATATGGGGTGCTGTTTACCCTTTTTCATCTTGTGCGGTAGCACATTCATCATTGTTACTATCCTGTTCTACTTCTGGAAGTTTGATGATTTGCAAATTAGCTTTTTTCTTGGAGAAGGGGGGGTGGGGGTGGGGGTGGGGGGCGGTGGGGGGGGGTGTTGTCAGATTATAGTATGTGCGGTCTGATGATATGGCCTGGTCCGGAGTATATTCTTCTTTTCCTGACAGTCCGAGTTTCTAAATTTTGACCATTAGAATCACAGAGCACTTCAATTATGCTTTACTCCAGCCTTAATAATCCTTTATTCAACATGATGTCTGTTCTTTTAGTCAACCAGGACCAGTTATGGATTATCTGCATTTACTGACCTGCAAACACATGGAAATTTAAATTCTTCCTTATGTTGATTGGTTATAGAAACATAATGTTTAGCTTCCAATTAAAGGCTTCTAATCAGTAGTGGGCCTTAACTTTTCCATCCTTAATATTTTTGGAACAATATATTTGGTTACATATTGTGTAATTATGGATAAGACTCCATCTGAAATAGTATAATAATTACAGAGCTAGATTAATATATTTCCGTATTTTGATTTTTTTTTTCCTTCATGATTGGAGGATGCACAAAGCCCAATATTCTAGCTGTAGTGGATCTTATCTAGCAAATCACCTAGTTGATTCTTGTTACATGCTTGTATAAATTTCTTCAAAAAATACTCCTTCTTGCAGATTCCTTTAGCAGTTCTTGACCAGTGGGTTGTGTAGAAAATATAGTATTGTGCAAAAGTAGTTTTATCTCAACTACTTCTTGGTGATGGTGAAGTATCCTAATAATTGATGAGATTGAAACTGAAGCAAGTCCTTAGCATATGCTGCATGGTTGAAAGTCGTTTGTCCTGACATTTAGAGTACTTTTTCAGAACTTATTTAGAATTGCACCGGGGTTTTGCTTTGCTGATGGACTTGCTTCACTAGCTCTTCTGCGGCAAGGAATGAAAGATAAAGATAGCGATGCAGTTTTTGATTGGAATGTCACTGGCGCATCCATCTGCTATCTCGGAATTGAGGTTAGTTTTCTATACTTAACCTTATGTTATGATGCCTACATTTGAATTTTGCAACATGAAACTCAGTTCTGCAGTTGGGTCCCGTCTGCTGCTTGTTTCCTCACTTGATTTTTGGATAGTAAGATATTCGAATGGGAGATACATTTCCATGTTATTAGGCTTGGAATGTGGAGAAGAAACCTTTACCATCAAATGAAATAGGTGAAGGACTAGCAGTAAACATCATATATGTAGGATTTTTTTAAAACAATTTTTGGTTCTTTTTCATATACTACTACCATTCTGTATGCCGCTTGTCAATATGATTATGAACTGGTCAGGGGAAAAAAATCTTGCAAGAAGAAAATTCCTGTAACACTGCCACCTAAGGATTTTGTTGTTTCCTCAGCCCCCATCTATGTCATGCTGATGATGAAAATGTATATATGATAGATAATCTGTTGCTCTTCCTTATCTTAATCGTCAGACAAAACTTGTTTCCTTGATGCGTCATTATATTTAGACTGCCATTACAGAGTCTGACTAACTGTTTATATCTTCCGTAAAATATACAAAGCCATGAACTAAAAGTACTTTGAAAGGACCCATTGTGCACTTAAAAGAGCAGCATGCATGCAGGATACCAGAAAAAACGTATCAATTGGTAATGTATTTTTCTGACAGCATGGCCATGGGTAAGAACTTTAAAAATGCGAAAGTATTTAAATTCATTCATACTCTTTGACGGAGGCTTTGTCCCTGGATTATTGACTACAGTTTGGCTAGAAAAATCTGATGTTCTTCATCTTCAGTATGCTATTGTGGTTGCTCCTGACTTGCGCAGGAACTGTTTTTTCTTGATGTTTAACTTCATCCCAATGGAAATGAGTTCTACTTTGTCCTTTACTACCGTATGTTGTCTTCTTTTGTTTTGACTGGACTGGACCATATTTCAACTTTGTAGGACATTTTTCACAAAAAAAAAAATTATTTTTGTTGGAAAAGAGAAATTATAAGAAAGTAGTGGTTTCCAACTGAGGGATTTGGGATTCGAACTCCAGTCCCTACCTCATCCCCCCCCCTCTCCCCCCCAGGGGGTTCCCTAACCACTAGGCTACCAACTCCAAAGGAAAAAAAGAGAAATTAATAAAAAAAAGTTAACGATAAAGTGTTTTCTGCTTCCCCACAACCCAATTTAGTTGTTGTGGCTTTTTTTTTTTTTTTTTTGGAGGTGGTGTTCAATTTATATCTTAGCCAATGTTAGGGTTTCATACTATAGGCTTAGCTTCGTGTTGCACACTTTGATACTGTGTTAGAGCTTTCATGACTGAGTGGCTGGAAGTTCAAAATTCTCTACTTGCATTCTTTTTTATTAAGTCTGAATTTTAGTACTATTTATGGTGGTTTGCACTTTGTTCCAGCTTTCAGAGGGCTTACGAATGAGGGGTCATGTTGAAGTTTAGTGCAAAAACACCAATTTTAGGGCTTTTAATTATTATCTTAGCTTTTGGGTTGATTTTCTGGTTAGGAAATGTTATTTTTTTTTCTTAAGGCATTGGTCATTATTCCACTGTCATTACTTTCTCCAGTTCAATATTCGTACGAAGTTATATTATCAATCGAAGATTTATAGCACAACTTTGCATTATTTGTATTTTAAACTTTTAATTGTTTCATATTTTGAGTTGTAAAGTAATGTATGTCAAAAATGTACTTACCATTATCTGATTCAATTTTCTCACTTGTGCTTAGAGCATCATTTACTTCCTCTTGACTCTTGGACTTGAACTACTGCCTCTTCACAAATTGTCTCCCGTTGCAATTAAGCATTATTGGAGAAATCTTATTGATTTCGGCCATGAAGCTTCCTCCAGTTATTCAGAACCACTTCTGGAATATCCATCAGCTTCTGCTGGTAATGTCTTTGATGAAGATATTGATGTGCAAGCAGAAAGAAACAGGGTACTTTCAGGTTCCATTGACAATGCTGTTGTGTACCTGCAAAATCTTCGGAAGGTATTTCTTTATATGCCTTTCTACTTAGCAATTTTGATGCAAGAAATATATCATTTACTATGGCAACATTCATGCAATTCAGGTGTACCCTGGAGGAAAATATGGCAAAAAGGTTGCTGTACGCTCATTGACTTTTTCAGTCCAAGCAGGAGAATGCTTTGGCTTTTTGGGAACAAATGGAGCTGGGAAGACTACCACTCTATCTATGCTATCCGGTATGCAACAAAATTTGACCAAGACATTGCAATGGCATGTATGAAAGGTTCAGATTACATTACCTTATGGTTGCCAAAAGAGTTCACAACTCCCTGGAAATTGTCGCAGATCAAAGCATTACATATAGTTCTACACTTTCCCTTTTTGTCCAATATCATTGCCAAAGCCTATAGCTACTTTTTTGGCATTCAAAGCATTACATATAGTTCATTTTTACACTTTCCCTTTCTTTTTGCAGGAGAAGAAACTCCAACTGGTGGGACTGCTTTTATTTTTGGAAAAGATATAAGTTTAAATCCCAAGGCTGTTCGTCGGCATGTATGCCTTGATTTCTCTGATCCAGCTTCTATTGACGGATGTTGCTTTGAAATCTGGCTAACTTGTTTTACTTTGATCATGTGCAGATTGGGTATTGCCCCCAATATGATGCATTATTGGAATTCTTAACAGTCCAGGAGCATCTTGAGCTATACGCAAGAATAAAAGGAGTTACAGACTACAAAATTGATGATGTATGTGGATCATTTTGCAGTTGCATTGTTTTAATTGGCTTCTGTTTCCTGATTGTGTGGTTTGGAAGTCGTGTCTCTAGATAGGGGTAGAACCAAATCTTTGTCTTAAGTTGATTCATTATAATTCAATTTGCGATAAGTGGTAATTTCTAGCAATGATGAGATCTTTGTTATTCTGATTGAGAATGATTGAGTAAGTTCTAATGCTTATCAATCCTGTGAATAGGTTGTCATGGAAAAAATGGTAGAGTTTGACTTGTTGAAGCATGCTGGTAAACCATCATTTACTCTAAGTGGGGGAAACAAGCGCAAGTTATCTGTTGCAATTGCGATGATTGGAGATCCTCCAATAGTCTTCCTTGATGAGCCATCAACAGGTAATCAAGTTGATCCTTCCTTGCCCTGTTTCATAATATTCCATGAAAAAGAAAAGAAAATTAGGGAAGGAGAAATATAGCAGATATGTACAATGTCTAAACCAATACTGGAGTAATAAAAATATAGCCCTGATGGCAATTAGCATACTTTATGTTTATTAACACTTTCACTCGGTTCAAATAACCGTCGACTGCGACTTATTACTGGTTTTAGGTATGGATCCTATTGCCAAACGATTCATGTGGGAAGTGATATCTCGTTTGTCAACCAGACAAGGAAAGACCGCAGTTATTCTGACCACCCACAGCATGAATGAAGCTCAAGCATTGTGCACTCGTATTGGAATTATGGTATTATTTCCTTTGTGATACATGAGATTTAACACCAGATAATTACAATTGGTTGTTTATAGTGTATTATGCTTGTTTCTTGAAGGTTGGAGGCCAGTTGAGATGCATTGGAAGTCCCCAACATCTGAAAACACGATTTGGAAATCATCTTGAGCTAGAGGTATCAAGACATACTGTTGTTTCTCATAGTGAAGATAAGTATAATTCAACATCAAGAGACTCTTTGAAGAGAATTAGGAAGCATTTGCTTGTGAAATGTTTTCTAGCTTTCTTTTGGGAACATGGAAAACAGTTGGAAGATATAACATGGCGAGATAGGATTTTCGATTGTTCACCGTCTTTTTCTTTCTCTTGCAATACAAGTGCTATCTTGGTATTCTGCTGAACATCTCAAAGCAATTGGATTGAGCAATGCAAAATGCACCATTCTAGTAGACCTGATTTCTTATATTCCGCTGCCCTCAAGGATTAACAAAAGAATATAAGGGGAAGCTATGTTGAGATGTGAGATGATGCTGTGATTGTCTTAGGGGAAAGTAACCCAGAAAAGCTTTAAAAAGCTACCTAGCATACCACTTTTAAAGAACTTCACTGCCTTTTACATATCTCTATAAATTCTTTTTTGTCTATCCCCAGGTAAAACCTACTGAGGTCAGCTCTGCAGAACTGGAAAACCTTTGCCACATGATACAAGAAAGGCTTTTAAATACCCCTTCACAGCCAAGAAGCATACTTGATGACCTTGAAATTTGTATTGGGGCTACTGACTTTGTTACATCCGAAAATGCGTCAGTGGCAGAGATCAGCTTGTCACGAGAAATGATAATTGCAGTGGGACATTGGCTTGGCCATGAAGAATGGGTAAAGATATTTGAATCTTCAACACCCATTTCTGACGGGATCTTTGGTGAACAATTAGCAGAGCAGCTGCTCCGAGATGGTAATAACCCTTGCGTATAACTGCATGTATTCTCCATTTCCTTATTAGATCTCCTATCTTTTGTTGCAAACTCTATGTGTTTACAGAGTCCATCATAAATGTGAGTTTGTTTTGTGGTAGCATTACTATTAGCTTGATGGGAAGACAGGGAATTTTACTCAATAAATGGTGACACAGTGGCCAAGACAATACAGAAGAAGCTTGTTGAACCAATAAAGATTTTGTCTTTTGTAATAAATAAAATGGTCCCGTCTTTCTTTGACAAAATACAGTTATGCATGGGTGCAGGGTGTTTCCTACAATCTTCTCTTGAATATGCTATGCTATTACTTTAATTCTAGCAATAATTGTTCTCATCAGCCAAATATTTAATTATCTAAAATCAAAAACACTCTTGATCACTCAGTCTGCAAAGATTGAACTTTGCTCCCGCCTGTTGCTCATTGGGTTTCGTTTCATTATCTCCGTTATTTACAGATTTGTATGTTATGCCTATTTTGAATTTCCCTTTGTTATATGTTGATTGGTTAACTGAAATATACATGAGTCATCTTTTCCTTGGTGCATTGATTAATAATTCTTTCTCTACTTGTTGAGGCCCCCCACAGAAGAACCGAAATTTCTCTTCCAATAGCTAGCTTGTGGATGAATTATGTAACTTTTGTATGTTTGTTACTGTATAATTTCTGTGCTTACATGTATGATGGCTCTTAAATCTGTTTTTCCTAACTAGAAATTTGGGCGTGCTGTCTGATTGACTTTCAGGTGGTGTACCGTTGCCAATATTCTCTGAGTGGTGGTTAGCCAAAGAAAAGTTTTCAGACATTGATTCATTTGTTCGGTCCTCATTTCCTGGTGCAACATTTCAAGGATGCAATGGTATAAGCATTAAATATCAGGTAAGAATTAGTGGATCACATCTCTTTGTTTTTTGGTTGAATTGGTCCATGGATTTTCTTATTTGGACGAGACTAATATACAGTATGTTCAGATATATTTAGTGGACTGTGGTTTTTAGAAGACAAAAAAAAAGCAGGATATAATTAGAAAAATATTGCAAAAGCCTAGTGCTTTCCTTTATTGTTCTGATGCAGTCCTCTTTCATTTTGCTGGTCCAATTTTTAGGTCCTTTCCTGTTTAACTGAATTTGAAAAAGTGCATTATATGAGGTTCTTCAAGAATAAGAGATACATAGCATGATAAATCAATGACATTTGTTTTTAGTTTGAAATGGTCCATTAGGAGACTCATTGAGTCGTGAGCTATACAATGAGAGAGCTCTCTCCATTCACTTAAATCTTAGACCCCCTTTTCCTATAAGAACCTGATACCTCTAAGATAAAAAGTCTAAGTTTCTAATCACTAAGTTGTCCCCCTAGGGACATCAAACCAAAGCAACTAGATTTTTTAGAATATGACGAGATGTTTGTGTGTCCCAATCATACTGTCAGTATTATGCATCCTAGAAGCATAATTTGCCAACATCATAAGCTGGAGCAGCATTATGGTGATTGTGTGCGCCATGAATTTTGTGCTGGAAAGGAATGCAAGCTGATGTGTGCGCATCTTTTTGTTAGGTAGCATCGTTGGCAAGGTTTTTGTCTTTCTATTTGTTGGGTGCAGAGGGTGGCTGAGATGGGAAATTATTGGCTTCTGTTTTCTCACTTCATGCTAACTTTTAGGCCTGTCTGCCACAGTAGTGACTGATTTCCGATTGTGTTGCAGTTGCCATACCGAAGGGGCCTTTCGCTTGCAGATGTTTTTGGACATTTAGAGCAGAACAGGTGAAATAGTCTTCCACCTCATTCTCTCCTCTCTATTCTCTTGCCCCTTATCTCTCTCCCCTCTACTCTTTTTCCTGGCTCATTCACACTGATTATCTTCTTAAACCATTCTTCAGAAATCAACTGCACATAGCAGAATACAGTATCAGCCAGTCGACTCTGGAAACCATTTTTAATCACTTTGCGGCAAGGTCATGAGGTAGCATCGATGGATTTCTCTAACCATGCATTCATTAAAGGGAAGGTATGAGAAACCCGCATCACTTGTCAAAGAAACGCTTTTAGCCCATTTGTATTATATCCGGAATGTGAAATGTTGGCAACATTTGCCATGCTGCAATGCAACAAGAAATGCTCTTGCCTGAGTAGAGTAATTTATCCAAAAGAACTCGACAGTGGTATGCTTGTGCGATTTTTTTTTCCGCCCGCACAATCATGCCGACCTTTTAGTGCCTCTGTTGAACTTTACTGACAGATAACTGAAGCTTTTTTATATGAACTATAGAAGAAAAATCTCCATTTCCATAGTTTCATCTGCATTTTCATTTCCTGGCTCCCTTTTGGTGATTAGGCAGTCGGGTCAGGTCTCGAGTACGATGAGGGATCAACATGGGATGGGATGGGATGGGACTGAAGTTGGAAAGTGGTAAGTGATGGTGCAGCGGGGTTTTGATTCGCCTTTTTTAGGATTACTTTTGCCAATTGTCTCGGGCCCCTGTCCCGAATTCTAGTCTTGTTTGATATACAAATAGAATAGTATAATATAAGATAGTATAAATTCATATAGTATGAGATAAACTGAACTATTAGTTTATATTATATTTGGATAACGTAATATAATATAAAATAGTTATCTTATTTAATATTTGAATGATATGAAATAGAATAATATAACATATCAAAATGATTTTTTTACCTTTAAAAATAATAGGCTTATATTTATTATTAATTTTAATATTTTTATTAAAAATAATTAAAATTAAATAATAAAATTAATATTTATTTTACATATTATTGTACATTATACCATTTATAAATTTTTAATTTTATATAGAAAAGATTTTCAAAGTTGAGCATTGATTTTTTTATACAAATAAATTTCAAGATATTAAAAAAAAGATTAACATTTTTTAATTTTGAAGAGAGAGAGAGAGAGAGAGAGAAGTAAAAAGGGTTAAATGATCTTGTTAGTTGTTACCTTTTGCGGCTTGTCCAGTATCATGAGGTATATAATTTTTTAGTTCTAAATTTTTATATTTTTTTACATTTAAGTGCTAACCTTTTTTTAGATTTCATTTCATCTTATACCTTTTCATTTTGCTGTAAATCAATCCTTCCGTTGGTTAATTCGTTAAAAATTAAGTTTGATTAACAAAAATGATTTTAAAAAGGTAAAATATATTATTTAAATTTACTAATTAACAGAAATACATTGTATAATTTTAATAAAAATAAAAAAAATAAAAAAATTCAAAATACTAACTTATAAGCTATTGTTTGAACGTATTTCTTAAACGAAGAAATAGTGAAATAATATGTTTTACCTTTTTAAATTAATTTTTGTTAGTCAAACTTAATTTTTGACAGATTGATCAATAAAAGACTGATTTAGAGTAAAATCAAAAAGTTTAGTAACTTAAATATAAAAAATATAAAGATTTAAGATTACAAAAATACATATCTCTCGGTATCACGACTCTTTACCAGTAAATGATAGGAATAAAAGAGACAGCTTTGGCTCGTTTGTATTATACACTTCAGACAATTGCATATTTCACTCTGTATAGAAACAGCCACGTAGTACCTCAGGTACATGTATATTCATAAACTACAAGCCACTTCAATTTTATGTAGCTTGCTTACACTAATTATTAGTTAACGGAGAGCTGAAATGTTTTTTTTTTTTTTTAAACATTTATTTGCATGATTGAGAAAGGAAAACGCTTGCGCTTGCTCTGATAATAGCTGCCCTTTGCCTCTTCTTCTCACTCTCTCCTTCAACTTCCAACCTCACGCCAAACAACTTTGGCCTCTTATCATCATCCTCTTCTGTCTCCAAAGTTGCATATTTGGCCACCAAATCGAGAAGCTCCTTGCACTTCCTTTTCATGCTAATAAGCTCTGAGCTTAGGACCCCATTTTCTTTCTTGAGACGCTTGTTCTCGTCCTTAAGGGTGCTGTATTCTGATGATGATGATGAGGTTGATGACGTTCTTTGATCTTCTTCGTCGAACTCCGGAACTGGGGTGGCTTGGATATGAGTTGGTGGTGCAGTATTATTCTGTTGCTTGTTGCTAGACCATGCTTTTCTTCTACGAATTTGGAATAGCATCTCTCTTCCTCCCTTTCGGAACTTGTCATTGCAAAACTCCCATCGGCTTGTGGCAACCTTGCGGAAACCCTGAATAATTATAAATCATAATCAATAATTTGCCATGATATAACAAGCCGTGGAAATAATCTAAACTAAACTGCTTATACTTTCATGGAAAGTGAGGAAATGAAAAGCGAAAATTAATTACAACTTTTGCCCTCTATATCTTCATTTAGTTCCTCTCGTCTTTCTTCTATTTCTGGATCATTTTTTTTTAATTTTCCATCAAATATAAATCAATTTTCTCAAACAAAAGAATTTGACTTATAATTATTATCTACCTCTCATTTGGTTTCAAAAGATTGGTAACTTTGATATATATATATATATATATATATATATAGATTGGTAACTTTGGTATATATATATATATATATATATATATATATATATAGTGCAGTTATGTATCCCGAAACTTTTATCCCGGGATTTTGTCCCGGGCGAAACCGGGACTGATATTTTTGAAACCGCGACTGATATTTTTGAAATATAAAAAAAAAAACTGTTTCAAAAATATCAGTTCTGGTTTCAAAAATAACAGTCACGGTTTCATTCGGCACAAATTTCAACACACCAACTCCCGAGACACAAACATTTATTCATATATATATATATATATATATATATATACACAATCAAAGTCAAGGTCGTTCCATGATATCATCTGTTGAATCCGCTCAAAAACAAATTTTAATTTATCTGTTTCTTTTTCCTTGTTTGCTTCGACTTGTTTGAATATATAAAATATAATTCTTCAGTGATTAAGTGTAACAGTCCAAACACGTCATGTACTGTTCTTCTAGGTTTATAGGATGTTACTCTTATTTTCTGTTTTTTTTAAACAAAAAATAAATATGATGAACAAATGTTTAACAAGGAACCTTCCAACTTGCCGTGTGTGAATTTTCTTTTGCCTGACTAGACTCATAATAATCAAATTATTTTAATATACCTCATGAAGACCAATGATAATTAATCATATATGAAGCAGAGTTAGGTCTGACAGGACCATTTAACCAATTACTCTATGTATTTCAACCACTTTGAAGATTCAAATTCTCTGAACTAAGGATTAAATCAACTTGACCAAAGCAAGCAAAAAACTGAAAATACACAAAAATTTTGGACCTTCGAAAAAAAAAAAAAAAGCAAAGAAAGTGTGTATTGTAGCTGTACATACATAGGTGTTGAGTTGCCGGACAAAGCTGGAGAAGTTGCTATGCTTGAAGAGTGTTGGGAGGAGATCACGAGCAAACTCGGCCGGCTGCCACACCACGAACCCCGTCCCGTCCCCGTTCCACGATATCACGTCGTCGGTGGCCGGATCTTCCACCAGCATGTAGGTTTTCAATAAGAATGGTGGTGGACTTGATTTCCGTACATATTCCAACAAACCCTTATTGTCATTCCTCGAAGGATCCATTAAAGTCGAAGGAAAAATTAAGAAGAGAAAAAGAGAAGGAAAATAAATAATAAAGAGAAAGAAAGACTTAAAAAAGAGAGAAAGAGATGAAAGACTAATTATTAATTATGTGTGACTAAAGAGAAGAAGGGCTGTTAAGAACTCCCAACCCCAACAATAGAAACCCAACACGACTCCACAGTTCATGAGAAATGCAAGAGCTTTTTCCTTCTCTCTTTCTGTCTCCGTGCGTTAATGGCTGTGGAAAGAAATGGCTGAAACGTATGTTCTAACTCTGATACTTCTCTCATATATGGACGGTCTGGTAAAACATGTCATGCAGATTTTCCTGTCTTCCTTTTTTTTTTACATTGATTTCCCTTTTTTATTCAGATAGCATACAGAAATACTACATGGACGTAGACGCGGATGGTTGACGGAGTGAAAGAGATAGAGGATATACTTTTTATGCATATTGTTAATAGTTTTATTGCACAAGAATGTTAACTATATTGTACATCATAAGTTTTAAAATTAAAAAAGTAAAAATACAGAAAATTATGAAAAATTATAATGTACAATATCTTTATTGACAATATTTTAAAAAATCGTCCCGAAATCTAATTTCATTAGCATATATACCAACTTGCTTGTTATCAATAACTAGTAGAGACCGGAATTGGAAGGAGTTGGCGCAGAATTTATAAAAAAGAAAAAATTAGAGTTTTTGGACAAAAAGAAACTTGAAAAAGTGTCGAAATACTATTGATTAGATTCATAACTGAGTGAATTTTAAGTATAATTAAATAATAATAATTTTTTTTTTAGTTGTATTTGAAATTAATACAGTTATAAACTGAATATAATCAGTTACATTTAAATAATTTTTTAAATAATTTTTTATATAAAAATATAACAGTACCTAAATAAAAATGATAACTAATAATTTAATTAAGTGATATGAAATTGCGTCCATATGAGCTCGTCTCATTCTTGCGTTTATGCAATCCAACTGTATCAATGCTTCTGTTTTTTTTTTTTTTTTAAGTCAACCGTATCATTGCTTCTTGCTCAAGATCATATTCCAAGTATTGCATCTTGGATCCATTTGGCACTTTTTCAATGCATGATGGCTAGAGTTGTTGAGATCAACGACTAAGACCTTCAGTTTGACTGGTCAATGAACAGCGTCTCGAATCTCCAATTATCTGAACTATTCTTGAGGATTGCGGCACTATAATTGAGGTTGATTTGATTGAGGTTGATGCACAGCCTTTTAGTAATTAAAGGCATAATCATCACAAATCAATTGACCATAATTTAGGTTGTTCTGATTAATGTTGGGCTTTATAGTTAAACTTAAAACATAAGATCAAGGTAAAGGATACGTGTATTCAACAAATGAAATTATGATAAAATTTTTTGATGTTTTTCTGAAATGTTTAAACATAACAATAAATTATTATTATTATTATTATTATTATTTTCATCTGTTGGACCAAAGTCTAAACTATAAAATCGAGATTAAAAGTTAAACTGCTCTATTACCAGAAGACGAAATCAGTCACACTTACATTAAACAAAACCTCAGAATGTTCTTGTGAATCAAAATTCTCATTCTAAAATTGAGAGATTTGCAAGATCAAGAAGTCATTTGGATCAGAAGAATATGCAAAGCAAATTAAATGGATACCGTTGGTCTGATGATGATGGTGATGGACAATTTAGATTAGGAGAGAGGTTGGCCGAGCTTTTAATAAGATTACTGCATATCAACTTCTGTTTTTTTTCTTGTCCATACAATAGTTTAATTAGTTTGAGGAGGTGTGCCACAACTTTGCAGTTCTTTTTTTTTTTTTCTTTTTTCAATCAGATAACTCGAAGATAAAAATATTAAAATTTAAATACAAAATTAAAGAACTCAATAAAATATTTCAATTAATTACGTTAAAAATACGGACAACCCCAATTCTTTATTTGGAATGTAACGTGCCATACCCTCCATCCAAAATGTCTCCGTGATAACTTCCCTTGGCTATCATGGCTCATCGCATTCAAAAACCTGCACAATTTTTTCAAGGGGCCGGAAAAGCTAACTTTACGACTTTTGTGACACTACTGTGCGCAATTTTATATTATAATCCCCAAATTTCCTACGTACACTAGGCCAGTCTTAGTCGCCCACAGAAATGTGTTATGTGCGCGTATAACCACACTTCTTTGCGTTATTCAATAAGAGCTCCATCACATACACACGGCCAGCTCTTTGTTGTCTGTCCGCGTTAATGCGTTAATTGTAATCATTTATTAAAAAATTAAAAATATACAATTAATGGTCATAATATTACACTGTATATACTTACGTTTAAGATATGTCAAGTTATTGCGTTCATATAGTTTTTCTATTAGCTAATAATATATATGCATAGAATTTGATTGCAAGTTTCGGAAAATGAATTAGGGAACAAAAATTAAAATTTATAATATTCAAGTGAAAAGATATCTATAATAGAAGATTTTAGGCGTCATAAATATGTTTGCTAAAATAACATGAGGTGATCATGTCCTTGTTTTTGCTTGAATTTTAGATGTCAACAAGAATCATAACTAACCAAATGTGTTTGTTTTATGCTGAATGTAGCTTCCCAAAAGATTTTTTTTGTTTGATTAGTCAATCAAATGATAAAAGATATATCTTCTTAAAAAGATGGTAAAATATAGTTATTTTCTTGACAATAATAATTTTAATTTAGTGAAGTTAAAAAAAAATGAGTAATATTTGGTATGTTTTTTTTTTACGGAGAATCAAAGTGATATAAATAATCTAATAATAAATTATTAAATACAGTAAAATAAAATATAAAATTATTTTAATACTACTTAATTATAAAATACGGTGAGACGAAAAAAAATTTAAAAAGAGCGTGTACCCACTTGCTGCCACAACGGGTGAACAGGCGCGTTAACGTGACAGCAAAAGAAAATTCAGGGGATTTAGACATAGAGAGCTTAGAAGGTTCCTTTTTGGTTGGGCAGCTGAGCTTTCTTGACTTCCTTTAAAAGATGCCCTTTAATTTAAGGAAAATACTAGAAGGTGAATGGATAAAGGAAACGCACGGTAGACGGTGAGCCAACTCAATTATAATAGATTTTTTTTTCCCTTTCCTTTTCGAAGAAAAAAAATCAAAGTTTCGTAGACAGAAAAAATAATCGGTAGAAGAGTCAGAAGTGAGATGGTATTTGAACTTTACATGTTAAATTTTATTAACAAAACTTTGAATTTTATTTTTAAAAATATGCTATGTAAAAAAAAAAATTAATTTTTTATTGTATAAGTCTCGTACACTGAGTATACTCTACCTCGTGTATAACCTATCTTTACTGTAACAGATTTTCTTTGCCCTACCAATCTTTTTGGAAAAAAACATTAGAGCGGACCCATATGTCGAGAGCCGCGTCTCTTTTACTACCCGTTCAATCTAATTTAATTTATTCTTGTTTTGTTGTGGGGTTTTCTTTGTCTTCGTTTTTTTAAAGAAAATCGTGTTGAAAAAAGTTCAACAACACGACGTAATTCTATATCCAATGTCCAAGTCCATGTCCGTCCTAATCTGTGTCACAGTTTAACTGTACCAACTTTTTTTTTTTTTTTTTTTTGATCAAAGTACCAACCACAGCTTCGTGTTCCCATTTGCCAACCCATCCAAACCAAGTGAGATTTGCTGTGCGAAATGTGAATGCTACTCTGAATTGCTGCTCTGCCTGGGGCAAAATTCAACGTTAATACCATATGGGTAAACCATGGCTGAAGTCTAAGGTTGGACTTGGACCCATCTGATATATCATATTTGTTTTGTGTTTCAAAGAATGCCTATGCTTTTCTCAACTGCAATGTGGGTTCTCTGTGTCTTTCTATTATCTCTCAAAAAAAAATGACAAAACGTCCAAATATCTTGATTTTTTTTTTAATATCTCATTTTTTATTAATTATTTGAAAATCGAAAGAAAGAAAACATGACAATTCACCACGTGAAACAGAAAGGACTTGTTCTCAATAAATCAATGCCAGAGGATGGATCCGCTAAGTCCTAGAAGGGCATTTGTGCCTTGTGGACAGGAAGAAGAATTTTTCTTTTTTCTCTTTCTGATGGGTTTTGCCAAAGACTTGTTAAGAATGAATAAAAATGGGAAGGGAATGAAGAAAGAAGTTCTAGATTGGCAAGCACTCCCAGCAGCAGCGATGGTGATGGACTCTCTATTAATTCTGTTACTTATCGGTTAAAGGTTTTTTTTTTTCTGTTAAAAATGAGAAGACATAATTGACATCCTACGGACAAGGAGAATTGCACAGTTTTCATCGTCCATAGGTAATAACTATTGCATTGAACTATCAAAAGAATATACTTCTAAAATTTACGTGGTTATCAAATCACTCTCACAACTGTAAAAGATAAATGTAAGTTTAATTCTATCGACTATATTGATGATAATTCAAATTTATAATTTTATAATATAAATAAATTCTACTACCACTAGATCATAATGTTCAAGTGGTAATTAAAATATTTAATTCTACATTAACTTGTGTTTAGTTGGCAAAATTCTTTTCCAAGCAAAAATTCCTTATCAGTGAGGAGAAGGAATCAATTTAATTAAATGAAATGCATGATCTTTACACAAATCTTCCGCGCACAACCAGCAATTTTTTAAATAATTTTAAGAGCTACCTAATTTTGATAGTATTTATATGGCCTTTTGGGTTTGTGTAGAATGGGGTAAAAATAAAGACGATCGGACTTTTTCTTATTCATTCTACAACTCTGCGATTGCACCTTTTAAGGTGATTTTCTCATTCTTTTATTTTCAAATTCATACCCATTCCATGTGGGTGTCAATTTATATTTTTTAAAACAAAAAAAAAAAATTTATTCTTTATTTTGCGTACCTCATATACAGTTAATGGACAGGAGAACCCTAAACAAATTATCATCTCCAGTTATTTGAAATAATCAAATCCCTAATTTATAACTTTACTGGACATTATTCTAGGGAATTCAAATGGTCTCTATTTGATTACCAGTTCCTCAAGCGTGGTTACTTGTTAGCAACAAAGAAAGTGAACGGTTCAAATTCTTACAAGGGAAGCGTGGTTACTTGTTAGCAACAAAGAAAGCGAACGGTTCAAATTCTTACAAGAGAAGAGTGAAATTTATAAGAGAAAAAAGTTATTTTATTGTATTGTTTATGGATTAATGAATCGCTTAATAGATAAAAAAAAAAAAAAAAAGAGTTAAGGGCCCAATACAATTTTTCAACCCAATGTGCTGTTGTAAAGTCAGCAAGCCACACCTCAAATAAGAGACCTTGTAATTTTTCTTTTTTTTTTTTTTTTTTTGACAATCCTTGTAATTTTTCTTTATGCCCCAAGTTTAGGTCTTAACTGATTGTGGATGCCCCAAGTTTAGAATTTTACTCATATCTTGATGTGACCTAAAAGGGATCATTTGTCTGCCGACAAGTAAATAAATTGAGTACTAAGAACCAGGAGGGTTAAAATGAACCGATAATTTTGATTAACCAACTAAATTGAACCAAATCATATCGAAATTTTGGTAATCAAAATAATTGATAATTAGTTAACTGAACTGATTGAAAATTGAAAATTTTGATTTGAAAATAATTTTTAATACTAAATAACCGTAGTCAATTGAGCTGAATCAAACCCTTATAAAATTGTTTTCTTGGTATATATTAAGGAAGAGTTTTATCATAGTTTCTCGGTTTATTGGTTTATTGGTTTCTTGTTCTAAGGTTTAACATTTATGCTATCCTGCTCTCCCTTTGGCTATTTGCATATAATATTCTTTTGTTAAAGTTAATTTGTTTTGGATCAATTTGCTTTGAATAAGATTGTCTACTATGATTAATGAACTTAATGTAGAGTTAATATTCTCATGTCAATGCAAGAAGTTTTGAACTCTTTCGAAATCTTTGAACTAGCTATGGATCAATATTGAGAACTAAGAAATTTTTTAGATTCTGTTTTTTTATTAGATCCTAAAACCAAATTGAATATTTTGGTTAACCTAATTTTAGTTTACAACATTTAAGGAGACGAATAATACTACTGTAAGGACTCGAATCCATATCATGGCAGGAAGAGATGCACCGAATTCCTGTTAAACTATCACTTTGAGTGCTCACAATCACAGTTATGCACATTCTGAAAGTTAACCTGGAATACCATCATGCATTGTTATATGTATTTCCCTATTCTACATAAAATATTTGTAAAATCGGAAAAGAAAATTTCCTGTTTGCCCAGCGCGACTGATGCTATGGTTCTTGCTTGGAGTTGGACTCGTTCTTAGCTAGTTACCAAATTAGTGTTACAAGGGACAGCATCCGAAAGTGTGCTTATTTAGGGAGCGGTAGCACAACATGGCACTGAAACAACATACTACATATATCATAACAGACATGTAAGCCATTATAGAAGCACATAAACATAGGGCAACAAAGGCCCGGTATGATTTGTAAAAGAGACTACTTAGATCAATTGCAACACCATTGTCCAACACCAAAGGGGTTACAAGGCAAAGTAAAATGCGAGCATTTACTCGTGTATTCATAGGAGACACTACAAATAGAGAGACAATTAGGATAAGAGCACTGATAATTCAAACATATTAGAAACAACGGGCAGCCAGTGACACTTGACAGTGGTGATATTTGACATGGTATCACTGCTCAGTCCCGGTACATTCATTCAGCCGCATGCAAGATGGTATGTTGCAATTCCCATGTTGATGGTTTTACAAACAACAGGCAGCCAGAGACACGACAGTGGTAATTGAAAAGGCTTAATAATGGACACTGGTGAAGGGCACTGGTATGAATGACTCACCAAAAGCGACTGATGATACAATGGGCAATAATCAAAGCTGATCAATGGGTGATCGAGGGTGGTTTAACCCACCCTCATGAGATGATGGTATGTTTCCCCATCTTCCAAGGTAAATGAAGCCTCCAATAATGACACCCATCTTTTGAAGAAAATATGACAATCATTTATCCCTTAAAACTCACAAGAACAAAGTGTTTTTGAGAACTTTTTTTCATACTCTTTTTTTTTTTTCCTTGAGAAGAGCCGGTATGAGAATTTTCTAGTCAAAAAAATATTTTATGCGACTTCTAGGGCCAATGAAAAACTGAATTATCTAAAACCTTTATTGGTTTCAAGGGAGCTACTCCCTTTTTTAGTTGTAAAATGGTAAACAAGCCACTCAGAAGAGGAACGAACTCGGACAGCAAGTTGCTTGAAAACCCGAAAAGAAGCGCATGCATAATTATATGAAGAGATCAATTCCAGCATCACTTATAATCCAGGGCCGGTATCAGGGACATCATCAAGAATGAAAGGACCGAGTTTACCAGTCCGAAATAGAGTAAGAAACTTCTTTGAAACCATCAAACGAGCTTCAGATGCCTTATGAGGTATCTTCAATGCCTTCTGTAGTAACTGAAACTGTAGTTCTATAAGATTTTCCAAGTCATTCTCGTCTTCCACGTTACCATTGAATTCTGCCAGAGTTTTATACAGTGCAAATTGGACTTCCGTTACGAGATCCTGTAAATAAACAAGAGAGAAGAAAAAAAGTTTTATAGATAACAATCAAAGCACACGACAAAATCACAAAATGAGCCTACATTTATCAACACGAGTAATGTGCAGAAGATCAACAGCTCATAGTTCAAATGCACATTGAGTAAACAAGAGATGAATTATACTTTTAAATGTTTGAATGCGCAAATATTATAAGCCAGTTAGAAAAAGAAAAGGATGTTTCCATGAATTTCTTCCCCCTTATGTGATGAGAAGACAATGGCATGAAATTGTAATTCAAATGCAAAGAGTGATACGAACATACCAAGATACAGAGAGAGAGAGAGAGAGAGAGAGAGAGAGAGAGAGATTGTTACCTCAACATATAGCACATCAGACACATCAGGTATCTTCCTCCTTTTCGGTCGGAGGTCTTTAAGATTATATTCGTGTTTGATCTGAGAGTCATACCGAATTCCGTCCATCTTTCTGTTATTCCAGTGCCTCCAGTGAAGTGGAGTCCCTCGACTATTTAAAACTGCCAATAAATACTGAGCAATACGCTCCTCGCCAACAACTGAATCCTTCACGGATCCTACATATGAATTCATGCACATACCTTTTTTAGACAAAGTAGTGTCCAGTAAAGTGTGGCCATAATGATTAAATACAGCATGAGGGCAGATTCAGGTTTCTCAAATTTTTAATGCTTGGTACATGACAAACTGAACTCAGCAGATGCTCTGCATAATCGGTTGGATTCCCAGTTGAAACCATGCAATTGGTTGCCAAGTGTAAAGTGATGTATACACAAGAAAATGTCAGAAGTTGGGGACGATTTCGCAGTTTTAACTTGAAGATGTTTTAGCTCTTCGGAAGTTGACTGGAAAGCCCATTGCATGTGAATGAATATCTGGCAATCCAGAGATAAACACAAAAAAAAAAATTGACATATGGCCATGCTACACCTAAATCCTAATTTTAGATGCTCAAGATGAATATCTGCACTGAAAATTCAACTAGCTGAAGAGCATTCAAATATTCCCCTTCCAGTCATGCCAACAGAGCCAGAAAAAGGATGAAACACTTAATTGAAAACTAACAAAATATACAATTTATAATTTCTTCTTTTTTGGGGGGAGGAGGGATAGGTAACATTACAAATTTCCTTTTTCTTTTCCTTAAAAGGTAAGAGAATCTTAGTAATTAATAGTGACAATCCACACTGTCAACTCCATTCTTTTTGTTTTTTTTTGGAAGGGGGGGGGGGGGGGGAGGGGGGATGGGAACAGACAGATTTGATTTCCACACATGTACCTTGACAATGGAACAGAAAATAAAGCATAGAGAACTAATAGGTCTGACCTGCAAGAGCTAGTTTTAACCCTGTTTCTATATCTGGGATGCTTGGAACCAACACACCCGGGGTATCAAGGACATATATGCTTGGCTGATGAGCAATCTGCATACAAATATCAATGGAATAAGCATCTGATGGAGGACAAGAGAACAAAAGGTTGGAAAATAATGAATGAAAACAGAACTGGCAAGACAATGGCGCAAGACAACACAAGAAAGGAAGAAAGTGAGCAAGAAAACTAATGTCTCCATAGCGTGAAGTCAAATGGAACGTTTAGAGTTAGAAATAATTGACCTTGTATCCTGCAATATCTTGAGTAACACCAGGCAATGGGCCCACCGTAGCTCGCTTCTTCTTCTCCTGCACTATGTAGAAATTTCAAACTATCATTGCTCAAATATGCATGACTTCAATGTCACTGACTTCAGTATCAGAGACTTTGATGACTGTGTCACAACAAATTATCTTATCATAGTAACAACGGAGATGTCAGCATCATACCAGGAAAGCGAGATGATGCAATTTGATGGATTGAATTTATCAAAGCTGATTTCCCGACATTAGGAACACCAACCACCATGACGAGGAGAGTTGGCTCCCTTGTGATCACTTCCTTCAATTTCAACTCCACAAGTTCAAGAAGCTTTGATGAAACAAAAACAAAAGGAGTTATGGAAGAATGTAAACAACAAAAGCATTTTAAATTGAAAAACTCATATTATCGAGATCTAGAGACTCAGAGTTGTAGAGCCAGACAACTATAAAAATGCATGCAAGCGCAAAGGATAAGAAATTCTCCATAAAATGCACATTTTGGATCTCCTTGTTGGGATTTTTCAACTCCTTTCATTTGTATTGTAGTTAATTAGCTTGGCTGTGTAAGTTGTGAAGAAAAATTACAAAGCCACGGACTTTTTAATGATAGCTCTAATACTACCCAATAATGAAACTACCAGCACCAAAAATTTAGCAAAAAATTTCCAAAACCAAAGTGGACTATCAAAAAAATTTTAAAGTTCATGGGGAGGATAACAACATAGCATAATATGTAACCTACCTTCTGAACAGAACTCCTGCTGTGTGCATTTATTGGCAAGCAATCTTGCTTGCAAGAATCAAAGTAATGAACCCATTTCTACAAGATATCCAAATAAAAAAAATTATGAGCACCCAATTCAAATTGAGCTTACAATTACCCAAAAAAAGAGAGAAAGTGAAGAAAAGGGGTAGTGAAAATATTACGTGCATAATGTTGGGATTGGCTAAATCTTTCTTGTTGAGGGCGATAACGCGGCGTTTGGCAGAGAGCTGAGGCTGCAAATCCTCATTTGCTGACGATAAGGGTATCTATAATAAAATTTAACACATTTTAACAACATTATTAAACTAATAACTCATAGTATTATGTTGCAATAATAAATTAGTCTAATAAATTGTAAATAAAAAAAAAAGGGAAGAAAAACAAGAAACATGATGATGGGGAGACCGACACGGGAATCGCGAACTTCGACGACGAGGTCGGCGAGCTTGAGGCGCTGGCGGATGGCGCGGGTGGCGGCCGCCATGTGGCCGGGAAACCAATTGATAGCTCCACCCTCCGCGTTGAAACCCATCTCTCCCAATCCCTTCTTCGCCAGCCTCTTCAGCCCTCTCATTTTTCATCACCTTTTGCAGTTCTCTCTCTCTCTCTCTCTCTCTCTCCAGGTGACCGGAAAAGCGATGGAATTGGAAGGAGGATGAAACCTGGAAGCCGAGTCGGCCCGAATCAAGGTTAAATACTGAGGACCGAAACCCGAAACAGGCGGGGCGAGCTTTGGTCCGAACGAAACATAAGTAGCTTAAGTTCGGCTGAGGGCAGAGCCGAACTTGGGTTCGGGCAGTTGAGATGCGTCGGATTGGGCCAGTTTAAGTGACAGCACTGCTATATTTTTTTTAGAAAAATATATTTAAATTATTGTTTAAATATAATCGATTAAATTTAATATGTAATCGATTAAATTGTAAGTATATAATTAAATATAAATTTTTTTTATAATTAATTACACTTACAATCTAATTAATTGTATATTAAATTCGATTAGTTATATTTGGGCAATAATTCAGACACTTATTTTTTAAAAAATATAATTTTTTCCTTAAGTGATATGGCAGATCTCGAGCTTGGGCTTGTTTTCCTTCTTTTCCCTTTTTGAATTTATTCATTTGTACATGCTTAATTTTTATTAATGTCTACGTAAAAAAAAAAGCAAAAAAAAAAAAGAAAAAGCTTGGAGAATAGAAATTGCAAATTGCCAATAAAAAAAAGTACGGGGATTTTGGTTGGGGCCGAGGAAAATAATGTTTGAAACTTACTGCTAATCTAAAGGGAAAAAGGAAAAAACCACAATTTCAGATACAGTTTATTAAATAAAAAGCAATACGAAATATGGAGTAGTCAATAATTAGAGTGTACGTACAAAAAATTGCAGCCTCTTTAAAAGGGCCAAACGGTCCAGTTTTTTTTTTTTTCTCTTTTTATGCGTTAATAATCTACTCGTCATGAATTACTCCATAAATTTTATGTTATCTTTTTAAAATTAAAATTAATATCTCAAATATAAAAATCTATAGCATATTTAAAGTATGATCTTTATTGACCTATTTTGGCAGAATGTTTGCATTATCTGATTGAACCGCTGGTACGTAATATGATGGGTTTTGCGTTGCCTGAAGCAAATACTCTGTTTCATGGTGGCTGTTTTGTTATTTTCATGTAGTTTTTCCTCTTAATTTTCTTTGATTTCTTGTTCTAAAAAATTTTACGTTTTATAAGGGATGAAGTTCTTTCTTTTTAACTAACAATTGGGATTGGGAGATCTAAAATCTATGTTACATTTGAAAAATCATAAGGCATCGCTTATCTGATAGCATGGTAACATAATTTAAAACATATATGATAATTTAGTGATAATTTAGTATATTTTTTTTTTTGTATTGATTTGAATTTAAATCTTTTCACTATTATTTATTCTCTAAAAATAAGGATTCTTCTAATTGAAAGTATAACACTGTATTTTAGAATCATTAACGTCGTAGTCGAAAAACCCATTTGATCCTAATTATATTCGATTGATGAGTCTGCCTTATAAAATTGATCAAATGAGAATGTTAAAGAGACAAAAACTAACTTTAACTTACAGATGTTATAACCAAAATACATGAGAAACACTTTTTTTTTTTGCTAAAAAAATGTTAATAGGCTTTTTTTTGTTTTTTTTTTTCATTTCATGTTGGTGTATTACCCATTGTAAGATATAATGTAAATTATCTTCGGCTGTACATGTTATGATGATTGCATGCCCCCATCGAACAAGATTATTTGAATAACTCAATGAGATAGACATCACATAGACGTAAACTTGAGATACTCAAGTTGAATCACACTAGTTATGACCTAATTTCCATTAATCTTTTTTTGATAAATATTTGTGGATGAACTTGGAATTTGAAACTTAAATTGCACTCACGGTTAATTTTGCCCTCGCCAAATTGAACTAGATAAAAAGAAACTTGAAACATCAAATTAGAGCTTTGAATGTTTAAAAAAAAAATCCAAAAATTCGATTTACCATCCAAATCAAAGTTTTGATTAGCCAAACTGTATAAGTGAATTTTTATCCGATTCAATTATATTTTTAGTTTTGAAAAATCGTGGTTAGAAATACTATACTGAAATATTATTTTATATGTATTTTTTATTTTAATAATATTAAAAATATTATTAATATTAAAATTATAAATGTTAATAAATCATTGTTATATCTTAAATGATCACTTATTTATCTTACATGTCATTATAATTATAAATTTTTAAGAAATACAAAAAAAATTGTATTTTTCATTTAAATTAAAATTATAAATTTTTTCTTACTCAAATAATTTAATTAAAACTAAACCAAAATTTTTGAATAGCTGAAATTTTAATTTAATTCAATTTTTTAGCTCATAATTTAATTAACCAAATCATAAAACACTTTACTTATAGTCTTTAAACTGAAAACTACTTTAAGGGTTACAGCCTTGTTTGGGTTTCTAGATCCTACTTTCAAGACTTGAAAAAAATAGGTGTTTGTCTGTGTAGCAAATAAATCCTTATATCAACATCTGACTTCAAATCGCATTTAAAAAAGTTGACATCTAGACCTTATTGTCGCCCCAGACCCTGTCATATATATTACTAAATAAATTTACTCCTTTGAAAAAGCCCAAATATGTAACTGTAACAGCAGGCATACCTTAAACAAACACTGACCCACAATTTCCCATCTTGGCAATCAATATCTTTTACATTAGAATATTAAAACTTCAAACCATATTATTTAACAAGAATAAATACCTCAATACAAGTACAAAATTTTAACATTTTAATTAGTATTTTAAATACAGTAAGATTGATAATTTTATAATAAAATAAATAATTTTTATAATAAAAATTGAAAGTTATTATCTTTTATTATAAATATTATCAATTTATTATAAAAATTATTAATTTTATTTAATTCAAAATACAGGATATTAAAATTTTACACATCAACATCTTTTCTTATGGAGATCCATCTAATGTACTATTGGAGGTATCTATAAAATTTAAGATCTTAAACTCAAATCTCAATCAAAATTAAATAAAAAAAAACAAATCATGCTTTCACCCTTTCATGCGAAGGCAACATAAGCACGCCCGATCATTCATCCATTTTAGCTACAAGTTATAAAGTGGCAAGCACGCATGCGCAGGCACTCGCATATACATCCCATCATCATATCATATCATCACATGGTCCTAACAAAGTTCTATTTGATCCTCCTTTTTATCTGTCGAAACTATATACTATACTTTATCTCACGTCCCAAAATCTAAAACAAATACAAACAACAAAGCACATAAACTAACAAATTAAGTTGCCGTCAAATCCCTCACGAAAAAAAACAGAACAAGAAATTACGTCATACATGTAACTACGTACAATAAATCAACCAAGCATTTCCAGGACTAAGTTTTTTTCAGGTATTTGAGCGAACTCATTCAATATTATTCAACTAAAGACTGATTGGTATCCCCAAAGACTGTTAATCTAAAGTTTAAACAAGCACTTTTAATACATGTTCATATCCTGAGAAGAAATATACTGAGTTCAGGCCCTCCATTACCGTCGGGATTCATCATATAAAATGCCTCCGAGTCACGGCTTCCGACAACTCGCTCAAACTTGGCTCTCATGTAGAGTAACTCGCCTTCCGACCTGCTCTCGCCGCTCTTCCGTGCATCCTCCACCACCGGAATCACCCCGGCCCCAACGGAGATTGTCTGCACGGTGCTCAGCACATGCCAGTCATATTCCGTGCACGCGCGGGACACTGCGTACCCGCACTTCCGTCCGTTGCAATACATGGTCCACATGGGTTCACTAAACAACTTGCAAACCCGCGGCCGGCCGACTCCTGTCTGGGCCGCCGGACCCTGATGGGAATTCTCGCACTCCAGGGCGATTCTCACCAGACCGGACGACATCTCCTTAACCAACATTGAAGTCGACATGGAAAGCTCCAGTAGCAAGACCGGCTCAGACCGGGGGTCGTCCTGGACTGAGAAGCTGACATGGCCACGCCGGTGTCCGAATAGTGTGCCGGTGACCTTCCGGCCAAGAGAAGGGGTAATGGAGAGTTGGGTTGGGATTGGAAGCCATTTACAGGTGGGAAAATTATTAATAATACTCGGGAAAGGTGTGGAAATCATCTTGAATAATGAACGGAGAAGGGAAGAGAATCTGGAGTGGGCCTTGTTGAGATGCTGTAAGGAGACCGGAGAGTCTCTTCGTACAAGAAGTTTGCTGGAGATGGTCTCTTCTTGTTCGGGTATTGGAGGGGTTGATCTCATGTGCTGGTTTGAAGGGATTATTTGTCTTGTGCTCCTGCTACTGCTACTGTTCCTCAGAAGGGTTGGCTGTTGTTGTTGCTGTTGTTTCATGTCTGTGAAAATTGTGATCTTTTTTTGGTTATTATATCGCTGTGAGCGATGTGGGATTGAGGACTTGGAATGAAACTTTGTTCCACACAGAGAGAGAGAGAGAGAGAGAGAGAGAAGAAGGAGGGGGGACTAAAGTGAGGTTTTTGGGAGGGGATTAAAGTGGCCGACAAGGTGATGATAGCGTTTGAGGGGGTGGCCAATGTAAAAGGGAGACTATGGAGGCTTGTGGTGATCATCATCATTTCTTGGACCTTATATGCACGCACTCTACCTCGCCTGGTTTATTTTGAATAATTTAGTGAGACTTTACAGAGTCATACATTATTAAAAAAAATATATTACTAACAAATTACAATCGTCGTCAATTTACTATAATTATATTTATAAAATATAAAAAAATAAGATTAAAATTTAAAATTAAATGAATGTTATTATAAAATTTAAAAATATAAATCTCATATAATTTGTATTAAAAAATAAAATCTTTTAGTTACAAAAAAAAAAATTTTAAAAATTTTTTTTTTACATAAATTATCAATGTGTTTGTATTTTGTTAAGCATAAGTTGCACTTTCTTCTTCGTGTCGTATGACGCACGACTTTTATCCTAATTTATTAAGTGCATTAGGTTTACAAGGCGACAGTATTAAGCCAATCAATGTAATTAAATACTACATGGGAGTCATATATATATAGGTAATATTATGTGCGCAGGTGGAGTGCAACATAGAGGCGACGCAATTATCCTGTATTTGTTATTTGTTGCACATCAATGATAGTCGCAAGTTTTCAAAGTTTTTATTTATTTATTTACTTTTACTTATTTATTTATTTATTTATGTGTTTTTATTTATATTTATATATATATATATATTTGAAGAATTGGTCGCAACTAGACAAAGAGGGAGTAATTGAGGAGAGGGTTGGTTTTGAACCTTGCTCATTGCAATGAGGTGGAGCAAGTTCCACATGTTAATTCATAATATTTTTACTAATTAATGTTTTTTGAGTCACTTAATTAGTCCTAATTGAACGACTATGTACTATACAATAAATCTATTTTATTTTTTTTTTTTTAATCTTTGAACATTTTTCCACAAAAGACCCCATCACAGTCCTTCCTTACTCCTTAATTTGGCACCTCCGACTTCCATTCTTGCTTTATTACATGAGATGGTGATCAATCTAAATGTGCAAACTCTCCCCAACATTAGATGCATGTTTGTAATTCCTATACTTAATTATAATATATGTATTAAAAGACCAAAATTGTGCAGACAATAAATTTATGATAAAACGTGAATTTGGGACTAAGACTGCATAATAACTTTACAGTATACAATCCAATTATCGTCTCCACCAAGTCAGTGTTGATATGGGTGATCGAATCGCATGTTACTTGCCAGAACACATAAAATGAGAACATAGATATGATCATATGAAATTTTGGTCAGTAACAAAAATATCCGTGTTTGTTTTATCCAAAACCTGAATATCTGTACTTGATCGCTTCTTGTGATCTCTCGGTAGGCGGTTCACTTACAATATAATTTTATATGTAACTCAATCGTTGACCGTTGGATCGGAATCAACAAACAGAGGGCCATGGAGAAGTGGTTAAAAACATGATTGCCACATAAATATTTTTCTACAAATAGTTTGTCTCCTTGTCGAATTCTTTTCAACTGAAGGGGTCTTATACACAACAAACTCAACAATGACAGCTAAATAATATATAGAACAATTAGTTGCAATTATCTGCTTCCCAATGTAGTTTGTGCCCATTGTTATTATATTGAAATTGGTAAAAAGTTTTACACAATCGCAATCCTCCTCTTTGATTACTGTCTATTTCATTGATTTTGATTGAATTATCAAATTCAGCCTTTTACATTAAGGGACCATCCTTCGAGCTATATGATTTAACTATAATTTTTGGTCTTGTTGGCCACGATTTTTTGACCCTAGTTTATGCACAAATCTAGACTAATTGAGGCTCTCTTTAGTGAGGCTACCCACAATTGGCCTATGCATTAACGAGGTTAATTATCTATATTGTACCTTTGAGAGTCGAACCAGCGCGTGTAATTAGTTTTGGGAGCATATTGGGGATATATATATATACATATTAGTTAATTGATTTTGATGGATATTCTTAAAACTTTTGATTTTATAAGACAACTCTAAGACTACTGGTTGTTAGTTTTTGAGATTGGCAGTATTAGAACTTCCCCTAGTTTTTTTTTCTCTCTCTCTTTTTTGTTAAAAAAAATAGAGACGATATTTTATAATTCTATTAAAAAGATTTTATTTTTCTCTTTCACATCACACAATAGATTAGTTGGTGTTACTGAATCTATGAAATAGCAAATTTCATGTACCAAGTAATGAAATTCAGTAACACGTATAATTATATATGCTTAGATACACGTTTAATTTATCAAATGCCTTAACAGCTGATTTGATGACAATGCATTTATGATGCTTTCTAAGGTCATGAGTTCCAGGAATGGTAGGACGGACAAACAACACCAAAATTGAAAATAAAAAAAAAAAGAAAAAAAAAAAGGGGAAAGTGATTCCCTCGTGTGGACCTCGGACTCATCTAAAAATGGACCTGTGCCGAAGCCAAGCCTCTTGGGTCCGATTCACATGCACCTCTGCACTCACGGCTTATTTGGATTTGCAAGAAAATGTAGGAAAGAATTTTAAAAGAAAAATTTAAATAATTTATTTTTTATTTTATATATATATATATTTATTTAAATTATTTTCTTTCCTTACGATCCCATAACTTTCTCTCCTTAATTTCTCATAATCTAAACACATCATTAAGCAGGGGATTGCTTAGTGCACCGATACCAACCTATGATTAGGTCACCTCAGGTGACTGACCTCTTTCCTTTAAATATAATGTTGGGACACAACTACCAAGAAAGATAGGTTAAAGGAGAACTCATTAAGTAAAGAGATCTCACAAAAAAAAAAAAAAATCCACTTTGACCACAAATTAAAATTGCTTCGTGCAAACCCGATTTACCATGTAAACCATAATTTGTCTGTAATCACTGAGCTGCCAATTATTTTTTAAAAATTATTTAGTGAAATTTTTTAAATTAAATTAAAATTAAATTAAAATAATATATATTGTTAAATAATTAAAATTAAAAAATAAATAAAGAAGTTTTTAGAAGACATTTGATGAATTTTTTAGTTATTTTAGTGCTATTTAAAATTAAATTGTGTAGTAAAATTCTTATTTTTAAGATTTGATAACATTCTTTAAGTAAAATTAAGGTAGAATCAAAATAATATGTATTGTTGAATAATTAAAATTAAAAAATAAATAAATAAATAAATTTTTAGATGTTATTAAATAAATTATGTGACTATTTTAATATTACTTAAAATTAAAATGTATAGTAAAACCGTATTTCTAAAAAACTAATTAGGAAAGAAGTTTGAGTTTGGAGTTTACAAACTTATATTCAAAAGCATCCATTTAAACTTAGGGGGTGTTTGGGTTAGTTTTTAAAGGGGTGTATTTACGTTTCATTTTCAAAAAGTAGGAAGATAGGCGTTTGATAAATTTTTTAATGTTATTGTTTGATTCTGCTTATTTCCTTATTTGACTTATTAACAGCAGTTGATTGAAAAATAGTTCTGAACTACTTTTTATTGCTTTTTGGATTACTTTTCACTTTTTAATATTAATAATAATTTATATTGACTAAATTAACCTTAAAGAATATTTATATAATTTTATTACTATTTTTTTTTACTTGATACATGAATTAGATATATTAATTTATCTTATTAGTATTTATATAACTTCAATAATTTTTTTCAAGTATTCTTAAATAATATTTTTTTCACTTCAATTTTCTTTAATATTGACATTTATAAAAAAAAATTTCAAACATAATAATTTTTATCATTTAATAAAAATTAATATTTTTTTAAAAAAGTTAAAAATTAAGTAAAATAATTCTCAATATTATTTATGAAATATTATTCTAAAATATATAATATAAAAATATAAAAATAAAATTTTTAATATGATATATCTACATAAATTATATAACTAAATTAGACATTTCATTATTTAATAGTAATAGTGAGTATAAAATTAACCAAACACTTTATTAATTTTATCAACAATCAGCAACAATAAATAAGAATCAGCAATCAACAACAGCAATCAGTAACAGTAATATTTAACAGTTAACCTAAACAGACCTTTAATATACATTGATGTTTCAAATTAAAAAAAAAACACAAGGATGTGACGATACGTAGGATTTCTTCCATCATTAATTAATAATCATACTGTAGCTATTGAAAGTTATGCTAACTATTTTATTAAAAGTAGTGATATATGATATGAATTTTTTTTTATGATTGTTTATGATGATTGTTTATAATTTGACTTTTTATTGATGTAGTAAGAAGTTTTAAGTAATTTTATTTTTATTTTTTAAAATTAAATCTTAAATAAATTTAGTATTATTTTAAAATTTCAGAATTTTTCGTAAAATTTTGTGAAAATTTTTTTGTAATATTTATCTTTTTTCTTTTTCAAAAAATGTAATATACTGTGAAGTTAAACACTTATCAGGTTTTTATACTTTTTTTTTTAAATAACAAAAAATTACTTCGTGGTTATGATGGATATCATATGCTTAGGCCGAAGTCTGGCTTTTTTCGCCATTAGCATCTTTATTCAATTTCTATATAAAGAACTCACGACCAGATTACTATTAAGTTTGAAACGGACTTTCCTTAAATCTAATTATGATATTTACGAATTTTAAATTCATACGTCATATTTATACTGGCTATCTTTATTGTATGAGAGAACATGAGATAAAGGCTTAATCTCAAATTAATATTGATAAAAATATGTTAAAATACAATTAAACTGTTATATTCAGTAATTATCTTGTGCTCATACGTACATTACAAAATAAAAGATGTTGAATTTACATCATATTTAGTATGAAGTCTTTTTTTTTTTTTCTTTAGGAGCTGAAGCCCAATTAAAAAAAAGAAAATAGGGATTGAGTTATAAGAATCGAATTTCAAATTTAAGAGTCAAAAGATAAATTCTCCGAACATAGTAAAAGTGCTTATTTTAGGTGCCACCTGTACGGCCAATGACGTACTTTTTAAGTTAGCCCTCATGATATGGTGTGCTTTTTTTTGGATGATAATAGACATAGTTTAGTTTTTTTTTTTTCTTTTTTTATCTGAACATAGTTTAGTTTTTCTTAGACGGTTGTTTGTTCTTGTAATTTTTATTACTTTTGATGTAAAAAAAAGTAATTTTTTATTTTATTACAATTCAGGTGCTTTAGACTATCAGTTATATAATGAGAGTTATTTTTTTATTTTTATAAAAAGTGCATTACATGACTTCAAATAGTCATTTACAAATAATTTATTCTTTTTTATAAATTTAATTATTTAATAATTTATATCACTTTATTATAAATTAATTTAAAATTATTTAAATAACGCGATTAAAATTTTTCCTTCCATCAATCTTGTGTCTCCAATCTAAGATTAGATACTAAAATTTTTATAATAAAAATTTAAATTCTAAATATAGAGTGTTTTTAGAAGAACAATAAACGTCTTAGTATCCTTGATATTCCTCAATAATTTATACCAGATATAGAACCTTTTGTGTGTCTTTTTTTTTTTTTGAATGCGGACAGAACTTTAATTTTAAATGACCGGCCAACACTATTTTAATTAAGTTGTCTCATTTATTGACAATGTAAATAATTTAAGGATTGGGGTTGAGGGATACTCTAATCATCCAAATTTTAATATTGAGAAAATATATGAGGAATTCCATATTTGATTTACATCACTGCATATGTAAAAGGGTAATGACGAGCTTCATGATGATGAAGGTCAATGCCAAGAAAAATGCATGTAAAAAGCAACTTTGTCCCCATTCATTCGGCGAGCCAATTAAACTATGGAAAAAGATACAAGTCTCTTTTTTTATTTCTTTTTGAGTTGTTGTCCGAATAAAATGAGGGGACAAATTTTTAAATTGATTGTCAAATTTTTCACAACAAAAAAAAAGATTAAGTTAACTCACTATTTTGTTTTTGTTGCAAAAATTACAGCCCTAGTTAAAAAAAAAAAACTCTTCCCTTTTAATCGAACAAAAATTTGAAAACCCAAAATTCTGAGTGTGTACCCGTGCTCTTAAAATATAGATTCTTCTGTTTGCCTTTATATTAATCCCGAATCTTATAACTAGATAATTAAGCTATTGCCTCGTAATTAAGTCGCTAATCAATAATCTTCAATATTTGAAGAATATAAAACCATTTGGACGGCTCCAAACATTGCGTGCTCTATACCGAGTCTAATCTCATTGGTGGCCTAACCCTTTGGTTGACTAGTGACTGCTACCCGGAATTTTTTTTTTTTCTTTTGAGTCCAGCTACGTGGAGTATTTTAGAACCATTAGCCAATTAACCAACGATTTTCTCTTTTATTTGATCGGATAATATGCTTGTCCTCTTCATTGGGACATCAGCGGTTAAGGGATTAATTATGTAAACCACGTAGTTCCTAACAAGGATCGACATTTTTAGGTGTCAAAATAAGAGAAAAGTTTGGTGACAACTTTTGAAACAAACTCTTACACTGTGAACATAAATTAAAAAAAAAAAAAGGGGAGCGAAGTTTAAACTTAGAATAAACTACTAATATTTTATACTTTGAATAATGTTTTTGTAAATTCATCATAAAATGGAAACTATGTTTAGATGAAATGTGTACAATAATTAGTTTGACATAAACACTGCGATATTTAATGCACACAATTTTTTCACGGTAAATGATGATAATGTTCAAATGAAATTCGTATGATAATACATTGAATGTACATATATAATATATCGTTTAATACGTGTAATTATTTATGGGATATGAAATGAGTGCAGGTTTAGGGCCGACCATCCTCCAGAACTCCGAAAATAAAGCCGAAATTTCTTAGGCCCGTGTTAAATTGTTAATAAGCGGACCTAATCCTCCAATGTGCTTATTTGACATAAAGAATTGTTGAACACAAGTCCAAGCATAGGTAAAGCAATGAGAGCAATTGCTTAATTGGTACTAACATTGTATCATTGATAAACAGAATTGTTTTCAAGACTAAAGGTTATGAGTTTGAGTCCCAATTAGAACCATTTAACCAAAAAAACAAAAAAAAAAAAAAAAATCCAGGTCTATGTGGGAGTTCAAATGCAATTACTAGACTATATTTGATGTGTTAAAATATGGTTGATTGGTAGGTTAACCTAAGATTTCATTTTTTTTCATTAAAAACCTTGAACATAAATCAATGTTTAGTGGCTCAATACCATTTGGGCAATTATACCCAGTTTTCTCAAATATTTATATTCAACCTTTTTAATATGACTGCACCAATCAATTAGAAAGCCATGTTTCAACCATGTAGACCAGCAGGGACATTTCCTTGTCATAATGTTTTACTGGTGCAGTGAAATAACTTGTCCAAGTCATACCACAAATTAGGGGGGAATTTCATTTTCATAAATTGTATTTTCAATTTTTTTTGTTCATTCAATTGATATACTTTCCCAAATCAAAATAACATAATTATATGTATATATATAGGATTTTGAAGCGAGGAACTGTATTTTTTGTTTTCAAAAAGTTGAAATCTTATTCTGTGATTTCTAGGAAACAAAAGAAAGATAGACTAACAAGAGTCTAGGTCCTATCCAATTTGTTCAAGTTTTTAGGTTTTTTGCTTTGTGAGATTTTGCTAAATATCGATCTTAAAAAATTTTCACCCTTCAAAAGAAATAAACAAAGATACGATCACTTGGGTTAATCAAATTATTTCTACATAGTTTTAAAAAATGGTCCAATACATGAAACTTGCCAATATATTTATTATCGACTTTCTATGTCTAACTTCAAGATGTCTTCCAATAATCCACTGAAATAAATATTAAAAAGCAAGAGAAATTGCTCCAAGGAGCTGAACTAGAAAAGGGTTTCGCTCTCATTCTGATGCCACTTGACTCCTGAATCATTGCCCTTTGATTCGATCTCAGCCACCTTCCTGTTGGGGCCAACATCAGAGGACAATCTGAGACAATAATGTGTTGAATAGCATGAAGTTAAACTAAACCAACCAAGTGAAATGCATTGCCAAAAATAAAAATGTCACACAAAATTGTTGTACCCCTTGTGTAATGAAGTGTCTGAAGTATCTTCTTCATCTTCATCATCAACATAAGCTTCTTTGGATCTGCGAACACTTTCTTTTTTGTACCCTATAAAGGAAAATTTCCTTTCTAACGGATCAAACTCCGGGATTGGTGACCGAGACCCTAAAATGCGTTGACGCTCCTTAACCTAAAAGAGATGGAGGCACAATTAATCATAATTAATCACAACTATGAACATTGATTCTCCAACTAATTGTTATTGCAATAATTTACAATCAAATATGACTAGCTAATTAACCTGTTTGTGCAGAGCTTCTTTCTCTCGGTTGACCTTCTCCTCCTAAAGTTAGAAAGGTTGGAAAAAGAAATAAATTATCATTATATATATATATAGGATCTCGAGAGTATAATCTTTGCTTACCTGCGTCATCGACTGTTTAGTCCGATCCATGAGCATTTTGGCCTACAACAGAAAGTGATGATGGTTTCAATGAAGATAAAGAAAATTCGAGCAAAACCCACGAAAAGAGCACAAGTAACCCAATGACCCATGCCCTTATTTGGGTCGATGTTTATACTCAGTTTGGTAAATGTGGTCGAAGAATGGGTTCTAGCTATAACATAATTCTTATTGATGAAAGTGAAAAATTACACAATGCAAGCATAACTATTTATGCTAGACATGCAACAACTACTATCTGAAGAAAATGGTTTAAACTCGCTTTTAAAGTGAGTCAAGTTTAACTCGATGGCAAATTCGATGGAAAATACAAAAGAAAAGAAAAATTAAGTGGACACAGTTAAAATTAAATAATAATTAAATAAATTTATAAAAGATAAAATCAAATATGTGTACTCAAATCACAAAAAAGGAGAATAAATATAACAAGCTTCCAAACTCAGATATACCTTCCTGGCCTTTACACGTACGATTCCTTCATTTATCATCTTCCAGGTGCTGGAGGTCTTCGAAGTCTAAGCCATCTAATTGTTTACCCATCCTCTGGCTAGCAATCAAAAACCCGAAAAAGTAGGTAAATAATAAAATTAATTTGTAGGAGATTAGCACAAATTTATGATTACTTACAAGCATTTTAACTGTATCTTTGAGACTTCCTCTTTTAGTGCATTCACCTCTGCAGAGCGTGAGTTCTATGGTGACGGCAAAATTTAGAATTATTCATGGTGGGCTCAAATATTAAGCAATCTGTTATGAAGAAAAAAGATCCTTTTTTCGGTGCGCCATCGTTTAGCTCTACATTTTATAGATATTTAATAAGGGCATTGTTACAGTACTAGAAAATTTTAACCGAGAGTTTTGTCTGAATGTAATGACTCTTTCATTTTTTGTAACGATGTCTTTAATTTTTACAATGAGAAAATAATAAGATGTATTTCTGTTTTTTTGTTGTGAAAAGTATAACGACGGTTGCAAAAACATGTGACGCCGTTACATTCAAATAAGATTTTTGATCACATTTTCTCTGCTGTTGTAACATTTTTTATTTAATAAAGTTGAGATTTGACTATAACTTTCTTTCAAAGCCTTTGTTTGGAAAGAAAAAAAGTAAGCAGAGAACAAAATAAACAAAGTGAAAGACGGATGAGAGAAAATTTTTTCTTATTTTTCGTGTTTGGACAAGGGTATTATAAAAAAGAAAAATTAAAGGATCTTTCATTGAAAAATGGTAAACAGAAAAAAGAAAAAAGATAATGTGTATAAAAATACCAATCTGTCTTTAGTGTAAAAGCTTCTTATTAGAGTTGTCAATTAAGTAAACTTCCATGAACATAGTTTTTTTTCATAAAAAGTTGAGGGAACAACCATTTTCTTCTCATTTATAGAGGGACTGAAAATAATATGACCACAAGAAACACCCAACAAACACAACCATTGACTCTTTTCTATCCCTTGTTTCTCTCCCATATCCTTTTCCCCTCCACCCAAACAAAGCATAAGAGTTTTGCTTTGGTGTCCACTAGGATATGCATAAAAAATTGCAAAGTAGGAATAGCTCTGCTCCATGGTCATCTGAAGGCTTTTCAGAGATTTCCAAATTCATGCCTCGACAGTATCTTGAAAGAGTGTGTTCCATGCTGCATGAATTGAAAAAAGGACAAGCTACGAGAATTAGCCCTTATGTTGAATCTGTATAGCAATAGTATAACGAATAAGTTTCCCCTTATTTCACTTCTTAAATTAATGAATTTTCTAATTTTCAGAATTTTTCTTAATAATTTTGATGTTTACGACTAAAAAAATTGGCATTAAAACCTACTTAATTATCTTTCAAGTAAATCACTAAAATGCTCATTAAAAAACATAAGTAATTAACATTACATAAGAAAAAGAGTTAATGTGAAATTGAAAATAAAAAAAGGTAAATGCAATTAAATGATTTTTTAACCAATAATATGAAACAATATTTAAATAATTACAACTCATAAATGATCGATTAGCCAATAAATTATATTCACAACGATACAAAATTTCTGTAAAATTGCAAAGTATAACATACAACTAGTAACTTTCATTAGATATCATTATCATCCCTTAACAAGACTAAAACCCTCTATTCGAAAAAGAAGAAGTGAGTTTGGACATCAATTCGTAATGAATCTCAACCAGATGCTCTTTATTACACTTATGCATGACCTCCCAATAGTTGTAGTTATATTTTTTATATTTAAGAGTTAAAATATTCTCATAATTTTCATATTTAATGTTTTAATAATTGTCAATCAATTTTAATTGGGTATAACAAAAAATTCAACTATTATTCAGTAAATTTATAACCTTTAATTATCATATAATGAAAATTTACAAAAAGTAGATCATTGTGTAGCCTTAGAACAGGAGAAATATTGAGATATTTGTGAAAGGAAACTATACACAGAAATTAAGTTTTTTTTTTTTTTTTTTGCATAGGAAAATGAATTGAAAATACTACGAAATCAAATTCTAAAAAATAATATTAATTGAAATAAAATTATATAATAAAAAATATTTAATTTGCACAACGTGCAGAATGAATCCTAGTAATGTATAATTACAGAAGGTATATTGGTAACTATTTTTAACAATCAAATACGAAAATGCTATCTGCAGTCTCAAATTTAGTCTGCCAAAATAAGTAGGTAATCAGTCTTAATGTAAACCACTACTTCTCTTACTTGGGCTCGATTTCTATTTTTGGAATATGAACCTAAACTAACCCATAAAAAAAGGGTAGTCTTTGCCTCTATGAACAACATTTTTCTAAGAGAAAAGGTAGAGTTTAAATCTCATATCCTTCATTCTCGCAAATTTTTGTTTTAATTCTATTGTTAAAAAAAGTATTACTCAATAGAAATAAAGTTTAAATTATTTTGTTGGTGACTTTGAGTTGACCGCCCTTTAATCTTCAATTCAAACTGCGCAAATTCTTAAAAATTGGAACATAGCAAAAGTTGTCATTGACGTTCTTATAATAACAATTAGGCACATATTTAAAGAACAGGAAATCTTACTACCGCCAGCTCCCATTGCTAAAACTTTAGAATTCTCAGTCTGTGCTTGGGAAGAGTGAAAAGGAGTAAAGGGATGAAAATGGATGTAAAAGTTGGATGTAGGTGTGTTAGGGAAATTAGAGGTCACTAACCCTCAAATTTACATAAAACACATTGCCATTTCCAATTCAAACTTTTTTGGCACCACATCAAGTTTCCCTTGCACTTATGCACCAAAAAGCAATGCTTTACCACATGTAATGATTTGGATTTTTGAAATGTAAGTAACGTAAGTACTTATAGACTGTTTATTTTTACATTAGAAATGGATTGGAAAAAATTTCTAATCTCAATACACTTTTAACTGTTTGACCAATATGAGAAAGCATGAAAATTCATATGTCGTACGGTGTCTTTTCATTATTGGACCAAAGAAAAAATTAAAAAACAAAAAATATGAAAGTGAAATGGCCAAAATAACCTCAATATTATTTTTTTAATTTCAATTCATCATTTAATTATTTATAAGGATTTTTCGTAATTTTATTTATACACTTTTTTCTTATAATTTTCTTATATAATCCTAACACAAAATTTTACTTTCTTATTATTTTATTACAACTTTCTTTTCTTATATGTTCTTTCTCACAACTTTCTTTTCCACTAAAATCTTACAATCCAAACAAGCCATTAATAAATGCAATCATATTCATTGGTTGTACAAAGATATAACTACAAATGTGGAATAGAAGGATACACTTTTTTTTACCACAAGTTACCATCTAATTCGAAAACCCACTTAATTTTTCAAGAAATGTTAATCAATAAAATGACAAAAGAAAAAAATCACAAAGTACCTGGTACTGGAGAATTTGGAGAGCTTTCCCGTACTAGAGAAGACAATAACTGCGACTTCAGCATCGCATAGCACTGATAGTTCTCTAGCCTTTTTCATCAACCCCATACGGCGTTTACAGAATGAAACTTGACGACGGCTCAAATTTTTAATTCTTTTGATTTCAACTTTTCCTCTCCCCATTTTTCTTTATGTATCGTATAAAGGTTATCAAATTCTCTCTAATTGTTGCCTAAAAACATTGTTAATCAACTACCAACGAAATCCATCATCTCGTATGAAAGTATGTCCCCCAACAATAATAAAATTGCCAATAAATATATAGAGATAGAGATAGAGAAGAGAAGAAACAACATTTTTTTTAACTATGATGCTTGAATTGGCAAGGAGTATGTGGGAACCAATGAAGAAAAGAATGACTAGGATACATAATGGACATTAGCGGACGAATATGGTACATGTAGGAGTTATCCATAATTGGTGATTCCAACGGCTTAATTTGAGAAAGATAATTAAAAAAAATTATCTGATTGGATATTTTATGCTCGTGCCCCACTGACTCGTCAAAATTGAGTCAAATAGTTTTCTTTAACACAAATAATTTTGTTTATATATTGATAATTAGTGAACAAAATTGAAATAGTGAGTATAGGACGTTAGATCACTGAATTTCTGCCAATAATAATTGCCAGTTATATTGTTATCCAAATTCTAAGGATGGAAATTAAGACGTTATAGGGCTCTCTAAATCCTATATTCTTGATCTTACTCAAGTATAGTTTCTGTACTCTATTAGAATTTTGTCTACTGATTATCCTCAATTGACTTGATGTTAATGACATATAACATTCATGCAAAATAGGACACTCCCCATAAATCCTAAATGGTGACCAAGGTTATATATATATAATATATTAAGGATTATTCGATATATTTGGTAGCTTTGAGTTTTATTTTTATAATACAATGACACTCAGTTTAAGGACATTCCAAAAACAGTTAGACTAGATGATTACACCTAAATAATAACAAGTAAAAACTCAATCTCAAGCAAAGTACATCCGATAATTTGTTTATTTATTTATTTTTATTATCATCAATTTAATTATTCGATAACTCATATCTCTTTATTACTACTTTAATATCACTTTTATGAAACCAAAAAAAAATTTCATCCAAAAATTAGAGATATCATGAGACTTGTGGATTCTGTATTTCCTCATGGGACTCAAAAGAGAAACCACAAAATCGATTTTGGCCACATCCTGACATGCACTAACAAGCATTTTTGTATATTAAATTAGTAAAAGCCCCGGTAGGTAGGGTAGCATATGTAAAAATAACATCATCCACAGAAGAATTGTTACATTGACATTGTAATTGTAGTAATTACAAAAAATCCTCAAAATTAAATAATAAGAAAAGGAATTTTAATTACAAAATTGTATATCCACATTTCTTTTGCGTTTGACCATAATTGTAAACAAATACTTCAATTGCAATTTTAGAATATTTGAGCACCCACTGGGTTTAGCCTGAGTGGTTACTAGCCATTTGAGGGAGGAGAGGTAGAAAATTCGTGCAAGAATGAGATTTATGATTTTTTTCTCCCTATGGTGTATGCACCCCTTTGTAGTCTTTAGGGACCTATAATTCTCTTCCTACTAACTATTAATAAACTAACTATTAATCATTTCAGCATTAAAATAAATTCTCAAAACATAACCAAGTTCGCTTTTTGCACTGAATATATTTGAGACATTGCGTGATATATTTCAAATCCATAATAGCATCAGATATAATAAATCAAGCAAAGGTTTAAAGGCAATGAAAGAGGAAATGAACTAAAAACTCTTATTAAGTAAATTCTCTTTGTATGGGAAAACGGAAAAAGGAGAAATAGGCCAAAAAGGAAACAGTTAATTGATCGGAAAAAAAAAAGGAAAAAGTTTTATACACAGAAGCTTGCATCCATATAGGCCACATACTGACATAGACTGAAATAAAAAAATGAATAAAAAGATTAAAAACAAAAAGATATTGCTCTAAAATGATTTCTCGTGGTCTTTTTATTTTCTCGCCATGTCGTATCGTATTGCTTATATCTAGAGATCATTGTTTTTTTTTTTGTTGAGGTACAATTTATTGTTATATTTTAATTTAAAAAACAAAAAATTTGAAAATAGTTGAACGAAGTTATTTAGGATTAAGTTGTGCTCAAGTTAGGATGCACGGACAAGTAAATTTGGCTGAAGTGTATATATCGGACACATGTCAGATATGGACACTCGTTGAATACAGCACAAAGATGTATCTAAAACACAAATAATGTGTCTGTCAAAAATTTTTTTAAAAAAAATTAGAAACAATTCGAACACGTTTCAGACACAAAAAAACACAGATTTTGAAAAAAAATAAAAAATTAAAAGAAGAATAGAAAAATAATGATCACAACAGCAACAGATCATCCTCTTTTCCCCCTTTTTTTTTTTTTTTTACAAAGCATTGTTTTTATTTTCAAAAGTGGCGCTAGGGAAAGAAAATTTAATTTTTTTATGTTCAATTGCTTTATTTTGCTAGTACATAGTATATATTATAAAATCTCAAATATTCTAAAAAAATATTATGAAATTTATTTTAACAACAAAAATTAAATTTAATCTAAAATTTAAGTTATAATTTAAATTATAATTTGAAAAATAATATTCACTTAGATTTATATGTATGTATATGGTCCATCTTGAAATTGCATTGGCCTTACTATTTTTCGTAATCAATTTGCCACAAACTAGAACAAAATCCTTGCCAATCTTTATCTTCCCCATTCCTCTTCAAACTTGCAACGGGCTTATTCGTTTTCACAACAGGACTTTCCAAAATTGCAACAGGTCTTCCTCTACCTCACTCCCCAGGCCCTCTCACACCGTGAGGCCCTCTCACACCGCGAGCAAGATCCTTGCTCCCACATGCATTTTGGGGGCTTCACGGGGAAACAACGTATGAATACATCATACTCGCACTCTCATAATTTCGTAGAGGATGTTGTGTTGGTAGTTCCACAGTTCAATCATAATCATTTAGTTTTCAAACATCTCACCCTTTTGGTCTCTCAAATCTATGGGTAGCTCCTCCTCTCGCCACGTAACCGCTGACCAAGTGGGAAACCCCTCCCTCCGCGTACTAACAAGGAATTACTCTTACTTATCGCTTGCATGAAAACCTAAAACCCCATATATTTTCTCCTCCACTTTCTCGAAATCAGAATAACCCTTCTAATATTTGGCACCTTTAATAATTGCATCGACCTTGCTATTTTTCGTAACAAACACTGCAGCAAATTATAATAAAGCCTCTGCAAATGTTTGCCTCCCCTAGTCCTTTTCAAATTGCTACGGGCTTATCAATTTACACAATAAGACTTTTGAAAACTGCGACAAGACTTTTCCACTTCACTTCTAAGGCCCTTTCACCCCACGAGCAAGAGCCTTCTCACACACATTTTGGGGGCTTAAGCAACGCACCAATACATCGTACTTGCTCGCTCGCAACTTTACAAGGGACACTAGGTAGGTAGATCCACGATTCAGTCCTAATCATTTAGTTTTCAAACATTTCACTCTGCTGATCTCTCATAATTGCATGTAACTCCACCTCTCGTCATGTAACCAGTAGCCAAATGGGATGCCCCTTCCTTGGCGTCCTTACGAGTAGCTACCACTACTTATTGCTCTAATGAAAACCTGAAATCTGATATATTTTTTCCTCTACTTTCTCGGAATCATAATAACCTTTCTAATATCCAACCCCTTTGGGAATTGCATCGACCTTCTTGTATTTTGTAACGAACCTTACAGCAAACTGTAACAAAATCTCTGTCAATATTTGCCCCTCTTGGTCCTCTTCAAATTGCAACAAGCTTATCAGTTTTCATAACAAGACTTTCCAAATTATTCGTGATAAGCTACTCACCAGGCACTTACTCTTAAGATTGGAAGTTGCAAAAATAAGGATTTTTAAATTTCCTCTTATCCCTCAGACCTCTCAAATTATACGATTTTTAATCTAATTTAGTTCATCAACAACTAAACTACTTAGCATGATCACAAAAACTACAAAATACTTCGGTTTCCTCTTCATTCAATAAGAAGAAGGAGAGATCATCATGATTGCGCAAACTAATAATTGAATTTAAAGGGACACCCAAAACATCTAGATCTCACGTCAACAGCTCAATCACATAATTCCTTTGGGGAGGGGTGAGAAAAAGAAAAGCAAATGAGGTAAAGGTTACCTCCAAAGGGAAATTAATTCAAAAAAAAAAAAAATTGCAACTAGCTCCAATCTTCCTTGAAAAATAGAACCGAAGAATTCACTTGAAACAAAAAAAAAAACTCAACTTGGTTGCTGAAAATTAAAAAAAAAAAATCCCAAAGAAAACCCAAGAATGCCTTATCCCAAGACCCTCATTACTTGTCCTACAATTTTCAAACTAGCAACTAGAACAATAAACTTGAATAAATAAATTAAAACTAGAAGAAATCTACTTAAGAATATGCTATTTGGTATAACAAAAACTACCTCTTCGGGTACCTCTCAAAATCAAGATAGGTTTTGGGGTTAATGTTCTTCTCCTCGTCATTCTAGAAATCAAATTGGTCATCGTCACAGTTTTTGCTAGCAATGGTGTCCAAGTAATTGCGATTGTAGAAAAGAAGACTCCTTTCATTTGTAGAGACGAGGACTCGATTGACTTCTGCTTGATTTTAATCGCTTCAAACTTCTCACTTTTTCTTTTTCTTTCTTTTTTCTTTTTGTAATTTATCGCCGAACAACTCAAACTATGAATTTTTACAATTTCTCGTGCTCTTTTTACCTACTAAGAGCCTTTAAATAATTGATGGGTCCCATCATCTAGTCAGCATCTGGGTGCAATCTGGGTATATTTGTATGGGTATGTACTCAAGCCCAAAAAAAAAATCTTACCGAAGCAATGATGTGGTTAAACAAAAGCACTTTTTCTATACCGTCAGTTAAAAAACCTGCACATGAAAAGCTAATCATCTTTAATAAATTGATATAAGATAAGAAAAAATAATTCAAATTGTTCAATTACAACTTTAGCAATTATAATTAAGGGGGATAAGGATTTTTTTAGTCCTAAACCTTTAGGTTTTTTTACGTTTAAGTCCTAAACCTTTTTGACATTTCATTTGAGTCCTAAACTTTTTGATTTTCTACCAAATTAGTCCCTCTGTTTAACAAAAGTGATCAATTTATTAAAAAATAATTTTAACTTTACAAAAAATTATTTAAAAAAGATTAAATATATGAATTGAATGTCTTTTTTATAAAAGAATATACATGTTGCCTATTTAATTCGTATATTTGTTGATTAAAAAAATATTTAATATGCATATTTTGTTGATGAAAAAAATATTTAACTCATGTATTTAAACTTTTTTAAATGATTTTTATTAAATTAAACTCACTTATTAATAGATTGACTACTTTTCGTAATTTAAAGGACTGATATAGTAAAAAATTAAAAGATTTAGGACTCAAATGAAATGTTAAAAAGGTTTAGAACTCAAACGTAAAAAAATTTAAAGGTTTAGGAATTTAAAAATATTTATCCCATAATTAAGGTACACATCTCTAAAATAAGTCATATCCAAATTGTTCTGTGTATTATATAATTTAAAATAATAATTTTAGTATTTAAAATAAATTATAATTGTTTAATTAATATCAATTGAGTTTCTTTATAATTCTCATCTTATAATTTTTGATAAATAAATTTTTAATTAAGACTCAAACTCCAGACATTGGAGGAATATTGATATTGCATACTTCTTTTGTTTGGAAATCATTAATTTGGAATAAAAATTTTTTATCAATGTAAAAAAAAAAAGGCAGTTACTATAATATTTTCGCTTTTTTAATTTATAGGTCCCACGTGCACATGTGAAGAGGGTAGAGTCTATAATGGACCAATCCCTCAATTCTGTTCACAGCAAACTAGGACCTAATGGCATAGTTATTAAATTCAGCCCACCTCAATCAGTTGGACCGGTAATTCGGTGACCTGGGTACTGGGTCGGGTCGGTTTGTGTAAACAGTAATCAGGTCATTTGAATAATAAATTTTTTTTTTCACTTTTTTACTGTGTAAACAGTAAAAATAATATTTTTTAATGATAAACAGTGGTCAAATAGTAAAAAAATTATAATTTTTTTACTTTTTACTGTGTAAACAGTAAAAATAATATTTTTTAATGATAAACAGTGTTCAAACAATAAAAATTATAAATTTTTTTTCATTTTTTACTACTTAAACAATAATATTTGTATAATATTTACACACTAAAATTTATTTTTTTTTAACTTTTTACTGTGTGAATGATAAAAATAATATTTTCATAATATTAAATAGTATTACACAATATTTTTTTATACAATTTAATAATTTTTTACTTTTTACAATCTATTTTTCTGTATGCAATAATTTAATATTGTTCATATATCAAATAATATGTTACAATTGACCTTAAAAAATAATTTTTTAAGAATTTTCATCAAAATTTAGATTAGTATAAACTACTTTTTAATTTGTGAAAATGTAATTATTGTGATAAATTGTACAAAAAAAATTATATATATTATTTGATATATTCATTTTCTTAAGAATTAATGACTCATTAGTTGAACTAATAACCTACTGGTTGAACCAATAACTCATTGATTCAGTTGTCTGACCGGATCAGTATCCGGACCGATTTTAATAACTATGCCTAACGGTAGTCGAAGACATTGCAACCAAATGTCCAAATCCAAATTCCTTCTCATTGCCAAGCACACTAAAGGCGTGCTGCAATGGCCCTTTTCCAGTTTTCGTGTGGCAGCCCAATGGTGATTCTAACTTAAAAGGCTATGCAAACATTGGACACCGAGTTGTTGGTTACATGCACAACTTCAATTATGTCAATTTCATTTTTTCATCAAGTGTCCTAAACCTTTTTTTTTTTCGTTTTGTTATTGAAATTGGGGAGGACAATTTTTTTTTTTTTTTGTTGTTAACTAGTTGTATTTAAGCCAGCTTCTGGGAAACAAATAAAATTTATGTCTTTTAGTCTGATTAAATACATCTAAGAAATTAGTTTATGTATATTTTCATGGTGACATTAACAATAAAAGAAAAAAAAAAAAGGGACCATCAACCCAATGAACTAGACTACATAATGAGTTAAGATCATATTCGAATTTAAAAATCATAGTCTAGTCCCTCGCAGGATATCTTATTATTTAGAGTATAAACTTTTATTTTATGGGCTTTAGAATTTAATTTGAAAAAGTAAGGTATGAAATTTATACAAGAAAAGAGTTATTTTATTATATAACTCATAATCTAATAAATTTTTTAATAAATAAAAAATAATTAAATAATACTACATCACTTTATTTAATAAAATTAAAATAATTACATAATTTAAGTATTTAACTTAACAATATTTAATAATTTATTTTCTTTTTATTTTTATAAATTTAATTATTTAATAATAAATATTATTTTATTATTATTTTGATCATACTTAAATGAATCAATAAAATTTTTGTAGAATTATTATACCCAAAACTCTAACCACTATGGGAGCAGGATAGAGAAGACAGCCAGACCCCCAACCCCAAGACAAAGGTAAAGGTGAAAACCCCGTGACTTTCCGACCAAAGTGGGCCGCTCTGTTCCTAACCCTAACCTAGTTACATAGCATCATGCAGATCACAACCTAACCCGAAGTAGATCAAACAAATCCAACAGTCCAAGAACAGAGGAACGGACCTTCCTGTATACAACTCAGCAACACAAGTACATAGGATCAGACGTAACGTTTCCTGCCAAAATTTGCAAATAACAGCAATATTACTTATAATTTATTTTCATAAAAGAAATTATTAAAATATTTTAAATATAATTAATACGAAATTAAAATAATATAGATCGATAAATAATTAAAACGGTTAAAAATCATATGCTCATATATCTTAGGAGATGCCACCTACTAGTGCGTTTCCATAAATAACCCTCTCAGCCTCTGTCCTGCACTCTTCCTAAAGAGAGGACACAAAAATATCCCATTTAGCAAAAATTTCGTGACACAAAGCAGAGTCAGGCAGAAACACAAAGAAAAGAAAGGAAAAATAAAAAAGAAGAGAAAAAATTGAATCTTGGATTGGAATTGGGTGTGATCGGAAATGGGGGACGCATTTTGTTCGGACTGCAAGAGGCAGACGGAGGTGGTGTTTGACCACTCGGCGGGGGACACAGTGTGCTCGGAGTGCGGCCTGGTGCTGGAGTCCCACTCCATAGACGAGACCTCCGAGTGGAGGACTTTCGCCAACGAGAGCGGCGACAACGATCCAGTTCGTGTTGGTGGTCCCACCAATCCTCTTCTTGCAGACGGCGGCCTCACCACCGTCATCGCCAAGCCCAACGGCTCCTCCGGCGACTTCCTTTCCTCTTCCTTGGGTCGCTGGCAGAATCGGGGCTCCAATCCCGATCGAGGCCTCATCTTAGCCTTTAAAACTATTGCTACTATGTCCGACAGGTTATTTGTTGTTTATTGTCTTTTTAAGCCCACCTTTGTGATATGGGGTTTTGGTTTATTATTATTATTATTATTATTATTATCCAAACGAAAACGATCTGTTTATGATGCTGTATTGGGTTCATGAAAAAGCTTTTTTTTTTTTTTTTTCTTGGTATTTGGTGGAAGAGAAAGCTCAGATCGGGTCCTTCTAGTTTTGATCATATATTTATGTTGTTTTCTGGGCGATTTAGTAGAGGACTAGTATAATATATTTGTTTGATCTGGCAATTTGTTGATGCTGAAGCTTAATGAATTTTGAAAGAATACATGTTTGTTGAACTAATTGAGCTACCGTATTGTTGATCAAAAAACAAAAAAAAAAAAAAAAAAAAAAAAAAAAAGGAGCCATCTTGTGGCTCTTCCTTTTTCCCTCCCCATCTTTCCTTTCTTCCTCTCTAAATTCCTCGAGGTTTCCCATGTTTCATGTCTTCTCTCTTCTATTTTCCTCTAATATCTAACCTGTTCTTTATTACTTTAACCTTCTGATTGTACCTGCGCCGATTGGTTGGCACGGTTAATTGGTTGTTCAAGTTCAAAATTATAGATTGAGATTGAAATTGAGGCCCTTTATCACATGAAGCGAATTGGGAATTGACTTTTAGGCAGGCAATCTATTTGTAGTGATTTGGAAATTACCGAAATGAATTTTTCTGACTAGGCAATATGACATAAGAAAGGCTAGTTCCTGTAATCGGTCTGTAAAGCAAGATGGAGGGCTTCCATTTTCTCCATTTTTGTATTTGGAATGCCTACCTACCCCCGTTTTCTTTCCAAACTTGAGTTCGTCATGCTTTGATTGATTCCCTTCCATTTGTCAAGTGTCATTCAATGGAGTACGCTTGAGTTGTACATTTTCCTTTAAAATAACACTAGATTTAAGTTTAATTTGGCATCCTCTATGTGTTCAGACAACTAGTTGATATTAGATGTAAAAGTTACCTCTTCCAGTTTATTTTTGTTTACGCATCATATATTTCACATATTTCTAAAATCTGTTCTCCAGTCAACATGGTTATATTCCGTAAATTTGTGTTGCTAATAATTTGGGAATGTGATATTGTTCCTTAGCATGCTTTGGTTGTTTAGGAGGTACAATCATTGCTAATTTGGTTAAGTTTTTTGTTTCAGGTTGGGTCTTGTTGCAACAATCAAGGTACGTAACATGCTATTTTCATGTTTGTTTTAGTATGGATGATTTAGAGTTTGCTTAAAGCAAAATATATTCGTACTACTTAAGGACAGACCCTTTAGTAGTGTGTACAATGAACCATTATTCTATGCTTAGGGTTTTACTGATTTGTTCAGATTGTAGAAAATGTTAATCAATGTCACACCGTTTTAGAAGGCAATTGAGAAGAACAAGTCATTGCCAGTTTTTTTTTCTGCTGTACCATAAGATCTCCATTTGCTATGCTCTTTCATTCCCTTTCTTATCCTTACTTTCCAACTTCCAAGTCTAACTATTGGGCAAGCGAAAAATTCCAGAACGTTGTCAGGACTTGAGTAAGTAAACTTAGAGATGCTCTAATTAAAAGGGGTAGTCAAAACCAAGCAGGCGGCAAGGGGAGATGAAGAAAAGAATTTAAGTTTACTTAGGAATCTTTGTTAGGAGGGCCTTAGAACAATTCAAATCTGATGCCAAACTTAATTCATAATAGAATGGAATGAACAGAAAAGATTCATGTGGCCGAACCCGTTAAATTTGGGATTGAGGCTTTATTGTTGTTGTTATTCTTTAGAGAATATGACCAAGACTGGAATCTGATATATGCAGCTACAAGGCTGCACAATGTATTGTTCTTAACAAAACTGTTATTGTATTAAACAAAGCACATAATTGACAATACGAATTAAAATCAAATGTCTTGGACAACTTGAAGTATGCATGGAAGATTCCAAATTGATTATGCTGATCATTTAGTTCTTTGTTGAATAAAAGGTTGTTCCATGGTTTTGTCCTTTGTGGGTCAAAATTGGGTGGGGGAAAAATAAAATGTGTAATGACAAGTTTGCTCCATTGAGAGGTTTAAATCACAACCATACTCTACAAAGGTAGTAGGGGGAAAATGCATTCATCTGGACCTCCCCAAACTTCAAATGCCCATGTTGCTTTGCGACATTAAGTCTGAATTTAAAATTTTAAACAAAGAAACTTTTCCATCATTTTTTTTTTCACTGTGGAAATACAGAAATTAATGAAGGTACAGACCATTTTGTTTTTCGCAACTTGAAATACTTTTGAGACATTCAAATTTTCAGGATTAGCTTCATTCTCAACCTGATTGTAGTTTCAATTGTTTTGAGGCTATTGCCTCTAACAATTTCATTGTCATCATTTAAGGACCGTGCTAATGAGATTTATAAGAAAGTGGAGGATCAGAAGTCCAGTAGAGGAAGAAATCAGGATGCTTTACTGGCCGCTTGCCTCTATATTGCTTGTCGACAGGAGGACAAGCCACGCACTGTAAAGGGTACATTGTAAAATTCTTTGACTATCTGGATGCTTCTTGATGTATCTTTCCCTCTGTGTTTAAGCTTCCCGGAACTGTGATTTGAACTAGAAATTTGCTCCGTCGCTAATGGAGCCTCAAAGAAGGAAATTGGCCGAGCAAAAGAATACATTGTTAAACAATTGGGTTTGGAAACTGGTCAGTCAGTGGAGATCGGAACAATACACGCTGGAGATTTTATGGTAGGTTTGCCTTTTCGTTTGATTTTAAAAAAAAGCAAAGTTATTTAATAAAAATAATAGAGCAGTTACTTTGATAGCTTGTTTCTTTAATAAAGAAGGCAATGCTTCACATTGTAGGGAATGCATTTAATTTTTTCTTTTATTAGCTGCCCATGAGCTACATAACGGGTTGTAACTCTCATTTTTTCTGTAACTCTCATATTCCTTTCCCCATTTCAGGGATTTAAATTTGAGACCTCCAAGATAGGATACATAGGCTCTTAACCACTGGGTGCCCATCTGGGGACGTCTTTAATTTGTTTTGTTGCAATTAAGTACCATTTCTTGCTGATATTATTCTCAACTTTTTTATGTAGAGACGTTTCTGTTCCAATCTTGGTATGAATAACCAAGCAGTTAAAGCTGCACAGGAATCTGTTCAGAAGTCAGAAGAGTTTGATATAAGGTTTGTTGTCTTTTTCTCCTTGTCACTTCTCTTTTTTGTTGTACTATTGCCCCTATGTTTGTTTTAATCACTCTTTGTAAGAAGTTATTTTGAACCCCTGTTGTATTATCACCTTGTTTAACAGCAAATTTTCTCCTTTTCTTTACTCTTAAAATGCAGTCAAATTAGTAAATGATCTGTACACAGTTATCTTTAATATTTATTTAGTTATGATTCACGGAACTTGTCGATTGAGACTAATAGTTTTGTGTCATAGCTGTGGTTAAAATGGCTAACTATACATGTCACAAGAAAGATGAGTACATTTAGTGAAGTTCTGTGGGATGAGGACGAGAAATGTTTGAAGTATGCGAATCAGATATGTTGGTGACAAACATAAATAGTCAATTTGAATTCTTATATTTGATGATATGTTTCACAGTCTTTATTAGCAGTAGTCCCGTTCTTCTCAGAGAGGAGCAGTAAAAAAGAATTATTGTTTTTCAAGACATAGAGCATTGTCTTTTTGAATCTCTCTCTCTCTCTCTCCCCCTCTCTGTCTCTCAAAACATAAATGATGGATTTTAGATACAGACATGTATACATAAGCCCATATGTGGACCTGTAAATGCGAAAACAAAAAGATCCCATGGATTGATTTTGACCATTCTGTACTTTGTGATGCTTGCAGGAGAAGCCCTATATCTATAGCAGCAGCGGTTATTTATATTATTACTCAGCTCTCAGATGACAAGAAACCTCTTCGAGGTTTGTGGATCATCGAAATTTTGATTCATTATCTTCTTATGTTGAGCAACGAATATTTCATTACTTGAGTGCATCCATGAATAAAAGAGTGTGTTTGGTTTGCTTGCTAGAAAAAAGTATTTGTAGGTGAGGTTGTTTTCAGAGCTACATAGACAGGTAATCGAGTCTTAATGTGTGTGTTTGTTTTTGGTATTTGTTTGAACGAGATGCAGTGTTTCTAGTCATATTGCTTGTTCACTTATCAAAGGTGTCTTGCAGAGTATCACCAGAACGAATTTTATTATTCTTTCTATTAAACTTGTTTCTAGAAATGTGCATTTGACTAATAATAGTGATGTGGATGCAGATATATCACTTGCTACTGGCGTTGCTGAAGGAACAATAAGAAATTCCTACAAGGATCTTTATCCTCATGTTTCAAAAATTATACCGGCCTGGTATGCCAAGGAGGAGGACCTCAAGAATCTTTGCAGTCCTTGAGTTGTGAAGCAAACAACAGTGAGAGTGTAATGAACAAGTAAATTGGTTTGGAGATTTCCATCCATTGCGGCTGTAGTAAAAACTGTTGGGACATAATCAATGCAACACACTCACACGATGCAACTTCTCGTGTCGTTCATTCGCTTTGGCGGTTGGTTACATTTTTAGTTTGATCTTAAGGAGAGATAGAAACGTTAAAAAAAAAAAAAACGGATGTTTGGAAGTGGCAGCAATATTTCAATGAGATTTCAATGTTAATTATGCAAATGATAAGCCCACATAAACCAGTAACTTGGATGGCTTTTCTGGGTTTGATTTGGCCTAGTGCTGGATATCTCGTGTTTCGCTTGATCTCATTCCGTATTAATTTGCACTAAAGTATTGATTCTTTACCGTGGGATAACATTTGATGTGTTAGGATTCTTTACTAACGGACATTTGTGAGACTTGTTGCCAAATTTACTTTCAATTGGGTTGGTGGAAGGTATGCGATATATGACTGCAGCATGTAATTTATATACTGTTGTGTTTGTATTCGTAGTGGTAGAAAAATTAGAGTAGCTGATTACACATTAATCTTATAATTATTGATGTTTTCAATCTGATAACGGAATTTCAATTGTCAATCCAATCTTAATTGTGCTACGCTAGAGCCTAGAGTTATGAAATCGGGGGATACCACCTTAGTTTCTTGCTTTGCCTTGTTGTTTTGTGTTTGGAAAGATGAGATCTTAGTACGATAATGTATGTACCATTACACTTATTGCCCAAACTATGTAAGAGATGAACAATTTGAAAAAAGAAATAGAAAGCATTCACAAACATTTGTTAGAAAATTATCAATGAAATACGTGTAAAAGAAATTTAAGTAAATTAAGTAGCTTTGGTGGAAAAATAATCAAACAATTTATTGGATGTAATTTAATATAAATTATGTAAAACTGCAACAAAAATAAATTAATGCAAAATGGTATCGGGTGTCTGATGTATGTATTACACAATCTTTAAGGATAGTTTATGTTTTCACAAAAAGAAAAAAAAATAGTTACGATGCAACAAATTATAGGGATTATCTTTTTAGAATACAATTATGCACTTTAAATAATGGTGTTAGAGAAATAACTCTATCTTCCAGATATTATATACCTTTTTAAAATAGAGTGAAGAAAAAACTCAATAATATCTCTGATGATTCTTTCCCTAGGAGCTAAAAAGAGAAGCTTTTATATAATATACTAGAAATCATCCCGCGCAATGCGCGGAATTTTTTTAAAATGATTAGAATATTAAAAATTAATTTTATTAATTTACTGAAGTAAATCCTTAAAGCTAATTAAGGTTGAATTTTGGCTAGGGGGTTACTCATGTAAATTAGTTAATTAAATACTATAATAAAAATGACTATAATGACAATTATTTAGCGATAAATGCCTCTAATAATGACAATTAAGCACGGCTTGATTAATAGGATTTCCATTACTATCCTTGTGCTTCTAGAAATAAAATTCAGAATAAGCAATCTTATATCATATATTCCATAATCCTAGCAATTAATTTAATAATATTGTCCAAAATTAATAGGATTTCGTTATTGTTCTCTTGATTATAGGGATGAAATTCAGAATTAAAATCTTATATCACATAGTCCGTAATCTTAGCAACGAATTTAATAATATTGTCCAAAAATTAATTCAATTCTAACAATAGTAAATTGATTCATTTTTTTACCCAATAATTAATTACCATAATATTATTTGTCTCTCTCATATTACAGGCAATCAAAGAAAAAATTACAAATAAGGGGAAGCTTTCTAGTTTGATTTTGTTTATGCTTTTCATTAAAAAGAGAATAAGAATGACGTTGCTGCCTCATTCGGTTAAAATGAGGAATATTTGTTAAAAAAGTCAATTATTGTTTAATAGTATTTATTTTTGGAGAAAATTAAATGCAAAAGGTAGAAATTGAAAAAATAAGGTAATTATTGACAATATTCAAAATAAGGCAATTATTGACAACATTCTAAACGATAATTATTCTAAAAGCAAGAAACTTTGACGGATGAAATTGTTATTAGTTTGAAAACCATTTTGATTTAGAAAAGACACCGTCCAAGTTATTGACAACCATCTTAATCGTGTGCATGAATTTAGTTGTCATGGTAACTCTCTTAGGAAGGCATTTATTATTTACATATATAAACCATTAATTTCTTAAAAAGTAGGGTAGGACATTACGTCAACAATTTTGATTTGGCAATTATTAATCTTAATTGCTTCATATTTTAGCCGTTTAGTTAGTGAAAACTATAAATAATTATGAAGGCAATAAATGATATATGAAAATTTTTAAAAGCAAGAAAACTTAACCAACTAATTTAGGAATAACTAGGGAAAGTAGGAAATTTAAGAGAGTAAATTTGGAAATGATGTTATTCATAATATTAAGCGATTAAGATTTAGAAATGAATAAGTAATATTTAAGAGAGAGAGAGAGAGAGAATTTGGGTTTTAGGTAATTTAAAATAATTTACAAAATAATAAATAATTGAAAAAGGAATCTATACGGTTTTGACCCACATTAATAGGGAGCAAGCAAGATCAAATGTAAAATTAAATTAAAAAGGAAAATTTATGTTACTTTTTTTAGATTTAAACTGCTATTTATAATAAAGTATATGTTTAGCATGAGTTAAGGGGGAGTTTTATAATATTGGAATAATATAAATTAGCAATGATTCTAGTTAGGCAGATAATGGAAAATATTCTCCAATGAGTACCTTTAATTATTGACTTACTGACAATTAAAGATAGTTGTTACTATAAGTTAGAATTGCTAATATTTGCCTTTGAAATTTATAATTGGCAATTTAGAAATGACGGTAATAAGGGACATTTTTTAGGCAACCAATTTATAAGATTTCTGTAACTACAACTTCAAAATTGACAATAATTAAGGCTGAATTATGGTTATTATATTACTCATCTCATTTAACATTTACACATTATAGAAATAATGACAATAATAACAATTATTCATATGTAGCTACTGTATTTTTATTTTTTTTCTGCTCTATCCTTACATCCCAATCTTTGTGGTTTGTTAATATATTATTAAATCAAAGGTCATGGTCAAGCACACGAATAGTCAGGACAATAGGAATGACAAACTGTCATGAAGGGAAGAAGGACCTTGTACAATTCTACATCCCTTGTTCACCTGCATCTTTTCTATATAATCTCTATTGATTTCTTCAATTGACTTCTTAGTTTTTTCACCAGTGAATGCAGTTCAATATCTGCATCATCTACTTATCTTAGATCACAGTATGCAAACACGGTCCAGAATATGGTCCCAATAGCGTGATCAAGCAATGGTGATTTCATGCTTGGTCGAAAATTAACTGCAATAGCCATGGCTCATGGCCCCCGACAGTTGCCAGATAATGCTGCAGAGGCTTTCGGTCAAGATTTCTAGAAGAGCTCCACAATTGATTCGGAACGGCTTGGATTAGGTAGTTGGCTACTTCTTGCTTTGTCTCTTGAATCTCTATGTCGATCTCTCTCTCATCGTGTTTGTCATCTTGAATTGCATTCTAAGAAACCATCCCCTGTTTAGAAACAGGTTTTCTTTCCCTTTGCTTGCATATTAACAACGATGGTGACCATGAAAAGGAGAGAAACAAAGTGAAACTATGATCAGCCAATTATGTAAGGAAAAAAATCAAAATTAATCAAAAAGGCAAACTCTTGTCCACGGCTATTGTTGGAAATTCGAGTCTGAGGAAAATGGAGAGCTTGGTAGAGACAGATAGTTAGAGAGGTTGCTGGAGGGAGGGGAAGGTTCAAAAAGTGTTTCTTTGTTACATAAGTAGCCTGCAATTAAGTTGCAGCTGAAAATAAGGAGCAGTTTCTTTTTACATTAGTAAAAGTTATTTTATAAATATTATGAAATGAGGGCCACCACGCACAACAAATATTGAAAGAGAATTTTTTTGTACAATGATAAATTTTTTTTTTACATTAAATTTAGGGAGTGAAAAAAAGAGAAATTTTCTTTCAACTACATTTTAGAAAGTGAAATAAGGAGAGACTTTCTCTCAACTACTCATTTATAATATTGATATTAGATATAGTTTTATGGTTCATAAGAAAGAATTATACTAAATAAAAAATTATATTAAATGAAGTCTTTAATAAATTATAACAGTAAGAAAACGGCTGATAACGGGGCTTGTCTAACGGACAGATAAGCCGTTGCCCAACAATCATAAAACAACTTATTTAATCAGGGGTGAAATTGTGGTAGTAGTCTTTGAAAATACAATAATTTATTTACAAAAGCACTCAACTGCAATCAATATTAGTGCGCTACATAAAATTGAAAGCAAGCTTCTTCCTTTGATTGCAAATTTGTAATGAGAAGGGAGACAGAGAGAAATCATGCATCTGCTGCAGGATGTGCAAGATCCAACTCACGTAGAATAGCATTTCCATCGCTTGTAACTGCAATTCCTCATTGGTGAAAAAATGGAAAAGTTAGATGGCTCGCGTTCCGCGGTCTGGTCATGGGATTGAGCCATTTAGGCAGTTTTTTCTTCCTTTCATCTATTTTTCCGAAAAAATATTTAGAGTAACAAGAAGCACGTTTATGATAACATTAATTATATTTAAAATAATACTAAATAGATTTAGAATAAATATATTTAGGATTTAGTTTTAAAAAGAAATAAAACATTTTTTTATTTGCTTGGTGTACCTGAACTGAGAAATAATCGCTCCCATAAAAAAAAAAAGAGATATTAGTAACTATACTGTAAATTGTTATTAATATTACCATCAAGGTAGTACCCTGATTGATAATTTTTTGCGTTTTCTATTTCATTGGCTCAGATTTGAGTTCATGCAGCGATGCCCTAATATGCCATGAATGATGTATTTTGTGCATTATGAATTCTATACTTGTTAACACAAAAATCAAGTATAGGTGACACTTAATCAAATATAATAATATTTGGGTGATAAATTTTTCTATAAGAGAGATTAAATAAAAATGATAACAAATAACCCTAACTTCTATCTATTAGTATAATGATTTAATTAGCGATAATTCTAACGTGTTTGTTCTATTTTTTTAAACTAGAATCACAACATTGCCTTACCTTCACCGTGATACAGACCTTACAAAGTTCTAATGGCAGCCCAAATCGTATTTCTTTTTCAGTAAATATTTATGATCAAATAAAAAGTTATTTAGATATTATTTAGACTACAACAGTGATTGTATTTTGTATAATTATAAAGATAAAAAATAAAATAAAAAATTATTTTTTTATATTTTTATTATAATTATATAAAATATATTTATTATTATCGTTTAAATATTATCTGAATAATTTTTTAATTTGGTCATATAATAAAGTTTTTTTTTAACCGTATTCGCTTTTCTTTTCCTTTTGCGTTTATCCGAAATAAATAAAGTGCTTCTTATTTGTATTTGTAAAATATGGGATTATATATGGCAATTGACGTGGGAGCTTTTTTTTTTTTTTTTTTTTGATGAGAAAATATGATTGCATTAAAGTTCATCGAAGAGCGTACACAAAACCGACGCATGGGCATCAGTAATGTCTGCGTAATGCAGGAATACAACTCGATTCAATGACTTACAATTCATACGGCCACACGGACCTTTTATAAATTGAGTTCGAAACCTAAAAAAGAACAATCTTTTTTAGAGAAGATACAAAACGACATATAACTAAACTTAACTAATTACGTAGAATTATTTAGATACAGTACTCCTCAAAACAGTATACACCGCACAATATGATTGCTGAATTGTTGTGGGAGCTTTGTTGGCTTCGCTGTGGTGGCCACTAATATGATTGCTGAATTGTTGGGGATTCGGTGCGGTTTTTAGGTTTCTTAGGAGCTGGGGTTCCGTGATGTGATTCTTGAGATTGACTCTCAAGAGGCTTGTACAGTTGTACTTACTTTCCTCTCCTCGTGTTCCATCTCATCCCGTAGTAGGACTGCTTGATGGTATCTGTCATCTCTGCAGTAGAGTCTAGAACTTATGTGTTTTTCATGTCCTTCGTGAAGAAAATTCTTGTACTTATTTTTTTGCGAAGTTGAGGGCTTTTGGTCTGCCCAGAGATACTTTCTTAGAACATCCTTTATTAGCGGTTTTGACACTTTCAGATGGTGATAAATATGGGGTAATTTTTGCTCGGTACTAGTTGTTTTTTATTTCTTTCAATTGCACCAAAAAAAAAAAAGTTTCTAAAATACCTGCTACTAGTGTAAAGGTCAAAAAAATAAAAGAAGAGTAACTTTTCTAATGAAAATCTTTATACTAGAGAAAATTCACTTATTCATTTTTAGATACTTGCTATTTGCACTTATTTTAAAATACCTGCTATTTATTGTGAAAGTGAAAAAATGAGAAAAAAAAATAACTCTTCGTATGAAAATCCAATTATTTTAAGTGAATTATTTTGACTTATATAAAGTGTGACTCAAAATAAATTTCTCCTATAAATATAAATGTTTAAAAGCATAGATTACTTTTACAGTATGGTTAAATACAAATAATTTTTTTTTCCCTTTTTTTTTTCATTTCAAAGGAATTAAAAGGTCTATTATATATATAGAAAGAGAGAGAGAGCAAAGGTCATCGGACTAATTAATACATTTGAATGTCTAAATATTAAAGAAGCGCATAGTTATCATTTTATATAAATAAATTTTCGTTTCCTTCTTTTTCTTGTTTTATCTAAACAATAAATTTATTTTTTTACAATTTTTTTCCACTCATTCTAATATATTCAAACAATTATTAATAAAATTATTTCTTTTTCCATTTACTTTTTTCTCACTAATTTTTTTCTCAAAATTTTCTTCCTCTCTCATGTGTGTATTTTATGCTAACGATTTAGATTTAAATTTATATTTAAGTCCTTGTGCTTACTCTCTCAGTTAGCAAATCACTAGGGGTCCACTACAGAAAAAAAAATTATGATACAGTGATAAATTTTAAATTTAAAATTATTGTAAAATAAATTATACTTAATTTTATTAATATTTAAATAATAAATTTACATATTTAAAATAATTGAATGAAGCTTTGTAAATAAAATTACTTCCACTTTAATTAGGAACTCCGTCGTTGAGCCCGAATCTTTTTTTTCTTCGTTCAGAAAAGCAAATACTTATGGGTTCCACTTTTGCATTTTCATTTTAAGTGTATGCACTGTGGTGCGTTTCGAGGACTTTACTTTCGCCAGACGCTTGATTTCTGTTTCTGTCACCTCCTCTAAAATTGTTTGCTCAAGACCTTGATCCTTAGCACATCATCTCTTCTGTCTTGCCGCGAGGTGTGGTTTTATTTGCCATTTCTTGAAATTTGACAATTTGTTGCCCCTCGCGGCGGCCGCCTGTGGATTAATACTGAACGCGCGGGCGCCATGAGCAGCTGCTCCTCTAATGGATCGTCGCCCCGTTCATCTTCGGTCCGGAAGAGCGACGTGGATGTCGGCCGCTCTCCGACCAAGCATTTGGAGGAGGATGAGGGCGGCCATAGCGACGACCTACTGGAAGAGTCCGACCCCTTCGACATTTCTCGCACCAAGAATGCTCCTCTTGAGAGACTCAGGCGGTGGAGGGTAATAATAATGCGCGCTCATCACTTTTTGATTCTTTTCAGTAGAAGAACATTGAATATACTGCATTTGTTGCAAATTGAAAAGCCTCGTTATTCCTAGTTGCTGAAAATGACTAGCAGCAAGTATCTTGATTCTGATTATCTTGTTTGTGCTTCTTACCTCTGTCTAGTGTAATCAAGTTTTTTTTTTTTTTTGGCAAAAATTAGTTTAATTCTTTCTTATGCTATTTTCAGGATGTAGACTCTGAAAATCACCGGAACTGAATCTAGTGTCTTATGCTTTTTTATTGTTAAAACTAACATTATGGCTTTTTGTCTCATTAATATTGTTCTGGTGTTAAAGGATGGGGCAAGATAGGCAAAGTGATTTTACTTGTGAAAGTCTGAACTAAGTTTTGGTCTGCGACAGGAAGCAGCACTTGTGCTGAATGCTTCTGGTCGATTTCGGTACACTTTGGATTTGAAAAAGGAAGAAGAGAAGGAGAAAATAAGGCAGAAGATTAGAGCCCATGCACAAATCATTCGAGTAAGTGTTTGTTATCTTAAAAAGCAATCCAATGACTTCTTTACGGTGATTCTTTTCTTTATTTTTGTTCACTTTATTTTCTTTTTGCTTACTTGGATTTGCAGGCAGCATCCCTTCTCAAATTGGATGGAGAGCATCAGGTCGGTATGTGCTATTCACTAATATCTTGATCATGCCTAGGATTCCTTGCATTTTCAGTTTTTATGGTTTTGGCGTTTGTTAGATGGTAATCTGTGATTCAATTTCGAGGGGGGCAGTTAGCCCAGTTGGTTGGAGGCGCGTGCCTTCAACCCCCAAGTTTGGGGTTCAAACTCTAAACTCGGGCCTCACCCTCGCCCTCCCCCTCCCCCTCCCCCTCTCCTTACCGCAGGGCTTTCAGCTCCAACGAACAAAAAATTTCAATGGTGGAAATTGGGTTGAAGTTTTGCATGCCTAGGTGATTTTAAAGAGGTAGGGTGCTTGGAACTATTTTACTTGTTCATATGCTTCGTCTTGCTTTAGCGCCATAAACTTTCTTCTTCTTTTGCCTGTACTATCCGTTTGATATATTTCCTGCCTGGCAAGTGTAGGCCCTGCGGTTGCACCTCCAACACCTGCTGGTGGTTATGGCATTGGACTAGAATAACATTTTTTTTTGGCCCATTGGAAGGCCCATTGGGTCGTGAGCTACACAAGGGGTTGCTCTCTCCATTCCCATAAACCCCACACCCCCTTTCCAAGATTAGAACCCAAAATCTTCAAGATAGAAGTCTTAAGTCTTAAACACTAGGGTGTCTTCTAAGGGACAATGGACTAGAACAACTTGTATCAATGACCAGGGATTAAAACCATTCTGCCATACAGGAACATGGGTGTGTATGTTGATTATGACTATTTTCATTGTTTTAAGTCTTTCACACTATTTAACTGCAGATGCATTTTACATGTTAGAGACAGAAAGTTTGTTAGGGATGGAAATCTCATATTGATTGGCATAATCCCATAATCAATGGGATCAAGCATTATCCCATAATCAGTGGGATCAGGATTATCCCATAATTAGTGGGATGTGGATTTTTTTCCTTATGTATATCTACCCTGCTGTATAGGATTGATGTATATATACCCTAGGAAATATAGCAGAAAAGTGTAGGGTTTTTTTTTCACATAATCTTTTTAGTTTTAACATGGTATCAGAGCTATTCCTTTGAAAAGTCTGAAAAATTCTGCTGCCTTCATTGTTTTTCTCTTTTGCTGCCTTCATTGCTAATCTATTTTGCTGCCTTCATTGCCATCCCTCTCCTACCTAGAGATGTCATCATCAACTACTGTTGTCACACCTTCCAAGGAGGAAGAATCGTCTACAATGACCACTCCAATTAATGTTGTTCCATTCAGTCCTAATGGAGAACTTCAAAGTATGAACTCCTTTTACCGTCTTGACGGAACAAACTACTTACAATGGAGTCAGATTGTTAGAACTTTTCTCAAGGGAAAGGGAAAGATAAATCATCTCACTGAAGTGAATCCAAATGTTGAAGATCTTAGGTTTAAAACCTGGGATGAGGAAGACTCCATGATCATGTCATGGTTATGGAACTCAATGAAGCCAGAAGTCAGCCGAAATGTCATGTTCCTTCATTCTGCAAAGGCAATATGGGAGACACTCCAGTAAACTTATTCAAAAAAGAAGGATATTGCACTTGTTTATGAACTGAAAGTGCAGGTTGCTGCTACAAAACAAGGGACTATGTCTGTCACAGATTACTACAATAAAATGACAGGTTTGTGGCTTGAGATAGATCATTACAGAGATGTGAAGATGACATGTAAGGATGATGTTGAGACTTACCAAGAAGTGCTGGAACATGATCGAGTCTTTGAGTTCCTAGCAGGCCTAAACGCTGAGTATGATCAAATCCGAGTACAAGTCCTCGGAAAGGATCCAATCCCATCACTTCGTGAGATTGTCTCTATTGTTCGAGCTGAGGAAAGCAGAAGGGGTGTTATGTTAGAGCCCCAATCATCTGAAGCTGCTGCCATGGTGTCCCGGAGGGCAGGAGATGGTAAGAATACCAAACCAAGTGATAATGGCAGACCTGATCCAAAGAAACAATCCAACAAGGATGTGCTATGGTGCACCTTTTGTAATAAGCCGCGTCATACTCGGGAAAATTGCTTCAAGTTATATGGCAAAGCTCACGTCTTGGCCAGGAATGGGGGCTTTAAGGGGCTGGCAAATCTTTCTACCAAAGAAGGGGCTGCTTCAGAGTATAACTCGCAGACCAAGGAAGAACCCAGCAAGTTCAACAAGGAAGAGGTGGAAAGATTGAGACAATTGCTGGAATCTCTTGATAAACCATCCATGTCTTGTTCTCTTGCCAAATCTGGTATGTGTTTGTTGACTAAATCCTTTAAAGCTTCAAATACTACCGATCTAAACTCATGGGTCCTTAATTCGGGTGCAACCGATCACATGACGCATAGTGCTACCAATCTTAACCCTTATAAACATGTTTCTGGAAACCAAAAAATCAAAGTGGCAGATGGGTCTCCTATTGTCATTGCTGGCCAGGGAAGTCTCCATCTAACTCCTTATGTTTCCCTTAAAAATGTCTTGCACATTCCAAACTTGTCCACCAATTTAATATCTATACACAAAATTGCCAAAGAACTACATTGTAAAATAACCTTCTTTGCCTCTCATTGTGTTTTTCAGGACCTAATCTCGGGGAAGATGATTGGATATGCTAGAGAACGTGATGGACTATACTATCTTGAAAACTTGCAAGGTTGTGGAATAAAGGGAGACCAAACCACCAAATGTCTTTCATCCACCACTTGTCTAGCATCCTCAAATAAGGCTCAGATTTGGACTCACCATCTCCGACTATGACATCCTCCTTTTCTTTTGTTACAACACATGTTTCCTTTGTTATTTAAAAATGTTGCTGTGTCTGTTTTTCAGTGTGATATCTGTCAGTTTGCTAAGCATCATCGTGTTTCCCTCCCCACAAATTCAATAAAGAGCAGTAGACCTTTCTCTCTCATTCATTCTGATATATGGGGACCCTCCAGAATTCCTAATGTCAATGGAGCACGTTGGTTTGTTTCATTCATTGATGACTGTACTCGTACTACATGGCTTTTCCTCATGAAAGATAAATCTGATCTTAGTATCATTCTTCCTCAATTTCATAAAATGATCAGCACCCAATTTGGGGAAAAAATTCGAAAATTTCGATCAGACAATGCCAAAGATTACTTCAATCAAGGCATTTCTCAATTTTTCAAAAAGGAAGGAATCATTCATGAGTCTTCTTGTGTAGAAACACCTCAACAAAATGGTGTTGCCGAACGAAAAAATCGTCATCTATTAGAAGTCACTCGTGCTCTCTTGTTCCAATCCAATGTCCCTAAGTTTCTGTGGGCTGAAGCAGTCCTTACAGCTGCCCATCTCATTAACCGACTCCCCTCCAAAATCTTAGAAAATCATAGTCCATTATCTCTCTTGTGTCAACATTTTCCAGAATCTATTTCTAATAGAAGTCTCTCTCCAAAAGTGTTTGGGTGTGTTGCTTATCTTCATATCCATAAAACAAATCGCTCAAAATTTGACCCTCGTGCAAAGAAATGTGTGTTTGTTGGTTATTCCTCTACCCAAAAAGGTTACAAATGCTATGATCCAACCACCCGACGAGTCATTGTCTCGATGGATGTTACTTTTCATGAAAATGTTCCCTTTTACACTCCCACTCATCTTCAGGGGGAGACAGTATTGAAGGAAGATGCATATTCTGGTGGAATTACCTTTCTTGGTGATTACCTATGTCCTTCTAGCTATCCTTTGAATCCCGCACCATCAGTCCAGGCTCATGAAACTGAAATCAACAAACCACCCAAGGAAAATCCTCAAGTCAACCCTGCTGAAACTCAACCAGAAACTAAATCAAATGTCCTTCTAGCTATCCTTTGAATCCCGCACCATCAGTCCAGGCTCATGAAACTGAAATCAACAAACCACCCAAGGAAAATCCTCAAGTCAACCCTGCTGAAACTCAACCAGAAACTAAATCAAATGCTAACCCACTCATGGATTCTCTTATGTTTGAGCCTACTTCAAGCCCTCCAAATGAAATGGAAACCATCCCAACCAAAAATCATGAATCAGGTGCCCCTATAAAGCCACAACTGAAGCAATATTCAAGAAGAGTACAGCCCTCACAAGTGTCAAAGCAAGTCCAAGAATCTGACTTGAGTATAGGTAATGAAAACATTGTGACTTTACCTAGATTGAATGCTGATAATCCTGTTACTTGTGATGAACAGCCCATCCCAGAAAAAGAACTTGATCTTCCTATAGCCTTGAGAAAAGGAATTAGAAAATGCACACAACATCCCATATCCAATTTCATTTCCTTACATCGTCTGTCCACCCAACATAGAAGCTTTATCTCAACCTTGAATTCTTATGAGATTCCAAAAACAGTAAATGAAGCTTTAAAGGATCAGAATTGGACACATGCAATGGAGGAGGAGATGGGGGCATTGAAGAAAAACAAGACATGGGACATTGTTGAGCGCCCAAAAGGTAAGCGAGCAGTTGGTTGCAAATGGGTATACACAGTAAAATTTAATGCAGATGGAACGCTTGAGAGGTATAAGGCAAGGCTGGTTGCAAAGGGATATACACAAACCTATGGAGTTGACTACCAAGAGACTTTTGCTCCAGTAGCAAAGATGAACACGGTGAGGATTTTACTATCACTAGCAGCTCACTTTGAATGGGAACTCCAACAATTTGATGTGAAGAATGCGTTCCTTCATGGAGATTTGGAAGAAGAGGTGTACATGGAGCCCCCACCAGGATTTGACAAAGAATTTGGGTTTAATAAAGTCTGCAGGTTGAATAAAGCCTTGTATGGCCTAAAACAATCACCAAGAGCATGGTTTGGAAGGTTTACCAAGGCTATGGTGAGATTTGGCTATAAACAAAGTCAGGGTGATCATACGTTATTTATTAAACACTCAAAGGAAGGCAAAGTCACCATTCTATTGGTGTATGTTGACGATATTATAGTTTCTGGCAGTGATGAAGAGGAGAAGAAGGAGCTTAAAGCAAAGTTAGCTCAAGAGTTTGAAGTGAAAGAATTGGGGAAATTGAGATACTTCCTCGGAATCGAGGTGGCTTACTCCAAGCAAGGAATTTTTGTGTCTCAACGGAAATACATATTAGATTTGCTTAAGGAGACAGGTACTTTGGGAAGCAAGGCAGCAAGCACTCCCATTGATCCTAATCATAAACTAGGCCGAGAAGATGAAGGGGAACCTGTTGATAAAGGGCGCTATCAAGGACTAGTTGGAAGGTTGATCTACCTTTCACATACACGGCCCGACATTTTGTGAGCTTCTTTGGCTCAACATCATTTTGAAGGATTTGGGGATTAAAGTGGACAGACCAATGAGGCTGTATTGTGACAATAAATCAGCCATAAGCATAGCTCATAACCCCGTTCAACATGATCGCACTAAACATATTGAAGTTGACAGACATTTTATCAAGGAAAAGTTAGATAGTGGACTCATCACAACTCCTTATGTGTCATCTGGGAACCAACTAGCTGATGTTTTGACTAAAGGACTGCCTATGTCACGGTTTCAAGAAATCACGAGCAACCTGGGAATGGATGACATCCATTCACCAGCTTGAGGGGGAGTGTTAGAGACAGAAAGTTTGTTAGGGATGGAAATCTCATATTGATTGGCATAATCCCATAATCAATGGGATCAAGCATTATCCCATAATCAGTGGGATCAGGATTATCCCATAATTAGTGGGATGTGGATTTTTTTCCTTATGTATATCTACCCTGCTGTATAGGATTGATGTATATATACCCTAGGAAATATAGCAGAAAAGTGTAGGGTTTTTTTTTCCACATAATCTTTTTAGTTTTAACATTACATGTTAATGATTCTTTGCTCCATCTGGTTAAAGGGCTGGCAAATATGTGAAAACAAATCAGGAAACTGGAATTAATTAATTCCATAGGGATCAACATATATACAAGTATTCTAGCTACAAAATAGGAGTACAAATTTTAGAGCATAATTCTAGGGATGCTAAGGATCTGATAGCTTGATATTCTAGGGATATGAAAATTTATTCCAAGTTACTTTTTTTTTTTGCCAACATAAAGCTATATTTTTCTCATCTTCTGTTTATTTGAGTGCAATCCCTATTCAACCATAATAGGACTAGACTTTATGTGTTTTCTATGTGCACCTTTCATGGCACTTCTTTTGCATATTCCATATTTTGATATCAATGGAAATCAACCAGAAAAATGAATTTGCATATTAATGTATTGCTGTGATAACGCCAATTGGGCCTCAAATTTTAAGCGCAGAGAGCAAGGAGCTTTGTGCCAATTGGGCCTCAAATTTTATGCATTCGTCTGTATTGTTTACAATATTAAAAAGATAGAAATCATCTTTTGGAGCAGGGCTCTTCTTCGAGATATGAGGGGACAAAAAATATTTTTTCTTCCATTCAAATTAGTGAGCCTACCACGGACCACAGCTCTGCTGAGGAGTCTGATGATGCGGTTGCTAATTTGAAGGATGATGTCTGTCAAGCTAAAGGAACTAGGAGAGCAGGTGCTCGTCGCACTCGTGCAAAGGAAGGTGAGCGCAAGCGGAGACAGGCAGTGCAACTCATAGAACCTACACTTTTATTGACTGGATTGAGGAATCACCCCTCTGTATACATCCGGGTGGGTCAGGTAGGTATAGTTCTCTCCCTCTCGTAATGGACATAATCTGCCCTTTGTGTCGGCTCATTCTCTTTTTTTAATTCTCTTGAATATGTCTATCTCTTACAGCTACCCCCTAGGCATAACCTTGTTGCACTGAAAGTTTGGAACCAAGCATTCACTGTCTGGTCTACTGCAGCACATGTGTACAAAGAGCTCTTGCGTGAGGCTGGTTTTGGGAACTTTTTAAGCATCCAACGCATTATGGTCGATTTGCGTGGGTATACGAGTGCTCTAATAGAGCGATATTTTCCTGAGACACACACATTGCATCTAGGTACATTCGAAATCGGTCCGACACCTTTAGCCTGGACTATGATTACTGGCATTAGATTTGGTGGTGATCCCCTAAACCCTCCAGCTATCACGCTTACTGATTGTGCTCAGCTTCTTGGCCTCGGAGACACTGAACAATTTTTCTCTAATAGGAAACTTAAGTTAGAAACTTTGTGCCCTCCAAATCTAGACTTTAGTGTGAAACCAGCTGAGAAAGATTTAGAATGGATGTTTAGACGCTTGTTTGTGTATCTCGTTGGATCTTGTTTCTTTAGTGGAACTGATTTAACAGTTCCAGTTGGCTTAGTCTCGGCTGTGAGCAATATTCGTAGAATCAATCAATACGATTGGGGTGCCGCTACTTTTTCTGCTTTTCTAAGGGGTATGAGGCTCAAAACTTCTGAATGCCATGGTAACTATTCTGGATTTTATGCATTCTTATTATTCTGGGCTTATGAGCACCTCCCCTGCATGAGGCCATTCAGTGAATGTGGTCTTGACACCTTTCCTCGAGCTCGCCGATGGAAGTCAAAGATCGAGGATCCTACCCTAGTTGAATTCATATTGATCAGGTTGGAGTTGGAGTATTTAAAGGGGGACGAGGTACTCACTTGCCTTCTCTATTTTTTCATTTAAATTTTTCCTTCATCTATAATGCTTACAACTCGATTCCTTTTAGGTTAATTTTGAGCCTTACAAAGCATTGTTGGGGAAGGAAGACTTCCAGCATGAGGTAGCCCTTTCCATGAAAAGGATCACTTTTAAGGGTTTGGAAAGCTGGGAGGTGTACATGGGAGAAAGAAACCTTTGTCAGTTTGGCAGCACAACCCGAATCCCTTGCAGTCCTCCTGTAAAGCGATTTTGTGATAAATTAGAGGATCTTACACAAGCCTTTCCTTCGGCACTTCTACATGGAATCAATGCTTGGGATCTTGTAGAGGATGGGGAATGTGACTATGAGAATTGGTTTCATACTAACTCATTGGGGAGGATAGTAGCAGCAGAGCACATCCCAAAGGAACGGCCTGTAGCACGCCAGGTTTTGGAGCTATGGTCACGTGTTCATCAAGATGGGCATAAGGTGATGCCTATACAGGAAGTAAAAACTTTACAGACTGAGAATTGAGAAGGCAAAGTAGGGAAACGGTATATCGACAATGTGAGGCTTAGTTAAATGCAGCCTTGAAGGAGATAAAGGCATTCAGGATTGTAAGGAATAATTAGGCAGTCAAAAAACCAAGGATATTGACGTTTGATGCAGCATACCTTATTACCTCCAGAAAAATCTTCTCTGAAACTCCTGATATCAAAACGCTTCAACTATCACATCTTTCCTATCCTCCTACCTCCCCACCTTTCAGACAAGCATGGCATTTGCACTGACTGAAATGTTCAACTATTGTGTAATCTGTTCATCACTAATCTTCATCATGGTGTTGTGATTACGGCAATGATACTGATTAAGACGCCTCTTCCGTTTCTTTGTCATTATCCACAATTTTCTGGAGTGTCTAGCTAAAGTTTGTAAAGTTCCAAACAATGGAGATGGTCTATGAATATTATGGTCTGATCAACGTGCACCTTCCTGTATTGGACACCAAATCGTACCTACAATTGTGAATTTGTGGTCTCATAGATGGGAAAGGATCGCTTGCTATTGTGCAAATGCATGTAGTTATATACATCAAAACACGTGGCATCTAAATGTGCTGTGATGTTTCTCGTTGACTTAGTTTTTGAGTGACTTTGGTGTTTAAATTTCAATGTCCACTCTCCAGTTGGTAAGAATTGTACCTGGCAAACATAGACATATATTCTGTTTTATGTCTTGCAATTTTTTCTTTCCATTCTTTGTCTTGTTCAAACTTTCCCAATTTCATGAATTAGTATCATACATTTCATAATCTTTGGGTGTTTGATACTGTTTGGAAGCATGCACTTGCTGGAGCAAATTGGACCTATGCAGTCTTTGCTAGCCTTTGATGTTTGGAATGGTAGCTAATTTATTCTCCACCTCTGGAAAGGTCTCTTTGGCAAAAAGATGGTACTCGTAGTCGTCGATCCAATTGTGGCTTCTGTCCCAGGTGTCGCAGGCAGTCATTTGTGTGCAGAGCTGTGCTGGAAACAAAAGGAAAATCGCTTCAAGAGATTGAGATTACATTTCTACCAGCAGAATAATGGTCTGTCTCTTTCTCTCAAGTAAGTCATTTTGCCACTTGGTTGTTTTTGTTGGTAGGACAATTAATGAGCAGTGGAGAACGGAGTTCTGCTTGAGCTTGCTGTCTTGCTTCATCAAGTGAAAGCAAAAAACTTCACTTAGGTGATGATTTTCTACACCATGAGAAACCTTTACCAACCGAAGATATTTATATATCTATCTAATTTCAAACGTCCCATACATATCTCTAATGTTCTGTAGGTATGTGATGTATCTACGTGTGCTGTTAAAGTGAAATGCAGCATCACATTGTTCATTGGTGAAAATTGCTGTCTTCTGCAACTTTGTTATTTGCATAGGTAGACGAAAAAGAAGGCGAGAAGACAAAAACAATCCAAATTTGATTGAGGTTAATTATATAAAACTTTTCTTGAAAAACAAAGAAAAACCAAAAAGACTAGTATCAAATTTCCAAACCCATGTACCGGGGGATCTGCAAGTTGTGTAGGCACACAAGGGTTTTGTTAGGTTGAACTTAGTTTCTGTTATCTATGTTTTATGTTTATAATATGATCATGGTTATGAAATTAATATAGTTGCTCCTCTTTGGATTGCAAGTTATATACATTTCCATAAATGTTGAGAGGAGGGGAAAAAAAAAAGAAGGAAAATTATGGAAAGAATAGTAAGTGGTTTGCGGCTAACCTTCAAATGCACTTTAACTGAAGGGGGCTTTTTTGAAAGAATTGTTTTGAGTAATGAACAGAATCCAAAAACTAAACCAAAATTTAATTGATATCTAGTTGCTTGTAAAAAGGATAAATAAAATAACGAAAAACTCACATGGTTGAAATTTTAAACTTTGAAATTGGGTTTCGGGTTTCTTATAACCTATGGGACATGTAATAAAAGACAAAATAACAATGATAATAATAAGAATAATAATAATAACAACAACACAACAGAGAAATTTAAAAAAGATAAAATAAATTTAATAATTTTATTTAAATATTTTTTAAAATAACTACAAAATAATATAATTAAATTCATTAAAAAAAATAAACTTTTATGGCATTAGATAAAATTGCAAAACTATTTATTAATTCACTTGGTGTCTTTAAAAGGTTATTAATAAGAAAAAGGGCATACCATTTAGAAGCTATTGATAAATCTTCTCTAAAATCTAAACCATAAACCCTAAATCCACGCTTTCGGATTCGGGTTGGAGCGGTGGCCAAGTGGGTTGGGAGAAAAAGAGCCTAGACCACTGCACAAGACGTGACCACCACCACCAGTCTACAGGTGCAAAAGCAAACCCCTCTTTTTTTTTTTTTCATTTTTTTCGTTTCTGTGTTGAAAGAGAATGCCTCGGATAACGCCAATATTGCTGCAAGCGAGTCGCGGAGCACTTCAAAATGTCGACTTGCTCAAAGTCTTGCAATCTGAAATCAAGCACGAACTCTCCTTCCCTCTTTTCCAGGTTCTCTCTCTCTCTCTCTCTCTCTCTCTCTCTCTAGTTTGCCTGCTCTCTTTCTCCGTTCTTTATTTTCTTCTATAAACAGCAGAGCTAGTAACTCAAATTCATAAGTCCTGTCCTGTATATATATTTTATTTTAATGCAATCTTTTCTATACTCATTTGGGTATTGGCTGATGATTTGGAATATCGAGTTTTCATCCTAATATTTTTTCTTGGGGTTTCCATTTTAATGGGCGCTATGATAAAGTACTAGGACTCGGCGTCTGTTTATGACATGAATTACATGCATTCACATGGATACATACAGGACAATCAAAGTGGTTCTTTGGGAGCTTTTGTGGTGGATTCGGATTCATCGCATTCCCAAGATGTGGTCTTGCGGAGAAATTTTGATTCGGGTGAGGAAGTCGCAGTTTCAGCTTTGTTGGGTCCTGAAACCTTTGGGAACTGTTTTACTTTTCCTAGGGCTGTTTTGATGAAAGTTTGTGTAAAAAAGCCTGGCTTGAGCTCCATCTTGCAGTTTGATTGTGGTGTTACTGAGAAAGGTACCGATGGATCTTCGTTTGACATCCATAATGCCTATTATTTGCAATCAGTGACCTCTCCCAAGCCTTCAGTCTACAGAGGCCCCTTGTTCAGGTGAATATGCGCAGCCACATTTTACGTTTCTTTTAGTTAAAATCTGCCCATGCTACAGTTGCTTCTATGTTTTCATATTCACATATTTGTTTTATCCCTCATTCAGAATAATTTGACTGCTAATTGCTGACATCTTAGTCCTAACGTGAGAAAAAAAATTTGATGGCGAGAAGATTTGATTTATCTATGATGAAAAATCTCATCCTGCCTTGTAACTCCTTTCTTGGTGTTTGTAATTTCTAGTTGTGGAAATTAGCAATTTGGAGATTTTGGTTTGTCATATGTGCTCTTTGGTAGAGTGATGTACTTGCATGTGAATCAAACAAAGTTAGCATCCTAGCTGGTGTTTGCTGGTTTGCAATGCTTTTCTCAACTAATGATTGCACAGTGCAAAACTTTTGCAAACCTGCTTCTTTCCTCTGCCGCTGAGCTAATACTTGAGGGCAGGTTATGTTGAATGCTAAATGCAGTATGCTAGGTTAATAAGGAATCTTCTAGGCATCATCTGTTCAGTTCCATCTTCAACTTTCATTTGGATGCATGAACCTTTTGACTTTGCAGAACAATCTTCTCGAGAGATACTATGAGGCTTTTAGCTCAAATACGACAGAAGTTGGATAAATCATAATTTTCCTATAAGTCACTGTACAGTGCCTACCCTGCTACAAGCTTGTTAGAAGTTACAGATTCATGTGATAAACATTTAAGCAAGAATACTTGGGGACAGAAGAAACCTTTTCTGAATGTTGAGACAACATTCCTCTGGATAAGGCAAAGAATAAGCAACAATGTGGATAATAATTTCCACTAAATAACCTGTATGGGGTGTTGTTTCCATGTTTTGAATAGATGAAACTCATATCTAACTCTATATGATCCAATTTTAGATCTAGGAGAAATAGGTGAATTCAAACTCATTTGTATGGATTTTCCTTGAGAATGTTCTCTATTTTCAGGCTTTAGCATGCCTCATTGTGGACTGAGTAAGCTAAAGGTTGTATTCGATGGTGTTTACTTCTTGTTGTAAGTTGCTTCCTGTGGATTCCATACAAGATTCATGTTGCAGAACAATTTGTAGTGGGAGGCATGACTGTTATCCTATTTAATTGTGTTCACATAATCTTATCCTTTTCCTTGCATGAATTCGAGAGATCCTTGGTTCTTCCATGAATTTTTTCTGCATTCTGGTTCCAGACCAATCAAAAATTTTTCTTATTTGGCTTGACTCCAGCATCTCTAGCTGGATTCATTTTGTAATTTGGGGTCTCATCTTGATCTCTTTATCTGTCTCCAGCACTTTGGACCCTTCTCTTCAAGATGCCCTCAGAGACTACCTAGTAGCTAAGGGAATCAGTGAAAGCCTGACTAGTTTTCTTCTCCTACACCTGCACAAAAAGGAGCAAGGGCAATATATTAACTGGTTGCAAAAGCTTGAATCACTGGTGGTGAAGAGCAGTTGAGTTGACTGTTAACGGCGGGGGCTTTTAATTACAAATCTTGCAGTGTTTGCTTCAATACCCAGTCCACATTTTGTAGGAAAAGCGACATCAATCTGGGCCAAATCTTTAACTGAAGCTTTATGCATTGGTAAGCATACCATTGTAGCTTTCTTCTGGAAGACATGCATCATTGATTGTGAAGCGATTGGGTTAGTTCTGGTTGTGATTGCCAGTGATTATGATTGCTTCTAATTGTTTGAATTAGCTTTCACCATTGATATAAAGTGTTTATTAGAAAAATACAATACGAGTTTGAAATGGACAGATTGTTTTTTTTTTTGTTTTTCTTTTGTGTTGCTTCAAAGAAGTTTTTTTTGCTTTATTGGCTTCGATTGGAACTTGAACTTCAGACTTTCACTGTTAGAGACGGCTTTAAGTCCAATTTAGTTATAACTCATTGGTCTAGCGAAGAAGTTTCGCAGCTAGGCAATTCTTGGCTTTACGGGCTACACCCAGAGTGTTAGACTTTTATAACCCAATCGCTTCATAATTTTTATAATGATATCTTCAATTAAAATTTTTATAGAATTTTTGTTAGAATTTTAGTGCTTGATGACTGACAGATTTGATGACCGACATATCGATAAATCTTAAAAAAAAAATAAAAGAATTTTTGTTAGAAAAAATTAATGGAATGGGTATCTGCTAACCTCTAACCTTTTTTTTATACTATTTCTTATATTTGCTTCTAATAAATAAGTGAAAAGTTTTTGAAAAGGTCTTAAGTTATAATAAGGAAAAAATTTCATAATTTTATCTAAATAATTTTAATAAAAAAATATGAATTATTAGATAATTAAATTAATAAAAAAATTAAAAATTAATAACTTATTAGAACTATTAGATGACATTATTCAATTATGTATTATTTCTTATCTCTTTTTTTTTTGTGTGACCATAATAGAACCATTGCATTAGTAATCGATGAGAAACATATATCGACACGACGCGAAAGCGTCCAAGATACCTGTTTGAAACAGGCCATAAGGGCACTAAGGCTTACACAACATCTAGTCAATTCGACCATTAACAAGCTGGGCTCGAAACCCAAGACTATAAATTGGACTGTAAATTGATCTATCTAGATGCACAGTACTAAGTGGATTTATTACACCCGAAGAAAGTTGCATAATGCAACACAAACCGCATGTTGACAGACAGATAACAGACAATCACCGGAAACTTCTTATTATTTCTTATCCGAAATTACTTATTATTACTCTTATGATAATATATAGGTAAAAATTAAACACCAACGTATCTGAAAATGAGCATAATATCGCACATGACACATGCAAGTTAAGAGCTCGTGACATGTCATGTACTAGAAAAAAAAAATTGACTTATATAATAACGTTTTAGTATAAAAAAGATATACAATCAATTTGATATTAATACGTATGTTATTTTTTTTCTTAAATTTAATAAATTTTTTAATAAATTACTTTACATCTATCGTCCGCATTGGTTTTTTTTTTTTTTTATTGTTAGCCACTAAGATTTGAAAAATAAATTAGTCACATGATGTCGGGTAGCCAAGTGGTTTAGGAGTCGGGGTTAGGGGTGCAAATGAACTGAACTGAGTCGAGCTTGGACAAGTTCGAGCTCGGCACGTTAAGTATTTTTCTGAACTCGAGCTCGATTCGAACTTTGAAAATTCGATTCGAACTTTGAAAGCGAAGGCTCGAGCTCGACTCGTGATACTGTTATCAAAGCTTGGGCTCGGCTCGAGTTCAGTTCAATTTTTGTTTTATTAATATATATATATTTTTTGTTATCTAAGCTTGATATATGTATATATATAAAACTAACTATATTATGCATCATCAATCAGTTTACCTAATTGTATTTTAATTTTCTCTAATCCAAAGAATTTATATTCTTTTACAAAAAAAAAATAAATATGTAATTTTATTTTAATTAAGAAAAAAATCAAATAAAAAAAAAGGCATGAGGAAATAATGGATGCATAATGTATTAGGGTTGGATTTGGGTCTTTCAGGACAGCGAATTTGATAGACTTGAGAGGTTGAGATCATTTGAAGATAAATAAAAAATCAACCCTAATTTCATTATTATTTATATTAAAAATTAAATGATACAATTAAGTGTTATTAATATATTAAATGAGTCCACAATGATACATATTAAACGAATTCTTAATGATACATTTATCGAGATGTACACGAGCCTGTACTGAATCGAGTTTAATATTGTTCAGGCTCGGCTCATTTATTAAATGAGTTTTAGTTTTAGACTCGTGTATCGCTCATTTATTAAATGAACGAACCCAAGCCGAGTTTTTATCGAACTGAGCCACCGAACTTTAACGAACGTATCAACTCATTTGCAACTCTAGTCGGGATCATTGGGATCTTGGGCCATTAACTTCATTTTCCATGTCGATCGCTGCGTTGAGATGATGTTTAACTTTGGCGGTACTTTGCCATTAGGACTCCAAACATTTTTTTGGCGTAAACATTAGGACTGCAAACATGTGATCCGAGGCTTTGTGTCTCAAATTTGGCCCGTCCTTTAACAAATAAGCTTAAATATAGGATTAAGTGTGAATGCCGTCTGGTTCTAGCTAACGAATTGAATTCAGTTTACCATTCAATGTAAGAGTTTGATTGTAACAAAAAAATTTTTTAAAAAAAAAAGTTTGATAACAAATTGGTATTTTCATACCGACGACTCAAGTTTGAGTCTTTGTGCTCACAACTCTTCTCTAACAAAATAAATTAAGCATTCACTTCAGATGAGAAAAATTGAATACGATGATATATTCTAAACTCAACAATCCTTGTAATCTTTAATAATAGATTTTTACTCGATTCTACCCATGTTCAGGTAATGAGTTACTATAATATAAGTAGTTAAATGACATATTAGAACAGGATCACTTCAACCATAATTTGCGTGTACAACCACTATCATACCTGCGATGCTTTTTTTTGGTCGTTAAAACAAATTGAATCCAATTTATTCAAATAAAAATGAATTGAATCTAATTTACTTTTATCCAATTGAGTTTCGTTTAGTGAATTTAATGAGGCCAAAACTATTTTTTTCAATGCTAAATAATTGTTAGTGCAACAGTTAAAAAAATTATAAAAATAAAAACTCTAAAAAGTAACCCCGACCTTGCAAGTAGAAGTACAACTTCCAACTATCCCTTCAGAAGTATTACTAACGCTATGCGTCCGGCCTCAAATATAAATAATATATTTTTTTTCCAGTGCCAGGCTCGAGCCCCATTCAAAGCATCTTCTTTTTCCATTTTCTTCACTTTTGCCTTTTTTTTTTTTTTTTTCATTTGCTCCACTCTTGGTTTTTATTTTCCCTTTTTTTATCAAGAAACCAGTTTATTTATTATTTACTTGGCAACCTATTTGCAATATATCTATTAAAATTACTTTTATTTATTTTTAAATAAATTTGTCTTATATTCATATAACTACTCTTTTTAAAAAATACTTTATCTTTTAATGAAACAAATTATTAGCAATAATTACTGTTAAAAAGAAAAAAAACATATTTAGAGACACTTTATATATACATCATGTAATTGTTTATAAAATAGACATTAATTTTACTAATTATCAAACATTATAAAGAATTTATGATATAAATACATGAGAGATAAATAATTAAATAATTAAATGATCGTTTATATTGAAAAATAATGTATTTGATTGTATAAATAATAAAATATTAAAATTCACATTATGTAATTATAATATTTATTTTTAAAATTAATTAATATAATTTTTTATTTTTATCCGTATATATTAGTTTTTCTTATTATATTTGTATATATAGAATTTATCTCCCTAAAAATTTTTTCTGGATCCGTCCCTAGACATGACGACAGTTACTACACAAATCCAAAAGTGGTAAATATTATTAATAGATAATACTTATTTACTTATTTATTTTATTAATTATATCAAATTGTATTCATTCAAGTAAATATTTTGTAATTTTTAAATCAAAAAGTAAAAGTCAATATCTCTTAATAAAAGCAAGCCAGTCCAACTCACAGGCCATAACTCTTTCATCTCTCATGGCGAGATTCAAATTTGTGCATCATCCGGCATTCGGCAATCTATTACTATTTTGGGTGCTCTTAGGTGCACTGAGGGGGTGTTCTTAGGTGCACTGAGGAGGTGCAACCGAGCAGCAGCCCGTGGTTTTTTTTTTATAAAACATTAAAATTTAAATTTAGATATTTATTATTTTAAAATTTTAAATATAAATATTATATAAATTTTGGTAAATTTTTTTTTAAAAAGTGCAAAAAAATTATTATAATTCAGTGCACTTAACTTTTTTGTATTATTTTATTGTTATTAATTTTTGCGATACCATGCCAACTCTTTCTCAAAGGTCTTTATTTTTTTTCTGTTGGAAAAATAGCAAGTGATACCTGACATTTTAACAAAAATATCGTTTCTATGTTAAAAAAAGATGCGTCTAATTTAAATAATTACAACGTACAAAATATTATATTAGAAGTAAATTTATTTCTTTTTTGAATAGTAAAAAAATTTATTACGAGTATATCGATTATTAAATTTACAGACTGATAATAAAATAATTTTTATTTGTTTGAGGCCGATTTAATCATTCTCCTACTAAAAACTATGACGATTGTCAAGTTAAATTTTTAATACCATGCATTACAGTTCATACTTGAAACAGATATCAGCATGGATCAATTAAAGAGAGTGTGGGCGTAGAGCTCAAACTCGAGTTGTCACTGTAATAATACATCGATTTATTATTAAATTATTATTTAATAAAATAAATTTATTTTTATTAAATATTTTAATAAGACTCAAACTAAAAAATTATAGACGATAGATTCGGCACCGATCACTGTATCACAACGAGGCGGAGGGTGATTGTAAAATTTTTTTTTAAGACTCAAAATCTAAAACCTATAGATGATAGATTCGGCACCAATCACTGCATCGAGGCGGAGGGTGATTGTAAAATATATATATATATTTTTGTAATAAATTGTTAGTGATCTGACTGCTAACCTTGATACCCCTACTTTAAACGAAAAAAATCGGCGGCTAGAGAGAGAATGTAGAAAAAGTGTTAATAATATAATAATAAAGAATATTTTTACAATAATATTAATTTTTTCTGTAACAAAAAATAACGCGATAATTTTTATTACATATTTTATTAATTTTGTTACAAAAATTAATAAAATCGTTGTATTATTGACACTTTTTTTAATCAATTTCCTCTATCTGTACACCCGTATCATACATTAAAGGGCGCATGATTAGATGGAATGCCAAGGTAAGACGAGGGTGGTGTAAAAATCTTTAGCACTGTTATATTTTTATACAAAATGTTATTTAAAATATTATTTGAATATAATTAATTATATTTTTATTTATAATTATCTTAATTTTAAGTATAATTAAAAAAATATTATTATTATTTTTTATAAAAAAAATTTAATTAATTACATTTAAAATTCAATTAATTAAATTTGAACAACATTTCAAGTAATTTTACCAAAATTCTTTTTCTAAAGTTTTGGTTCTTCCACGCAAGGGGAGCTTTTTAGTGGTCAGTGAGGAGCCCCACGCAATGGCCCCCACCGAAGCCGACACTCGTTCTTCCTGACGTCTTCAGTTTAACTACTTATAAAACATTCACATGTAAGGAATTCCACCCTTCTCCTCTCCGGCTTCCTGTCCCTCCATATGTATACTCCATTAGCAGCTCATTCCCTCCCTCCGCCGTGTCTTCGCGGCGTCTCTGTAGAAAATTAAGCTCTCTGGCTAATGTTTACTATCTATTTCTGCCTGCACACTCAGCTTGTTGTTCAGTTTCAGTTTGCTGGAGAGTCTAGGTAAAGAGTAGTAGGGGATTTTTTTTGATAAGATGATGGACAAGCTGTTAAAGGACTTCGAAGTGGATCACAAGAATCCGTCGAAGGAGGCGTTGATGCGATGGAGAAGGGCGGTGTCGCTTGTCAAGAATCCCCGCCGGCGCTTCCGCATGGTTGCCGATCTCGTCAAGAGATCCGAGGCCGAACGCAAAAAGCGAAGTATCCAGGTTCTCATTCTGTTATATAATTTCCCTCTTACCGTTTTTTTTTCTTTCCTTTTTACTGCTCCTTTTTTTTTTTTTCTTTCTTACTTTTAAATTAAAGCTTTATAAATCAGCGCCTGAATTTCTGAGGCCCTGACTGCCGGTAATCGTTACTCGGCCGTGGCTCTCAGGTCAAATTAGATTGTGGCGTTACATGGCATTTTTTTTAATAAAAAAAAAAAAAATCTATTACGAATATGTCGATCATCAGATCTGTTAGTTAAGGTCGATCTAACATATTGTTACGTGGCATTTTAACTTTTGAATTATCGCCACTGTGTATGGCTATGCCGGCGTTTATTTCGGATGACCTGTAGAGTCATTTTGTAATGTTTTAGAGCGTTGATGCCGCTTGTTCGCCAGCATAACTCGAGGGCTAGAGCCAATCGCTTACATAATAGAATCAAATTCAACTAGATACTACGTATAGTTAAACTTGTCGACGAAGCCTTCTTTCATTACACAAGACGTGCTGTCGAATTTCAATCAAGTAGAAACTATACCGAATTGGAAGTCAGAGTCTTGCCATTGGCTTTCAAGTCCCGCTCATATCGTCACAGTTAATTTCGATGCAAAATAAAAAATAACCCCTCGAGTGCGTGGGAAATTATAGAAGATCAACAAAACGAGATTCGATAATATAGTAATGTTTGACGTTGCTTGTTATTTTTATTTAATTTTTTAATATAATTTATTTATAATTTTGTAGTATATAAATTTATAAAAATTGATAAATAAAGATAATATTGTACAGTTTTATCATAAAAAAGATTTTGTGAATTATTACTTTTTAATTCTTTATTTTCTTCTTTTAAATAAACTCGTATATTATAAAATTGTGAGTAAGTTATAATAAAAAATAATCAAATCAAAAATCCCCTCAATTGACTTTGGACCTCCATAAGCAATATAATTTGCCCTAATTTTGCTAAAATACTGTCAAAAATCAAACTGTATTATGATTTTTCTTCCTTTTTAATGAATATGTCAATAGCTCTAAAATTTTGGCTTAATGAGATATATGGACTGGCATCTCCATTTTATACAATCTTGATTGTTTTTTGTGCCATTTTTTGTTCCCTCATATTATAATTCGGGTACGGGAACAGAACCCCATTTTTTTTTTGTGTCTGAGTGTTTGTCCGATTGAAACAAATGTGTAATTTTTTTTTAAAATTATAGTAATACTGTTTGCAACAAAATAAAAAGTACATTTTTTATTTTTTTATTGTTACAAAAAAAAATATTACTATAATTTCAAAAAATTACATACTCGTTTTAATTGGACAAATATTGGAAAAAAAATCTAGAATTTGTACTTTTTTTCCTTATAATTTTGTGTCTGTACCTTTTTCGACAAAAAAAAAAGAAAAGTCTCATTACGAATATATCGATTATTGAATTTATAAAATAAAATTAACCTTTTACACTGTTTAATACTTCATTTAACTCAATGTATAAGAAAGACCCTCCACTCGAGTATTTTTGGATTCGAACAGGCCTCTTCTCAACTGATCAAACAGTATTAATGAGTCTGAAATTAAAAACGCTCGAGTCATAATCAGGTTAGACATTTTTAGAAATCAAAGCCTTACAAACACTGTCAGTAAAACTCAAAATTAAGTCATTACTTTGGCTGGCGTTATTCAGCTATTCGCTTTGGAGACAATCGTTTTATTTATTTATTTATATTACTATTTCGAAGAGATTCGGAAAGGATAATTTTATGGACTTCTTTTGTTGTGGACCACTTGATGATCTTCTTGTAAAACGGAAAGAACGCGGAGGCAACGCCATTTCTATGGTGGTAGTTGTGTCGGTAGTCTGGGAATAAGGGTGGCTGCGACGGAACAAAGAATCTTTCTTCAGCGTCAATTTAACCATTGACTTTTTGATAATTACTTTAAAGTTAAAACTTTATGAAAAGGAAGCTTTGTTATGTTTTCCCCGGACAATCAAGAAGAAGTTGCGCTAGTTAACCTATCAGCAAGGGGAGTCCAAGTCATGGTGGTCGTTGGGATAGGAATAGGATATAGGGTATTGAATTATTGACACTTAAATAGAAGCATTGCTTAGCTCATCAGATTTTATTTTATATTTAAATTTTAGCACCAATTATGTTATTTTGATTTGAGCACCGGCTGCAAGTTAGATGAATATAAGTAATTGTCAATATACGACACGACAGATAAAATATAAGACATAACAGAGTAATTATAAAAATTTATATGATATATCAAAAAAATTATATAATTCGTGTAAACATATATATATATATATATAATTTGATTCTTAATAATTATTTACACAGGTTGTATAATTTTTTTGACATGTCATATAATTTTTTTATAATTTTTATATTTCATTGTATATTTCGTCTGTCACGTTATATATTAACAGCAGTCACTTAACTTGTAACTAAGAGTCCATTTATTTGTTATAAAATAACTTACTTTTATAAAATATTTACAAGAAAAAAATGTTTATAGTGAAAATAATGATTTTTCTTTATCACTTATTTAAAGTATATTTTATTTTTTTCTAAAAATTAACTTCAACTCAGAAAAAGGGAAATTATTTTTCCTGAAAATTTTAAAATTTTTTTCAAATTTTTTATTTTACGTAAAATAAATATTAAAAAATAAAAAAAATTATATAAAATATTTTATGACAAACAAAAATACTATAAGGCACAAAATTTTTATGTTTTGACTTGCACAACACGTACGCTACGCGTAAATGTGATAAAAAGTCAAGAAAAATACTTGTGGGGGCAATGCGGTCCAATAAGGGGAGGCTGCGTCTCCCTTAAAAATAAAAGGATGGCTACATGGACGGGTCAAATAAACAAAAGTCCATTAAAGAGTTGAAAAAATTTTAACCACAAAAAAATTAAAAAAAAAAAAAGAGTTAAAAAACTAGTTTTTTTTTGTCTTCTAAAAAAATTATTAAATGATTTTTCTTTTTTTAAGAAATAATTTTATATTAGACGAAGTCCCTCAGAATCCCTCATTATTTTTACAATAAAATAAAGGGAAAGGGCCCAAGGGGGCCCTCAGCCTGCAGCCTCTTCCAATGTGGGGGTTGCTGCTCCCTTCTTAGGATCCATCATTCTTTTTACAATAAAATAAGGGGGAAGGGCCGAAGTGGGCCCTCCCCAGGCCCCTCCAATAAGGGGATTGCGGCTCCCTATTTGGGCCACGCTCCTTTATTAGAACCCAAATTAAAAAAAAAAAAAATTCATTAGTTAGCATATGTTTTAATTTATTTAGTATATCTTTTTAATATATTTTTTCAATATTCAGTGGTAAATGGTCAAGCCATTTTGTATGTATATTATTGTGCAATTTTTAGTGTTTTCGGTAAAATTTGTTCACCCCATTATATGAGGGATAAAAAAGAAAAGAAAAAAAAAGATTTGTATTGTAATTTTTAAATCTTGAAATAATAAATATATAGTCAGCTGAAATGTGTATTACAAATCAGATTATATTTTAAATGAATTCTATCAACCAAGTTCATAGAAAATTATTTTTTATTTTAATACTTAATGAGATAAATATTTAAGAATTTTTTTTAAAGTTAAGTTAAATAATTTTTTTAATTTCAAATATCTGTATAATTTGGGACCGTTTAAGAATGTAGCGCTCCCGGGCCAGGTTTAGGGCGTAGACTGCAATAGTGTCAAGACGGTTCAAACTGATTGGTCGGTTGTTCAACTTTTTAATATATAGTCATAAAATCTCTTACAATGTGGGTTCCAAAGCCACGAAAGTGTTATATAACAAATTTTTATTGTGCAGTTTAATTTTAAATAATAATAAAAATAATTATATAATTAATTTAATAATTTTTATTTTTTAAAAATTTATTTATATTATTTTATTATTATTTAAATGTTAATACTTAATATTTCTCTAAAAAAATATTTTCTGAAACTATTGATCTGCTGCCACGCCTTGTCATTGTACCATGTAGAGCTTTTATTCGTTAAAATTGAACTTGTGGTCCAGCACCACCATAAATTTTTGGCTGATTTAATTTACCATTTACAGCTCGGCGCTAGCTAGCTAATTTTGTTTTGCCTTTTTTCTTCTTTTGTTTTTTTTTTTAATGTGGGCCAATGCTGATTTTAGAAAAAGTTACCTGCCCCGTTCTCTACCCCAAAAAAAAAAGAAAAAAAAAAAAGTTACATGCCTTAACCCCAAAATAACAAGAAAAAAGAAAAAGAAAAACCTTGCATTCGCCGCAGTGAACAAATTTCACATGCAATTCCGCACTTTTCACTAATATAATCGTTGTCACGCTCACGCATGTGCATGTTTAGTTTTTTTAAGGACAATTTAGTTTACCTATTTGACATTATTGTTACTAATTTTTACTGTTTATTGTTGCTATTAATTGTTGATTGTTGTTATTTATTATTAATTGTTGAAAAATTAATGAAGAGTTTATTTAATTTTATACTTACTGTTATTGTTAAATAAAATAACTAATTTAGGCATTTAATTTACATTAATGTATCATATTAATAAAATTATTTTTATTTTTATTATATAAATAATATTGAGAATTTTCTCACTTATCTTTTATTCTTTTAAAAAAATTATTAGTGTTTACTAAATAGTAAAAAAATATAATGTTTAGAATATTTTTTAAAATGTCAATATTAATGATAATGTGAAATGAAAAAAATTTATTTAGGAATTATTGAAAAATGAAAATGTTGTATTTATATAACTATTGATGAAGTTAAGTAACTACTAACAAATTATATTCATTTAGTAAGTAAGAAAATAATAAAATTGTATAAATATTCTTTGAAAGTAATTTAGTTTATATAAATTATTATTAATATTAAAAACTTAAAAATAGCCCCAAAAAAGGCAAAAAGTAACAATGTGCTACTTTTCAATTAGCTGCTTTTAAAATATTTTATAAGAAAATAAGTAAAATTAAATAGTAGTATAAAAAAAATTAACCAAATACTTATTTTCTTATTTTTTTTAAAAATGAAATGTAAATATACCCTCTAAAAACTAATCCAAACAGCTCCTTAATAATTTATCGTTGCAACGTGAATCACAAAACTGCAGTTTTAGCATTTAAATACGATAAGGCACATTTTTATTGGTGCTGTGAACTTGTATTACAAAACGATAGACAAAACTTTGGTGTAGAAACAAAATTTTTTGTACTCATACCTACTAAACTATAACCATTAGATTTTATGAATATTTTATTAACCGTTGGATCAAAAGTCTTTCTTTTATCTTGTTACTTGCAAAACTGATAACAATAAAAATCATTGTTACACCCCTCCCTTGTAATCTAATTCCATCTCTTATGAGTCTCTTTGGACCACTCTCTCTATCTCTATGCCTAGCTCAGTCTCTCTCCGTCTGTCTTTCTATATTGCCCCGTCTCTAGCCTATGCATCAACAAGTTATCAGAAAAATTCTTCTAGTTGTGCGTTCTTTTAAAAATTTTTCATTCATCAAGCCGAGCCTAGCAACTAAGGTACCAACTTGGAATTTATTTGCTAGAAAACCGAAAAAATAGTAAAGAAATGAACTACGAAAAGTGATGTGGGAACATTGTATTATACAAAAGACTTCAAAAAAATTGTTGTTAAAATTTTTTAAAAAAATCAGATTTAAAAAAAAATGGGACTAGAGTGAGACCCGAGTTTGGGAAAAAATAGTTTAGGACTTTAAAGAGCAATTCTAGACAAGTAGGCTTGAAAAAGTGTGCCTAAAGTTGAAAAAAAGAACAAACTTTAAAGAGGTGAGACTACCATACAAAAAAATGATATTATAGTTTAACAAAGTGAGACCTCAATCCAACACTTCCAAATTGAAACTCGAACGTGGGGAACAATAGTCTACGACTTTAAAAAACAATTATAAACACACAAACTTGAAAAGGTGCAACTAAAGTTAAAAGAATCAAATTTAGAAGAGGTTAAACTCCTACGTAAAAAAGTGAGACTCTAGTTCAAAAAAGTGAGATCCCGCTTCAACACTTGCAAATTGAAACCTGAGTTTAAGGAACAAAAGTCTTGGGCTTTAAAAAGCAATTCTAGAAATGTGGGCTTGAAAAGTGTTATTAGAGCCAATAAAAAGATCAAATTTAAAACAAGTGAGACCCCATACAAAAAAGTAAGATCCCAATTCAAAAAATGAGACCCCATTCTGATACCTCCAAATAACTGAGCATGGGGAACAATAGTAAAGGGTTTCAAAGAATAATTCTAGATGTGCAGGCTTAAAAACGTACAACTAAAACTAAAAAAATAAAATCAAACTTAAAAGAATTAAGACCCTATAAAAAAAAGTGAGGCCCATGTTCAAAAAAGGAAGACTCCAGTTCAAAAAAATAAGACCATGCTCTGACACTCCCAAATTGAAACTCGAACTTGGAAAACAATAGTCAAGGGTTTTAAAGAACAATTCTAAACACAAGGGTTTGATATATTGCGACTAAAGCTAAAAAAAAAAAAATCAAATTTAAAAGAGGTAAGACCCTTAGACCAAAAAGTGAAACCCTAATTTAAAAAAGAGATACTCCTCTCCAAAACTTCTAAATTGAAACCTGAGCTTGAGGAACAAAAGTCCAGGGCTTTAAAAGAGTGATTCTAGAAACGTTAGCTTGAAAAAGTGCAATCAGCGCTTAAAAAAAAGAAAAAGATCAAATTTAAAACAAGTGAGATCCCTATACAAAAATGTTAAACCTAGTTCTGAAAAATAAGACCTCAAACTCAAATTGATATTTGAGCCTAAATTGCAGGGACTGAATCTTATAAAAGTGGTTCAAAACACATAAGCTTAAAAAAAACTGGCTCAACGTTAAGAAAAGTGACATTGAAAAAAAAATAGAAAACCTCATTGAAAAAAGTGAGAACCCGAACTCATGCACTAGAATTGATACCAAAGACCAAAATTGCATCAACTCAAGCTTACAAAAAGGGTTCAATACACTTAAGCTCAAAAAAAGGTAAAATGATGTTAAGAAAAGTGAGATTAAAAAAGAGTGAGGCATCCATTGATAAATGTGAGTCCTCAATTCCAAAAAGTAAGACTTTGATCCTATGAACTTGCATTACTGCCCAAGCCTAACATTGCGTGGACTCAAGTTTATAAAAGTGATTTAAGACATTGGAGATCGAAAAAAATTGAAAAAACTGAAAGAATTGAGATTGTAGAAAAAGTGAGACCCGTTAAAAAAAGTGAGATCTAATTCCAAAAAGTGAAATCTCAATCTCATACACTCAAATTGATATCCGAATCTAAAATTAAATACTCAAACCTATGAAAGTGGTTCAAGATGCATGAGCTTTAAAACAATTAGTTTGGTTTTGAGAAAATTAGGTTGTAAAGAAAGTAAAACTTTTGTGGAAAAAAGTGAGACCCCAATCTAATGCACTCGAATTGATACTTGAGTTTAAAATTGCATGGAGTGAAGCTTATAAAAGTGGTTCAAGATACTTGAGCTCAAAAAAAAAAAAAAAAGGTCCGGTGTTGAGAATATTGGGTTATATAAAAAAGCGAGACCCCATTGAAAAAAAAAAAAAGAAGCAGAGACCCCAATTTCAAAAAGTGAGGTCCCGATCCTTACACTCGAATCAACACCCGAACCTAAAATTGTGTGGACTCAACCTATAAAAGTAGTTCAAGATACTTGAACACAAAAAAAAAAAAAAAAAAAAAAATTGGTCTAGTATTGAGAACATTAGGTTACATAAAAGAGTAAGACCCCTGTTGAAAAAAAAAAAGAGACCCAATTTTAAAAAGTGAGACCCTGATCCAATGTACTCGAATTAATATGTAACCCTAAATTCGCATGGACTCAAGTTCAAAAATGTGACTCTAGACTATTGAACTCGAGAAGAATTTTTTGGTATTAAGAAAAATGAGATTGAAAAAAAATGATATCCCATTGAAAAATATGAGACTCCAATTAAAAAAAAAAAAAGTGAAATCTCGATATCATGCAACTGAATTGAGACTCGAGATCTACATGTGCTCGAGTTTTAAAAAAATGATTTAATACACATAGGCTTGATTGAATTGGATTTGTTGTCATAAAAGCAAGACTTCCAAAATGTGATATCCTAGATCAAAAATAAAATAAGACCCCTATCCACAAGTACATAAACAATAACTTAGATAACATTTGAAACGACATTAAAAAATTAATTCCACATGTGTGCTTCCAAAAACAATTTTTTGTTCATTAAAAAGTAATAAACTAAGATGGATAGACATCAATTTTAATCTCAAAAGTGAAAACATGTAATATGTAATTTCAAATTAAATAAATAATATTGGTTTTTTATTTGATGTTTATTTTTTAATCTGCATCAAAGTCAATTATATCCTTATTAGCTACATTTTTCTCGTTAGCAAAAGATATTTTTAATTGAATACGAGCATCTATTGAAGGAATGGAAGCAGTATAATCATGTTCGTGGGAACAATGTTGTTGCGTAGTTTCTTGGATACCAATGTCATCTATAAAAATAAAATAATGTTAAAAAGATTATAAAATTATTTAAAACAATCACATACTAAGAAGTGGTAATATTAATATGTAAATGTTTTTCTAATAGTTAAAGTATGCATACCTTCGTTTGATTCACGAGTCTCATTATCTTTTTTTTGGGGACATGTATGGATTGTATGCCTAATATTTTCCCAATGTCCGCAACGTCTTGCTTTTACCTCATGAATTAAGGTAGGACTATGACTGTTTTTTGTTTTTGCAATTTTTGGATCTATGACTATGTTAACTGGATTACCTTCTCTTGCTTCTTGATGTGTTAGTTTATCTTCATCTCTTTGTCAAAACTCACCCACAATATTTTTATCACTTCAATTTGCAACATTTTCATTATTAACTACGTTTTGGCAAGAAATATCAAATTTATTAAGCATTCCACTTTCTAATTGAACTTGTTCATGAGATGAATTATCCTTGGGGATGAAGTGGTTATCATTATTCTTATTGACAAAATTATGTTCATTTTCAATATCAATACCTTCATGCAAATCCACTACCTTAAAAGTATCCTTAACATTTGATTTTGATGGTGTATCTACAAAAAATAATATGAAGTAAAAATACTTGATAAGTGAGAAACACACTTTTATGCAACGAAACAAACAACTATGAAAATAAACAAATGATTATTGACTAGCTAATATAGTTCTTATTTTCATCTCTAGGACTCTTCATAAGAAATAGAAATACACAAAACCCAAAAGAGAGATCAAATCATATATAAAGAAGAACAGGAGATTGAGAGATAAAAAAATACATGTATTCACTACAAATAACAAGAGAGAGAGAGAGGGACAATAAGCTGAAAAGAAAAGAAAAAAATTTGTACTGAGCTTGAAGAGAACGAGAGAGAAAAAGCGTTGGAGAGAAGAAGAGAGAATTGGAAGAAAACGTGTGAGAATAAGCGATGGAAAAAAGAAAGTGAAAAAAAATATATTTCTCCTAAATAAGAATTAATATTTTTATTTTATGATATAAAAATAAGAATTATTATATTTATTTTATAATTTAAATTATAAGTTATGGTAATGTACAACACTAAATTATCATACTCTATGTCACTCCATCATAAATTTTACACTGATATAAAATTCTAACTTTTTACAGCACAAAAAAAACTCAGAAGGAATACAAATCCACCTTTATGATTTAAACATAAATGCTTTACTGTCGATAATTCTTTAGTCCATTATATAATGACCGACCGTTTTGTTGGTAAAAATGCATGCTTATTAGTCCCACTAGTATAGCATCTATATCTGCTTGAAGGCCTGTTACTTTTGACTTAAACGAGACAGCCGGGCAATCACATGATTTCTGGCATTTTAGGAGTTTATGCGGGGCTCTATTTTTAAATCTAAGTTCTAATTTTTTTTAAAATTTTTAATTTTTAATTACATATTAAATCAGTTTATCTATTAATAAAAAATAAACAATCTATTAATAAAGGACTGTGACCTAACAGAAATTATTTGAAAAAGATTAAATAGGCGAAGTAGATATTTTTTCCCTCAACAAATACAAACATTAATTTATGTATTTGTTGTTAAAAAATATCTAATTAATGTATTTATTGATAAAAAAAATTTAATTAGTGTATTTAACATTTTCAAAATAATTTCTGTTAGATCAAACTCGTTGACTAATAAATTAACCACTTTTCAATAATGGAATGGCTGATTTAATAAAAATTAAAAAATTTATGATTCAAATAAAATTTTAAAAATATTTAAAACTATGATATAAAAAAGTATAAAAATTCACAACTAAATAAAAAATATCTCTCAAATATTCATAAAGTACGCATTTAGTATGTAGTACAATTTCGTAGAATAATATCAAATGAAAAAAAAACTACATTTCTGAAAAAAAATGCGTCTAAATTACTGTCTGAATGTAATTAAACAGATTTAACGTGTTACCAACTGAATTATATGTGCAACCAATTATAATAAAAAAATTATTTTTTATATTTAGTTGTACATACAATTCGATCGGTTGCACATTTAATTCGATTGGTTGTATTTGAGTAATAATTTAATCTTTTTTTTTTTTTTGAAAACGTAACAGTACCCTATGAGATGAACTATATCCTAGACCATCGGACGTCGTGTCATGTACCAAACGCACCCCAAAGCCACTTTGCTCGTTAAGGCATTGCATCATGAAGAAAGGCTCGTACGAACTTTTGCTTATGCACTAGCTAGTTAAGGAGAGTTGATTTCAGCGATGATCTTCACATCTTTTAACCTGCTTGCACACAAGGATTTGATCTTTGGCAAATCTTATAAATCTCGCAATACTATCTTCCACAAAAGCTATTAGTGTGCATTTGGCTGGCTTGCTTGCCGCAAACCACATTTTTATGATTATTAGAAGGATAGAGTGAAATAAGCGCATTCAGCATTGACAAGAGATTGATTTGTTCAAAAGAAATAAGGTAGAAATTTTCTTTCCTTTAAAATCTAAAAACAATTATCAGGTTAAATATGAACACTTGTTTGCCGCTGCAGTTTTATCCTTTTTTGGTGAAATGGGGAACAGCCACTGCCCTTTCTTGAAACAAAAAATTAATGGAATTCTTGCGATGGTAGTTTACATTTTAGACGCTAAAAGCATAAAGTAAAAGGCTTAAGAATACGTTTTCATTTATAGGATATATGTCTCTTATATGAACAGCAAATGAGTAGTGGGAAGTCCAATCGCGGCCATTATGAGTTGCATTGCCAAGGACTTTGCTTGGACTGCTTTGGTGCAACTATGGTTATAAGATTGCACTTCCTTTGTGAATTCCCTTCTAGTGCGGCATGACAATATTTTATGTGGTTAGTGACTTTTATTTACCTCTTTCTTTTACAACCAGGAAAAGATTCGAGTTGCTCTCTATGTCAAAAAGGCAGCTCTGAAGTTTGTTGACGGTATGGGATTCTGCTCGCAGCATTGATACAGTCTGTGTCCTTACATATCTTTAATCATTACTTTATCATAACAACATTTGGTTTTTGTAATGCACAGCTGGTGCTGCGGCTGGTGCTGCAGCTGAATACAAGGTTTCAGATGAGGTCAGAAAAGAAGGATTTGGAATTGACCCAGATGACCTTGCCTCCATCGTCCGCGAGCATGATGTTAAGGGTCTTAAAATCAACGGTGGAATTCAGGGGATTGCAGGAAAAGTAGCTGTCTCAATTGATGAAGGTGTCCAAACAAGAGATGTACCTACGAGACAAAACACTTATGGCTACAACCGTTATATGGAGAAACCTCCCAGAACATTTCTTATGTTTGTCTGGGAAGCAGTGCAGGACTTGACTTTGATTATTCTCATGATTTCTGCCGTAGTTTCTATAGCTGTGGGCATTCCTACTGAAGGATGGCCAAAGGGCATGTATGATGGATTGGGTATCATACTTTGTATCTTTTTGGTAGTCATCGTTACCGCCGTTAGCGACTACAATCAGTCCTTACAGTTCATGGACTTGGATAAGGAGAAGAAAAAAGTCTTTATTCAGGTCACCAGAGATGGAAGAAAACAAGAAGTCTCGATTTATGACCTTGTTGTTGGGGATGTGGTCCAATTATCTGTTGGAGACATAGTTCCAGCCGATGGAATTTATTTATCGGGATACAGCTTAGTGGTTGACGAGTCATGTTTGTCAGGGGAGAGTGAACCTGTCAATGTGAATGAAGAAAACCCCTTCCTTCTTTCAGGAACCAAAGTGCACGATGGGTCAGCAAAGCTGCTAGTGACAGCAGTTGGCATGAGGACTGAATGGGGGAAGCTGATGGAAACACTAACTGATGGTGGAGAGGATGAGACCCCACTGCAGGTGAAGCTGAATGGTGTTGCTACAATTATTGGCAAGATTGGATTGGCTTTTGCTGTGCTAACATTTTCGGTGTTAACAATAAGGTTTCTGGTAGAGAAAATACTTCGTAAAGAGTTTACACATTGGTCTTCAAGTGATGCATTGACGCTTCTGGACTATTTTTCGATAGCAGTTATAATAATTGTTGTTGCTATTCCCGAAGGATTGCCCTTGGCAGTGACTTTGAGTCTTGCCTTTGCAATGAAAAAACTGATGAATGAAAAGGCACTTGTTAGGCATCTCTCTGCTTGTGAGACAATGGGTTCTGCTAGTTGCATTTGCACTGATAAGACTGGGACTCTAACCACAAACCACATGGTAGTTGATAAGATATGGACCTATGGATGTGCTAACGATATTAAAAGGAATAACAGCGGAGGCATTTTGGACATGGAAATATCTGAAGAGGTCTTGATATTCCTTTTACAGGTTGTATTTCGGAACACCGGTTGTGAAATGACTAAGGATGATGATGGCAAGGATAAAATTTTGGGAACACCAACTGACAAAGCATTGTTTGAGTTCGGCTTGCATTTGGGTGGTGATTTGGATGCCCATCGCAGAGATTTTCGTATTCTAAAGGTTGAGCCTTTTAATTCAGTTAGGAAGAAGATGTCTGTTGTTGTGGCTCTTCCTGAAGGGGGGCTACGAGCTTTTTGCAAAGGTGCATCAGAAATAGTATTACAAATGTGTGACCAGGTTGTTAATGAGAAAGGGAAGCCTGTTCATCTTTCGGAAGAACAGGCAAGGAATATCTCAGAAGTCATAAATAGTTTTGCCTCCGATGCCCTGAGAACCATCTGCTTGGCTTTTAAAGACCTAGGTGACACTTTTGATGAAAGCGTCATTCCTGATTCTGGCTATACATTGATAGCAGTTGTTGGAATTAAAGATCTAGTCCGCCCCGGAGTTAAGGATGCAGTTCAGACCTGTCTAAATGCTGGAATTACTGTTCGGATGGTCACTGGTGACAATATTAATACAGCTAAAGCTATTGCCAAAGAATGCGGCATACTTACAGAGGATGGCTTGGCAATTGAAGGTCCAGAGTTTCGTTGCAAGAATCCTGAGGAGATGAGGGAAATCATACCCAGAATTCAGGTTCTTGAATGGCTGCATGCAGAAACCTGATCATGTAGGTATATGTACTGTAAGATGCATGACTTTGTTTATTGCTTGTTATGGAAACAGGTAATGGCTCGATCTTTGCCTTTGGACAAGCATACCTTGGTGACCAATTTGAGGAATATGTTTGGGGAGGTCGTGGCGGTAACTGGTGACGGGACAAATGATGCACCTGCTTTGCATGAGGCAGACATTGGACTTGCTATGGGCATAGCAGGAACTGAGGTATGTATGTTTGCTGTCTTTAATCAATTTCGATGGTTTTAACAAGCTGATCATGGAATTTTCTCTTGTTTCTTCTAGTTGTCATTGTTTAAGGTCTTCATTTTACAGTCATTTGTTGTGGTTGTTGTCCTTTTAACTTTGTTTCATATTTGTACGTTGTTGTTTATAAGTTTTGTAATCTTTAAACGCAAAATATGAATTAATCAATGTCCTTGCTCCTATCACACAGATACTTTCAAATTTAATTGACAGGTAATTCATAGTATTTAAATGCAAAGACAGTAAAACTTAGATGTGTTCTATCTTTGTTGCTTTGGACCTTTGTCCACGTCATGATATTTGACAGAGTCAAGTAGTTTGAATACATGCTTAAATTTGTGTGAATATCATAGCTGCACTTCTTGAACATCCTTTCACTTAACTACTCAGGATTTTTTATTCGGATTTTCACCATGTCAAGTTTTAGCATTTATGTCACAATGACACAATTTGGTTCCATAGTTTTAACCACGTCGGCATTTTAGCATAGACTTTATTGAATTTCCACACGAAATTTTAAAATCTTATTTGACAAAGAAAAACTATGTACTTTATTTTATTGCGTATCTGACACCTTCTTACAGATACTGTAAAAAGCTCTCTAGTCAGCACTATGAACAATTATTCTTTGTATTTTGTCCTTTAACCAATATATTCACAACTTCATGTATTCATGCAGCTGCTGTGCTAGATAAGTTCGTTTTAGCCTTCTCAGAAAGTAAATGCTGCATGGTTATATTCTGTAGTTGCCGTGTTGTTGTTCCTGTGGCCTTTATCCAATCTCAACACTTTGTCGGCTCTCAATGTGTCCAACTTGATTTTCGCCACTTTGAATGATTAATGTGTACTAGCATCATAGCCTCAATATATAGGCATTAAGTGGTATTAAACTCCATAGTGTAGGCAAATGATTTCATCTTCCTTGGTTTAACCATTGAAGTCCCAGTTAGCATATTTGCTGTATTTTAGTTCCCTATAGTGTGGCCAAATTTTCACCATGGTTGACTAGCAATAAGTTCATAAAGTTAATTCCATGTCACTTAAGCTATCATTAGCTTGTTAAAGTTTTGAGTTCAATCCGGTCATTGCCTTACATAACTTTTTAGACTTCTACCAATGCATTCTGTTTTGCCAATT
>CM075444.1:11151384-11233938 GCA_037832335.1 Carallia pectinifolia
CTTATCCTTCTAAGATATTGTCTGCAGGTTGCAAAAGAAAATGCGGATGTCATTATAATGGATGACAATTTTAAAACCATTGTTAATGTTGCTAAATGGGGGCGTGCAGTTTATATAAACATTCAAAAATTTGTGCAGTTCCAGCTGACAGTGAATGTTGTTGCTCTTGTAATCAATTTTGTTTCCGCGTGCGTTACAGGTATGTTGACTTGTGCAGCTAGGAGTCCCGTGTCTACGAGAATATTCTTGTCATTCTGAATTTCACAATAACCTTCTTCATCTTCCTTATATTTCCAGGGTCTGCTCCCTTGACGGCCGTGCAGTTGCTTTGGGTGAACATGATTATGGACACTCTCGGTGCCTTGGCATTGGCTACAGAACCTCCAAATGATGGATTGATGAGAAGGCCCCCTGTAGGGAGGGGCGCAAATTTCATTACAAAGGCCATGTGGAGGAACATTTTTGGTCAGAGCATCTATCAGCTAGCCATCCTTGCGGTTCTCAACTTTGATGGGAAGCACCTCTTGGGACTCAGTGGTTCAAATGCTTCCAGCGTTCTCAATACTCTGATATTCAACTCTTTTGTGTTTTGCCAGGTATTGCTCGGTGCTTCCGTAATGTCTTCCTGTTTTCAATTTGCGGATTGCACCATAGTAACGTTAGTGTCTTCCATATGTATCATTAAGACATTTAAATCACTTCTAATGTGCTAAAATATTCTCCGTATCCCCAATTCCTTTCATTCAACACCCCACAAAACATCACAGTTGAAAGTCCATATGCTGATGCTGTTTTAAGAAATTTGTATTGAAATATATTATGTCTTTCTGTACTCTTTGGTTTGCTAACAGTGTTTTCAGATTGTGGCATTTTGCGTCAATGTGCTGTGATTAACTTGACACTTCCTAATAACTTTGTTCGGAAAATTGTGAACTTGAGCCTGCAAGATGCTTTCTGTGCTTGTTATTCATTTTCTTTTCTTTTCATCCCAGGTGTTCAATGAAATAAATTGTCGTCAAATAGAAAAGATAAACGTATTTCGGGGCATGTTCGACAGCTGGATATTCTTAGGTGTCATGGTTTTCACGGTGACATTCCAAGTAATCATAGTAGAGTTCCTGGGAACCTTTGCAAGCACGGTGCATCTAAGCTGGCAACTATGGCTTCTCAGTGTCGTGCTCGGAGCAGTAAGCATGCCGGTTTCGGTTGTCCTAAAGTGCATCCCTGTTGAAAAAGATAAGCCAAAGCATCATGTTGGTTATGATGCTCTCCCATCTGGTCCAGACCTGGCTTGAAAGAAGAAGGTTCATGGTACAGCAGTTATTTTGTTGAAAGCAACACGCATCAGTGACCAGTCTTTCTACATTTTTATTTTTATTTTTTTAATTTTCTTTTCATTAGAGAATAGCCAAGTTCACCCAAAACCGTCTCCACGCTGTTTCTACCTCTACAGAACAGAACTCTACCCACAAATAGTACAGTTATAGTAGTTTAGATGATCAATCATCTAGTTTTTTAGATGTTACAGCAATCAAAGCATGCGATGCAGAAAGACTAAGTATAGAGTTTTTTTTTTGATAAATTTGTACCAATACAGCAAGATTCTCTGAGGTAGTAGGACAAATACCCAGAGTCAAAAATAAATTTGAATATAATTTACAACTTTCCCTTCACAAGTTCGAGTTGGCGGATGAAAAATGGCATCTGCTTCTCCTACACACCACACCCGCATTATAAGCTACCACCACACAATAGTCTTAGCGTACAACTCGTAATTTGAGGGCATACATGGTTAAAATTAATATCTAAAAATAGAATTAAATTGGAGGACCATCGTTCAGATATGAATCCTAATACTGTCAATTAACATGTAAATTACTATTAGCTCCAAATCTCATAAGGTTTATCAAAACCATTCAAAGTGAAGGAATTTATGCAGTTCTTCGTACTGGACCTGTGCTGAATGGAATTATGGAGGATTTCTTGTCTGGCTCCGCAAACTGCTGTTGTTGAGTTGCGCACTGTTAACTATGTGTTTATGAACAAGATGAAAAATTTTACTGCACTGATCGTTGATATGGTAAAACAGAGGATGCGTTTCAGAATCCTTGATATTAGAGTTCCATATGGATCATGTGCCAGCAAAGCCATACTCCACAGCCAGTGATCAACACATGCAATGGGTGTTACTGTTATTCTTTTACACCCAACATGAAAATTAGTTTCCTCCAAAATCTTAACTAAAGTAATTTACCATCAAACTGAAAATAAAAATTGATGTTGTCTTTCCCAATTTTTTAAGATGGATGAAGGAAAATTTAGTCCTGCTCGTGGTTAGGTTCTTGCGCCAAAAGTTTAAAGAAAGCATTCATGAAAAAAGCCACCCGCAGACGTAAAGGGCATGCAAAGTTGGCGGTGCCAACTACAAAGTATGTGTGAGTCCGATTCATGGTCTTGGTGTTTCTGCAAGTTTAGCCTTTGTAACTTGTGAAGACATGTTTCTTTTTTTTTTAAAAATTAATTAATAATATAATATTATATATATATAATATTTTAAATGGATTTAGTATTTTTTCTACATATAATTTATAATAATAAATATAAATTATTATAATATTTTATGATGTAATTTGTATTTTGTCAAAAATTTTAAAAGAATATTATATATATATATATGTATGTATCATTATATTTAAGAAATAATACATCAAACATAATTAATAAAATAGCAAATATTTATTAATTATTATTTTGTATTATCAAACTATTTGTTAGTATGTTTATAAAAAAAAATTATTATGTGTATGATCTTTAAACATTGTTGAATTAATTTTATATGTATGATATCTCTCTCTCTCTCTCTCTCTCTCTCTCTCTCTCTCTATATATATATATATATATATATATATATATATATATATATCATACTAATTGAAAATGCAAAATATATGTATTAAAAATGTTTGACATATATATATGATAGATGAATTAAAAGTATGCGATGTGTGTATCTAAAATTTTTTATTTTTAATTTTTTATTAGACATGTTTTGAATTATCCAATACGTGTTTGATAAGTGCGAACAAGTGTTGTACCTTGTAAATGTGTCTAATACAAATACACATTATTTTAGAATTGCCCGTGTAACTCAAATGTCACCACATTTCAACAAGATCATGTAATGAAGCCTAATTGAAATGGCGAGCTCATGTTATTGATTTGGATTCAAATTGTACGTAGATTATTAACGACAACATTTTTTATTGTGAGCATTATTAGGCAACGTTTGTGTTACTTTTGGAAAAAGTTTTATGAAGTAATTTTAAAATAATTATATAGTAATACAAACTGTTAGATAATTAAATTAATAAAAAATAAATAAAATTTTAAATACCGTTAAATGAGACTGTATAATTATTTGTTATTAGATATGTAAAACTACCAAATGTTACTTTTTTACTTTTAATTTTAAGCACTGTTTTCACTAAATGTCACAGTGGATTATATAATCATAAGCCTTTATCCTGTTGATGATTAGAAGAGGAAGCTATAATCACGGAGATGGTTATTGAATTCGAGTGCATTATTTTACGGACTTGGCATATTCAAGGGATTCTAAAATCTGTCCTAATACGTTGTACATTACGAGCCTATACATGTAAGTCTACGTTAATGTCGTGAACGAGACAGTTATCGAAACCTAAAAAATATGGGTGTTAAAGTTTGTCCAATCCATATTCAATAATGAACATATATTTATTCACTAAAAGTTAAGAAAAAAATAATTATCATATATTTCACTGGGAGCTGAACAATTTTTAAATTTTTTTTTTCAATTTTATTTGGTTCAACCCATATGAGTTCCATTTTTTTTTTATTTTCTTAAAGTTTAGGAGTGAATTCGACTACAATTCGATTATCAAAACACACATTCTAACATTTTTGTTCCATGATACTTTTTTTTTTTATATATAGATGTTACAATTTAAAACTCGAGCTATGAGTTATAATTTTACGAGTTTGAATTATATTTTACTCAAATTTAGCTTAAATTAATATTTTATTAGCAATCAAATCTTCCATTTTATCCTTTTAATTGCAATTGAACTTTATGTTTCTAAGGTTCAAAATATGTAAAAAAAATTATAAACAAGAGCTTTTTTTTTTCCCCTAATCTTCAAATAGAAGGGAAAATGGCTGTTTTTGGTTAAGTTTTGAATAAAATGTGCTTTGACCAAAAAAGATTCCGGAAACCGGTGAGAGATGTACAGATAAAGACTCAGCGCCAGTAATTGCAGCTCAAAATGTGCACGTTCAGATCACAGCAGAAATGGAGTATTCCTATGAGGAATTTGTCAAGGCTAAATTTCCGCCAACTCTTTATAACTATTGGAGTAATTTAGCGGCACTTATCAATTACACACAATACAACACAATACAACGACAATCTTTTCGTGACGAATTTGTAGAGTATGTCACGTATTTTTTTATTTTAAATACTATACCAAATTACCAACCTTTGTTTTAAAATTGGAACAAATTTGTGAGGACCCAATTGACAATTTTGAAAAAAAAAGATTTTGGCCCTCGGCAGACAGGTTCCAGGTGCCATTCAATCAAATATTTCGTTTAGTCCGCAATTCAATCACTCGCTCTCGCCGCTCCCTGCCACGTACAACACACAAACAGAAACAAAACAAACCTCTTCAGTGCTTTTTATATTAGTATCAGATCAACCAAAACTTTCTTTATGAACAACCGGCAAACGAAACAGAAGAGAGACACCCAATTGCCATTGATGGAGTTTGGAAGGTGAGACTGAGAGAGATCAAGAGAGAGAGATCAAGAGAAGAGACCCACCCCAGAAAAGGAAAAAGGCAATTAAAACAGAAAGAAAACACAATGCTACCCTTAAAAAAAGAGTCCCTTTTCATAGCTTCTCTGATATTGCTGTGGTACTCCTCAAACATTGGAGTCTTGCTTCTCAACAAGTACCTGCTCTCCAACTATGGCTTCAGGTTCCCAATCTTCCTCACCATCTGCCACATGTCAGCTTGTGCATTCCTCAGTTACCTGTCCATTGTTTTCTTCAAGATTGTCCCTCTTCAGGCCGTCAAATCCAGGGCCCAGTTGCTCAAGATTGCTACTTTGAGTGTTGTTTTCTGTGGTTCTGTTGTGGGTGGCAATATCTCCCTCAGATACTTGCCTGTCTCGTTCAACCAGGCCGTGGGTGCCACCACCCCATTCTTTACTGCTGTTTTTGCCTATTTGATGACCTTCAAGAGGGAGGCTTGGGTTACTTATGCAGCTCTTGTGCCTGTTGTTGGTGGCGTGGTCGTTGCCAGTGGGGTATGCCTATTGCTCTTTGTTTATTTTTTTTCCGTTTTCTAGATCTTCATTTATGAATGGGAACACCCTGGTTTGAAATGTGATCTTAATTACTTGTGAAATTGGCAGTTGCTTTTGTGCATTGCAGCCAATTTGATAGCAAAACTGCAGATCCGGGATCTTATTTACATTTGTTAAGGTCTAATGGTCAATGAATTCACCCTGGGGGCAATGATCTCTAGAAATTGCATGTGCTAGGCATTTTTTTTTTTGTCCAAGAAGCACTTAGGTGGAGAACAATCTACTTGCGTAAAATTCCTAAAACCATGATGTCGAATTCTTGGTAGTGTAAATCAGATGTGGATTAGGCGATAAATAAGAACTCTTGTACGCATTGGTAAGAATCTGTTGTGTCTTATGTGGCAGTCTCAAAACCACGATTTCTGGAGTTATAGTGTGCTGAGAAAACTCTCTTTTAGTGAAGAACTCTGAGGTTACAACTTTCAAGGGAAATTTATGAGGGCTAGACGGTCCATAAAACTAGTTAGTGTGGGCCAATATATGCTAATCACTTTTGGCCTCTGAAGACTTGACTTTTATTATCCGACAGTTAATTTGATTTGGGGTTCTCTGTACTTTGTGATCGAAATGATCTATCTGTACATTAAGATGTGCAGTGATTGCTTGATGACTTTGGACTGTGGCAGTTTGTGGATGCATACTCGTATTATAAAAATAGAAGTGTGTTAAAGATAGTTTATTAGAAGCACAGAAGTTGTGGCACAACCAGGTTCAGATCTCACCAAAATATTGCAATTTTGGTGCCCAAAAATAGCAAGGATCATTAACTTTTTACTCGCATTAGTGTCAGGTGGCCATATTTTTCTAAATGTCAGGTGGCCACGTTTTTCTAAATCAATGATCGGTCATTTTGTCAATTTTGTTTTTCTGGAATTAGTAAGCTTCCTTGTGATGTTTCCCTTTATCCTTGATCTGTCTATAAAAAAGGCCTCTTGCAAAAGTTTATGGTGGTAATAGGCTTCTTCCACCATGTGGCTGTTCTGGAAAGACAATAGTAAATTTGGCTGGTATAGCAAAAGCCATAGAGGGTGTTGAAGTCCATGTTTCCTAGAGACATGGCCAATTTTTAAAATATTCCCACCTTTAAAAAGGAAAAACAGATAAGGATGCTCACTTGAATGCCCTTTGCTTTGACGTACTTGATATTGCATATACCTCTGCCCATTATGTTTTTCTTTCTTTTTTCTGAGGTTTCTTGCTTCTGCTGGAGATCTGAGCTTGTATGTGTTTTCTCAATGGCAGGGCGAGCCGAGTTTTCACCTGTATGGGTTTATCGTGTGCATAAGCGCGACGGCTGCCAGAGCCTTCAAGTCTGTTCTTCAAGGCATCCTGCTTTCTTCTGAAGGGTGAATTTTTTATTGCTTTGGGTTGATAATCTAAGAAGTGCAATACCTGTTTTCAATGTGCGAAATTGATTACAAAATTCTATCCACCTAACATCCATACAATCACATTACTTTCTTTTTCAAGCACTTAGAAAAATTCCCCCTAGTATTCTCATTTAGAGTATGTAATCCTATGAAATGTTGCCAGCCAGTCCTCTTTTCATTTATTTATTGATTTTGTTTTTTTAATGGAGAAAATGTGCTGGGAGAAATAAGTGCCATTCTGGCGCTCTTCACAGTTACATATGAACAAAACTGAACCCCAACTTTGGAACTTAAAAATAAAAAGAAAGGGATATAATGTATTAAGTGGAAATGCTCATGAATAGAAAGGAAGACTAGCATAAATGCACTGTTTGAGATCAATGAAGTGATAAGAAGAGCAAGCTAGTGAGTGAGAGTGTGTGTGTGTGTGTGTGTGTACAGCTTTATGTTTGCTCGCTACTCTGTTTCAAATTATTAGAAGAAAAAGTTCCATATATACCCATGAATACATAAGAATGTGATACATTCAAGAATATGCTACAAATTATATGCATGCTCCAATACATAAGAATGAGTATCCATGCAGTATATGAACTCTCCCCTTGTATTTAACTACTTGGGCCTCTCTAAGTCACTAATTGCTTTTAAAGTTAACTTATTGTATGAATATTTTTCTGCCACCGCAATTCTTTTATTGACGATTATTCGCCTTTAACATTGTTGAAGCAGCAGGCTCATCTTTTGCTCTAAATCTGTTACAGCTGAGCTTTGTATAATTTTCTTATTTTCTATTAGTCAGTGGCTATTTTTTTGTTTAATTATTAATAGCCACATGGATTTTATAAATTTTTTAAGCACTTTAAATTTATGAATTCATCAAAGAAATGCATCATGATAGTGATATGTTGCCTGATATGGGTGTTTTTTCTACCTTTGCTTTGCCTTCAACTTCTGTTTTGTGTCAGATTAATCACATCTTGCTCTTTGCCCCATATAAACCTTAAATTCCTAATGACTTTTGTTCCACCACGCAAATTGGAAGAATTCGCATGTCCCCTAGTTGGAAAGTTTGCTTAGCTTATGCCAATCCTATATGAACTGATCATGTATCCTGGTATTGAAGATGTACAGCTTAGGAGTGTCAGGAGTCAGAGTACGTACATACAGACAGACATTTATAAATGTATATATCTGTATAGATGGGTGTAAAAATTAGACTCCAATGTATAATAGTGAAAAATTTGGTGACACTATCTACAAAATATTACTATGCTTGAATCCACAAATATTTTGGCACGTTGCTTGAGAGTATATTTCAACACTCTGACAGGAGGTGGTTGCATGCTGCATGCCATTTAATCATGTGCCATTGTAGTGGTCCTCTTTTTCTTAACCCAAAGCATCTTGGTTACTTGCACTGATATACATGACATACCTGACAGTACACTTTCTTCACCTTGCAGAGAAAAATTGAACTCCATGAATCTGCTGTTGTATATGGCCCCAATTGCTGTTTTAGCATTATTGCCTGCAGCAATTATAATGGAGCCTAATGTATTAGAAGCCACTTTAGAACTTGGAGGGGAACATAAGTCTTTGTGGGTGCTGCTTCTTGTTAACTCAGTAATGGCGTATTCAGCTAACTTGTTGAACTTCTTGGTTACTAAGCATACAAGTGCACTGACACTCCAGGTTTGCTATTGTTTACCCCTTATGCCTTGTTTTTCTGATTATTATGCTCGTTGCTTTGCTTGCATAAAATAATGTTGAAAGTTAATTCTTGCACATTTTTAGCTGTGGAATTAGTCTCTATCTATGGTGCAACACCATCGATCCTGTGCTTCATTTACAGTTTGCATCTCAAGTTCACTAGTACGATATGCAATACCCTTGGATTACTTCCTTAATCTTGAAATTATCCCAACTTGTCAAATTCATGCGAGTGCTCCAATCTGAAGGCCTTTAGATGACTTTACATGTTGGGATTATCTTCGTGAAATTCCGTGTGGGTTATGGCTTAGCTTATGTAAGCCATAACTACTAAGAAAACCAAAATAGCTTTTCACCTGTGATTAAGAATGTGTTGGTTATAATTTTGGACAGCAACTTTTAGTTTGCTTATCAAGAAATTTGCAGAAACCTGAAATTAGACTTTCAAGATCTAGTTAAAATAGGGAAATGGCTGCAGTGAGTCTATTTTCCATTGCATGGAGGCTTAACTATCTTTTTGTCTGGAATGCTGGGATCAGGTATTGGGAAATGCAAAAGGTGCAGTGGCTTTTGTTATCTCACTATTCATCTTCAGGAATCCTGTAACATTTGTGGGCATTGCTGGGTACACAATGACGGTTTCTGGAGTGGTTGCTTATGGAGAAACAAAGAGAAGGTTTAGATGAAGTTTCCTGGATTGACCAATTCTTATATTGCTTTTATGAAAGGTTAGTGGAGTTTATCGGCAGATTGTTTAGTTCTGTTGTGTGTGCGTGCAGGTGGGTGTGAGAGAGGGAGAGAGTTTCACATTATTCTATTTGTGTCCATTGTTTACAAGCATTATCTATTCATCTTTACATTATGTCCACTTCTATTTATTTCTCAATCCTTTTTGATAGTTGTTTTTGTTGTGATAATTTTGTTTCCAAAGATAACGTGCCAAGAGAGTTGCAAACTTGGTTTTTTTTCTCCTGGTACATCAGAATTAAACCTCACATTTTGCGAGGATTTTTAGGAAGTCGAAATTGTATCACTAATATTCTTTGCCTCTGTGATCAAGCAATAGCAAGAGTTCCTTGCATCTGTTAAGATCTGCTCAAATTATGTTCAAATAGATTGGTTTGATGCTATGTATTCTTATTTGGTTTGGATTTCTTCATCATCGTCATATGAAGTATGACGTTGTAGGTCTTGAGTTACATTACATTGCATGCCTCAGGAAACCGTCAACTTGCAAAAGTTTGGCAGGTTTGTTTGCAAGTAACCCCCTTTGAAGCAAAACAACAATTTCCTACAGCCTGGTCTGCAGGCCCGGCAATAGGACTTCCTGACGTCTGAGTGTTAGGACATTGTTGTGCTTTGCATTATGTTAATGCTGAGCCAGACAAAGCTATCTTGACAGAGAATATGAGACGGTACCACATTGTTATTTTCTCTATCTAAATGAATCAGGAGTTATTTGTGGAATGTCTGCAAGTACAACCATTGAAAATAGTGGCTAGTTAGTGGCATTGTACTCATTTGTAAGGTGTTAGAAACAATTCAACGCGCTAAAAATCGCGTCAATTCAAATTATTGAAACCTGCATCCACCAAAACCAAAGAAGAAAAAAACATTGACCTGCATCCACCAAAATCAAACAAGAAAAAAAAAATATTTTGATGGCTTTAGCTCTTTGAAAACCATCTTCAACAGTTTGGACAGATTCTAGATAAATTCGCTAAAACTTGGTTTGATTTGCTAAATTCACTTAATTTAAAATTTTCATGGATATTAACCAAAACGCTATTTTTAGCTCGTAAACATCAACTTATGTAACTTATTTGCAAAAGATGTTGTGGTAGAAAATTACAATCTATATTATTTAGAGAAGAATATTCCACTCAAAAAGAAAAAAAGAAGAAGAAGAAGAAAAAGAAGAATATCAAGAATATAGCTTTAAGGCCATTCAAAAACTATTTTGGTCGAAATCTAAGCTGTCCATACCTTGTTTGGATTATATCTTAGATTTTTTTTTTTAAACTCTTGGCACAAGGTATTTTTACACGCTATTATGTGTAAAACTATTCATTACTCACGGTACTAAAACTGTCATTGGCTCAAAAGAATTTGACAGTGCGAAGATTCGATTCGAATATAAGAACTTGTCTTGCTGCGAATCATCCTCGCATAGAATAGATCATAGCTTAGATTTGTGATTAAATAACAATATGTGTTTAGCGTTAATGAGGTGCACTTATAAAATATTGCAACAGTATCTAGAAGAAAGACAAGTCAAATGCTCGCCTTTACGCGCTTCAAATCATTTCAAACCAATCTGCAACCACCGCATCAATAAAAACAGGTACAATTCACAGCTGTGATCAATGAGAATTCCCCCAATCTCCCTTTTATATATATATATATATATATGTTCCAGTAAGATGTTGGCCAGTGAATTATGTTGTAGAGGTATCTCTCAATTCTCTTTTCCAAAATTAAAATCCAAAATCGTTGAAATAGCAATCAAAATTCTTAATCATTTCACCTTTTGTCCTTATAAAAGAACAACCTGTTCCATGAAAACATACGAAAATTCATCCTAGCAACTTCTCTTGGAAATTTAAATCCATTTTTTTGAAAAAGAAATCCTTATTAAACTGTTCCTATTAAACTAGAATCAATCCCTTCCAATATCAAGCACTCCAACCCAGGGAGGAAAGACAGAAAAATGGAAAATAAAAAAGAAGCCATCCATTATTGCTCATCACAACCTATGTCTAATAATGCACCTCAAGAAGAGGCATGAAGAACTTTAGCCAATGAAGCACACTTCCCCCACATTTGTTCACCCTTTTCCATGTACTTGGCCAAGGCTTCATTTCCATTAAACTTGTGTCCTTCGTGATCAATATATTCAGCAATGTACCGCACCAAGACATAATGACAAGCTTTTCCCATGGCCAAAAGCTTTTCACAACACTCATCAGTAATTATAGCCCCGTTCTCAACTGTCATGATTGCCACCAGCTCTTCTCCACATTCTGGACTCACTTTTTCTGTGCAACCAATCAAGAACTTGTCATAATCCGGTGATGCCTCCGGGACCGGCGCCGGCATATCAAGGGTGGCTTTGTGGGTTGCAGCTGCTAGCCTCAGTAGTGAAATCAGCATTGCTAGCATGCATGACAAGTTGCCAATTAGCCTAATAATAACCATGATTTTTATTTCTCAAAAAAATTTCCTTTTGAGTTTGGTCTTCAGGAAAGAGATGTTTAAGTAGACTTGGTTGAGTGAGTATATATATTATTGAGAGCCTTATTCAATTTAAAATCCCACAGGAAATGCTAATTAAGATGTTTTTATCGATCTCTTAATTGTTTCTTCCGTTTTGGGTCAAATTCAATTTATCTTAATTAACTAATTTTAATAAGGTGAAGTGAAACTCATCAATTTATATGCTTGCACTTCAATTGACCTAAATATAACGTTTTGTATACATTTAACCAACAAGTTAAAGGTCTGGACAAACAAATTTCATCTCTCAAAAGATTGGAAAATATGAATTGCGGGGTTATTTATCACATTGAGATAATAATGTAATTTTTAAAAAATTTTCTTATTCTTGTTTAAAAAAAAAAAAGAAAATAAGAGTAATGCCTCAGAGATCGCGCTCCTCACACTATAAGGTAGGCTTTTAAAATTTTTCTTTTTTTTTTGTTTGAAAATAAAAAAGTGTATTACTAATCTCACAGACTGGTTAAAGAGCATGGCGCCTCGTGCTTAATGTAGGTACGAATTACCTTTCAAAGTTTGCTAAAGAAAAAATGTGATTTGAACTTTTCTGGATCTTGAACCTAGTTAGAGTGGATCTCCAGGCCCAAGCTTCTTGGATCTAATCCATCCGGACCTCGCTCTTAAGCCTTTGACGGTCCAACGCACACTTAAAATAAGTTAAATCATTTGACCCAAAAAAAAAAAAAAGTTATATCAAGTATCAATTTCCTAAGTGAGTCAACTTAGATAGCCCACTTAAGCAAAGATGCGAGGGTTTTTTTAGAATTTTCTACATTATACATATTAACCATATAAAATTGTAATACTCGAATCAACAAATATAATCACATTAATAAAATATGAAACAACAAAATTTAAACAACAAAATTAAAATATAAAATTAAATAAGTGTTATTTTAAAATTTAAAAGCGTAAATCTCACATTCAATAAAAAATTTCTTAAAAAAAGATTTTTACACAAAATATTAATATTTTATTAATAAACAATTATGTTTGTTAATTTAAGCATGATGCACTGATACAATTGATAAGTATGGTGACCAAACTTGTCTTTTTTTTTTTTTTTTTAACTGTGAATGTGAGTCATATCAAAGCAATATCAAATGCTTACCATCGCCTTCCTCGAAAAAAAAGAGGTTATCATCGCCAATGTGACTTTTTCTGGATAAAAAAAAAAATTGGTCATCGCATTTGAAACTTCCGGCTGAGACTACTGTTGACATATTGATTTAAATTTTATAAAAAAGATATATTATTTGAATATTAACAAAATCAAACAAAACTCTTTTATAACCAATCAACCACAACGATTATTAAATTTAAAACTTCAAATTCACACTTCAACCAAATTACTTCATCATTTTGGCTAAGGACATGGAGCATATTTCAACTTGAGAAGAAGTGAAATATTAGAAATTCGAATTTGAATTAATTTTGTAGAAATCATCGAACAAACCATCTAAGATTCTCATTTGAAATGATCAATAGTCCTCAGATGTCACTTGAGACATGAAGGCCCATTATTTCTTATTACTTCTTATGTAAACCGTTGAGTATGTTTTGTACTTTTGTGCTTCTTTTATGCAATTGCAAAGACAGAAAAAGAAAGCACAAAAACTGTTCTTTTGCACCACATTCTCATTAAACAAAGAATTATACCACATCAACATGAGGAAACACTTTCCTGAAAAAAAGAAAAAAAAAAGACAAAATCATAGGAAAAAGCGCTTACGTAGACATTAAAAGATAACTAACTTGCTTAACTCTCACTTTAAGACTCCCTTTCTCTAACTTCTCTTGACTCTCTTTTTTGGTGCCTCCCCTTCCTGACCGGTGGGAATGGCTAGCCATCTCCACCGGCCAGCCACCAACAGTCCTTGCCTCTGTTTTCTCACTCCCTTCTCCTCTTTTCTACGTCCTTTCTCTTCTTTTTCCACTCTACTTCTGCCCTCCTCTTCTCTCACCTCCACTGCTACTTTGGTGCGGTTTTTAGCTCATTTTCGGCTAGATCTAGCCTCAATAATATTACCCACAGCTTTCCAAGCCCCCGATCTATATGCTTTATAGTGGTCTGTTGTTATTTTCATAATCTTTGTCAGATTCTCCGACATCAGCACCGCTACCGCCGCATCGACTACCAGCGTCGCCTTATTGGCTGTTGGCAAGACAGTTGGAGGCCAATCTACTGCTGCGGAATCTGGCACCGCTTCCCTTGTTGCTGCCACTGTAGCCCTTGTCGCCTGTGTTTTCTCTACTGTTGCTTACATTTTTGTCGGCACCCCGCAGGGTCACTGTTGCTGAATTTGCCTGACATGACTTTTGTTTGTTTATTTTGGATTGGATGATTTATACTGCTTAAGAGGTTGTTGTTAGTAGTTTAGTTTGTTCAGAAATCATTATCGAACTTATCCAGTCGATTTCTGTCATAAGTTTGCCGAATAGTAGTGTTTACTGCATTATACAGCTTAGTTCGATGAATTTAGACTTAACTAAAATTTTAATTTTGAATAGATTTAATTTCGATTCAGTTGGTACCCTCAATTGTGAGGTTTGTCGAGATAGACGACACACCCGATTAATTAATGATTTTTTTTGACTATATCAGTTGTGAGTCATTATTACTGTCTTTCATTTCTAGTTTGTGCAAGTTATCCTGATCCCTTAACATTAGACTTGTATACGAAATCACATAATTTAATAAAATAATTTCTTTTTGATAAGAGAGCTAAATTTAAATTCAAATTGTCCGGTGGAAAATTAAGATTATGCGGGATATACTAGCAGCAAACAAAGTTGGTAAATAAATTATTGTTGGAAAGGAAATTCAAAATTTGTTGTCAATAAATTATTATAGGAAAGAAGATGTCGTCAGAAGTCATAATTAATTGAAATTTGCTAAAAATCTCAATATGACGTATGATAACAAACATTAGTATTATTATTATCACCATCATTATTATAAGTTGTCTTTCGTAAAACCTCGTAAGTTGCTGTTAAATCTAGAGTCTAAAATACAACTCCTCAGTCATTCTTGTCCGTTGACAGTAAAAAGTATTGCTATCAAATTTCCTTTTTTTTTTTTTTTTTCTTTTTGAGAAAATGGATAAAAAAACTAATTTTTTATTTTATTATAACAAAGTCTAGTGGCAGAATCTGAAATTTTAGTTAGTGGAAAACAACACCTTTTGATTTGTTCATCTTTAGTTGATTAAATAAATTAAGTTAAGAAATTTTAGAGACCAAAAAAATATTAGGCTAAAATTAATGTTTATGTATTTAACCAACAATTCTAGGCTAAATCACAATTTTATACATACATGTTAATTTTTTATGTTTAACAAAAAAATAAATTATTTAGCTTAAATATCATAAACAATATGTCCCTCTTGATAAAAGAGATTAAAAATTAAGTTTATAAAATTTTTTTATGTCATATTTTTTTATCTAATAAAATAAAAGAAAGAAAAATTATTTGGCTTAACATTAATGGAGCCACAAATATATAGTAACAAATCAAAATTTTTGTTTTTTTAATTTTTCTTAAAGTAACTAATCAAAATTATTGAAAAATTTTTGTTTTTATTTGTATCTCTTTAACCTATACTTACATAATTATACTCTAAAAAATTACTTTAGTTTTAATTTTTGAATTAAGAAGAGTCAAAATTAAATTTTTAGTGGGGACAAATAGTATTTTTAAGTGAGGGCAATGACAATTTTTTAAGAATAGTTTCAAAATTTCTATAATAATTCTACATATTTGCATCAATTTTCAATGTATTTGCTTCAATTCTCAACGAGGACAATTCTTCATACCCTCTATAACGTGGATCCGCCATTGACAACGCCTGACTATAGATGGTATAAATTTTATTTGCATGTTCATGTATTCATGGAATCGACCAAAAACCTAATGTATCTATATATGATCATGCAAACTTCTAGAGTAATGATAAATATTTTTAAAATTATGTTATAAAATATTCTAAAATATATAATTATCGAAAGTATTGTCAATTTTTTTAATACTGTTAAACTAAAAAAGAAAAAAATTAATGATACTTTACATAATTATATATTTCAGATGTTTTATTATACGATTTTTGAGATATTTATCATTACTCAATTTCTAACTTTTTAAGTACAATTTTTGTCAAAAACAGAACAGCCACCATCAAATAAAAAAGTTAAGCATCAATTTACCCTTAAATTTTTAAAATTTTTCATAATATAATGTTAAATATTTTGTTTTTATTATTTGAGTCCTCAAATTTGAAATTCCATTTAGATTTTTTTTGACGCGAAATTCCATTTGAATTGGAAAATACACGAGGAATACGGGTGACTAAAGACATATTCCACACTTAAAAAGTATTGAATTGGGATGAAATTTTGAAGGAAAACGTAAGTAAAAAATATTTAGATACTGACATATTATCAATAGCGTAATATAAATTGTTAAATAATTAAATTTTTTAAAAAATAAATAAATAGATGCAGTTAAATATTTTATTATTATTTAAAATATAAAATTATATTAAAAAAATCCAAAAAATTTAAGATGAAAGTAGTGCTTATTATTAGACGCTGCCTCACTCTCGCAGAGTCGCCACTGCTGTAGAAAACTTGAGAGAGAGAGAGAGAGAAGTGCAAAGAGGTGGAGAAATGGAGACGAAGGCAAGTGAGATGAGCAGCACAAAGATGTTCGGAGGATACAACAAGAGATACAATCATTTCAGCACAACCCTCGGATGCTCCATGACTTTCTCCATCTATTTTCCTCCTTCACCTCCTTCCCCTTCCCACACGTTCCCCGTAAATTCCATGCCCCCATTCTCCTTTTTTTTTTTTTTTCCCACTTTCTGATCATTTATAGTCAAGATTATTATAAATCAGCAATACCCATTTGCCATTTCCATCTATATTTCAATTCCCAGTTGCAGTTTCTATTGCTTTTTTGGGTTTTACTATTACGCTCGTTTATTTTTCATATCTGCTGCCTTATCTATTATTATAATTTTTTTTGTTTTTTTATTGATGATCAGTCTGTTTTGGGTTATAAGCCTAACCTTGGAATTGAATTTGACCGTTATATGATCCAAAATTGATATGATATGCGGAATTGCATGCTTCTTTTATCTGTTTGTTAAAACTTCCCTTGTTTGTGGACTAATAATAATCAAATTTTGGCATTTGATTGGCGAGTTAACCGCTTATTCGGGACAAAATTGCTCTTAGGTCTATAACTCTGGGTAACTATTTGCAGTATATTGTTATATTAGAGTGAACTATACCAAGAAGAACAGTGTGACTGTTGATCAATGATCGTGCTTTGTTTGGGATGCATTAGTGCATTCTAATGATAACCGGAATCTAAGTAATCTTTTTGTTTTTCTGTAGGTGCTTTATTGGCTCTCTGGTCTAACCTGCAATGATGAGAACTTTATTGCAAAGTCAGGAGCTCAACGTGCCGCATCTGCCAAGGGCGTTGCTCTGATCGCTCCCGATACATCTCCAAGTAAGTTCATTTCTTTAGGCATGCTTTTCTACTATGTCTCGAATGGTCAGTACTCAGTAATCACTTAAAATTCGTCATTCTATTGCTTCTTTTTTTTTTTTTTTTTTGTTGTCTGCTCTGCTTTTCTCTATGCCAAGTGAAACTACGTTGGTGATAGGCCAAAGAGTGATGTCACATTCAGCATTGCCGTGTTAAGTGTTGAAATAAAAGATTGTCAATGCTTAAATTATTTAATACGTATCTAGGTTATTTTAGTATTGCTTTCTTATTAAATTTCTAAGAAGCATTGCAATTTTTCTGATTGGGATGTCGACCTAGTTTAACAATGCATTAGAAGTTTTTTGTTTTTCATAAGCATGGTCTGGAACTATCAGCATAGTCTTACACGTGCAATAACAACATTAAAAAAAAAAAAAGAATAAAACTCCTTGTCTTGCTTTACCTTGGCTGGAGTGCTTAGAAAGACAGGACAAGCAAGCATTTGATTTCATTAAAAGGATCATGGCTATCGTACCTGCAGTTCATTGGTCCATTTACTCGTTGCTCAGTTCTTCTCATATGTTGGTGTATAACATTATCTTTTTGTGATCATACTTAGGGGAAAGATAGTGTCTTCATAAAAGCACCATTCAGAAGTAGCCACTTGGATATCGAACAGAGGGAGAATGATTTAACTCAATTGTAGTCAAAGTCACAGTCAATTTTTACGTATTCATGTGTCATCTTTTAGACATTTTTGTTTAGACATCTATTTTTCTTTTTTCCCCCCACCCGGGTGTTCTATCACCCTTAGTAGCTTTAGGATTTATAAACAGGATTTGTTTATTTATTTGTGCTCATTCAAGATATTCCTGGTCTTTGGGTTCCAAAGTTTTTGCATATATGTGAAACAAATTGTTCTCCTGTTAGACCTTTAAAGTAAACAGGTCTTTGCTTTGTGTAAGCTGGTAGTTGACATCCTAGTGGAAGTACCAATAATTTTGATACAGAATGGAATCAATTGTGTTGTATAGAAAATGGCACATTTTGCAATTGACCTTAAAATTTGGAATTGAGAAGTTTAAGAATTTTCTTTTTCTTTGATATCAATCTTTGCTGTGCAAAAGATAAAGCCAATCAAAACCCACTTCATTCAATATTACTCGGTTTGGTCCTTCGGAATTTATGCAAGGAGCCTGAGTTATTTAGCCATAGGAGAACTTGATGGCGATGATACTGTAAACTGCTTGCCATTGCCAAGTAAGTGTTTGTATAAAAGAAAATATGGATGTGGATTGCTAGTGTCATATTGTTAAGATGCATCATGCTTGTTTCAATTTTTTAAGCTAATTACTTCAACCTTTTGTACTTTTTCCTTTTGGTTTTTTGAGGATCATTCTTGCTAGCTACTTATTTGTTTTTCCCCATTTGAAGGAGGCCTGAATGTGGAAGGAGAGGCAGACAGTTGGGATTTTGGTGTAGGTATGTGGCTTGGGCTGTTAAAGTACGGCACCTGATTGATATTCAACAAAATCAAAGATTCTAGTTGATTTTTTTTTTTTCTTTTGCTGCTTTCTCTTGAGAAACTTATCGTTCTAAATAATTGAGGTATCTGTTAGTAGTCAAAATACCCTTTTTTTTTTTTTTTGCTAGTCGGTATTTCTATGATGGGGCATGATTTCCACATTGAACAGAAGAAGTTAGACCTCTTGGCCCATTTGTTTGTAGTTGTGAGCTTATCATCCTTCACACTTTTGTGTTCTCCTTGGGATAGAAAAGAAAAAAAAAATTGAAGCAAACATTCGTATATGATGTTTTGTTCTGCTAAGAGAACTAATTTAATATATACTGAAGGGTACAGAGGGAGTAACCAAAGAAAAGGACAAGGCTGTGAATATGAAAGGATAACTCTGTGTTTTGCATTTTTAGGGGATGATAAAATAAACCACCAAACACTTTTACATCTTGCACGAGTTACATGAAATTTTTGACATAGGACATGAAAGTATATCTCAAATAACCTTCCAAACATATTATATCTCAAATAACCTTCCAAACATATTGACAAGAAACAAACAGCTTGAAGATCTGAATTTGCTTCCAAATAATCAAAGAAAGAAGAGTATCTCTGTTCTAATTGTCCTTCTTGCAATACTTTTATCGATGATAAAACAATTTTCTTTGCTATGTTATTCTATACAATAGCACATAGCGTATTAGCAGACTCAAGCTTGCCTGAAATAGGTAAGAACGAGACCTGTTAGGAGTTGAGTATTTGATTTCAATGTGAAAAGTTCCCATTAAGCTCTACCTTTCTACGTAATTATTGATCTTGAATTAGGTGCTGGATTTTATCTGAATGCTACACAAGAGAAGTGGAAGAACTGGCGTATGTATGACTATGTCGTCGAGGAACTGCCAAAAATTCTGTGTGAAAATTTTCCTCAGCTTGATACATCAAGGGCTTCTATATTCGGTCATTCAATGGGTGGACATGGTGCTTTAACCATTTACCTGAAGAACCTTGACAAGTACAAGGTGAGATGCACTTGAAGATTCTGAGTTATACAAGCATTTGCATATCAATAATTTTTGAGTGTTAAATTTATTGTGAAATAAAATTTTGCTTCTTTTACCATAGCCTAATCTTGAGGTTGTCATGGACCTTGGGAAAATTTCCTGCTCTAAATAAAATTTCATTTATGTTTTTTTTTGCGTAATGTTTGAATGAATTTCTAAGTTTGAGTGCCTTGGCAAGTTCAAATTTCTTGATCATAACATTAGCACTGGAAGGCTTTAAGTTCACAAGCTTATGTGTATTAATAAGCAACTTTGGACTTACTGATTTTCTTGGGCTGAAAAAAAAAAGAAAAGGCATCTCTATTGTACAAAGTTCCTTTCCCTTTTCCTTTGGTTTTATGAGGAATCAATTTCTCATTTCTCAGCCTCTTAACTTGTATTAATTTGTGTGAATTATGTTTTCCAGTCTGTTTCTGCCTTCGCACCAATTGCCAATCCTATAAACTGTCCGTGGGGCCAGAAGGCTTTCACAAATTATCTTGGTAGCAATAAAGCTGAATGGGAGGTATTATTATTAAGTGAATGATATAACTCCTTGTGCAAGTAAGTTCATCAAGATTCCCTGAATACGGTCACCGAAATTTCAAAAAACGCAGGAATATGATGCTACTTGTCTGGTTTCAAAGTTTCATGATGTATCAGCTACCATTTTAATCGATCAGGTAAAGATTGTATCTTTTAATTTGCTTGTACTGCACGCTGTAGCGAGACCTTCCTCATAATTTGTACTTTAGATAGATAGATCGGAATTTTCCTTTGCATTTTTAATTCTTTGCTTTAGTTTTCGCTTGGATGTGCCATTCTCTATCATTCTCTTTGGGCAGGGCGAGGATGATAAATTCTTGAATGATCAGCTGCTGCCGGGCAAGTTTGAGGAGGCATGCAGGATGGCTAATGTTCCACTTCTGTTAAGATTTCAACCTGGTTATGATCACTCCTACTTTTTCATTGCCACTTTCATCGATGATCATATCCGTCACCATGCTCAAGCTCTTTCTCTGTGATGTCTTGTACTAAACTTTTTTTTTTTTTGTTTTTTTGACTGAATTTCTTGTACTAAACTTGGTGTGATGAAGTTCCTTGGACGTGATAGTCCTCCCCTTGTCTTGAACTATACTGGCCGTTTTCTTCCCGGAAAGTCTGTCTTTCTAGAAAGGGACCTAGTTTGTTTCTTTTGACTTGATTCGCATTCAGACTATTAACGGGGAAGACATATGGACATATGGTTCTCAAATGCAGTATCATGTCTATACTCTATAATGTGACAGCCCTTTTTTTTTTTCTTTTTTATTTGACATTCTGAATGATGGCGGCGTGGCATCTCAGGTCAGTAATTTGAATCTCGAATATCAATCGGATGGGTTGGAGGGGGGTAAAATACATCCAGCATTTTACCGAGTATATTTACAGAGGATCGTTTTTTCAAAAAAATAATAAAAAAAGGCGAGAAGGGACAAAGTTGAAGCTGTTATAACTACCGCTGTACATTTTGTTGAATAAACTTAGTAAGACAAACTTACCATTCAAGTACTGATAAATAGAGCATATTTTCTCTATATCTAACTCAATATTAATGAGTCTGAAATTTACTGTCGCGCTTCTGACAAGAAATAACAAGTCTAAAATTTAATATCGCGCTTTTGACAAAAAATTCTTATATTTTCAGAGGTGGTGTCTGTATAAGGACTCGAGTTTTGATTAATGCAAAAAAAAAATCAGATTACTATCTTGATCGTTCGTTTCTTATCATTCTTATTGAGAAGGACTTGTATAGTGTTTTGGAATTGCTTGATAAATATATAAATTCACCATTGGAAATACAAAATTTCCATGACTCTTCTTTTTGCCTTGAGTTTGTACATTCTCAAACTAATTGTTCTAAATCTATTAATCAATTACTTTTGTTAAGATTCAGGCATCGTTGGACAACGTTAGCTTGTTCAACAGAAAAAAATTTACAGTTTTGCTTATATTTATACCAAACACCAAAAAAAAAAAAAAAAAACAAAATCATCTTGTAAACAATTTCAGTTTCACAATTAAATAGTATTCATAATTTTTTTTTTTTGCAGTCAATATTTTATACGACTAAGTTATTTTTAAATTAACCTGACCCCGAAGTTCACTCATTAAATTTTATTAACCGCATAAGTTTTAATTAAAGACAAGTAATTATCTAAATCATATTGAAACTTGTTCTCAGGGGTGGGTGCAGCTGGTATGCAGGGAGAACTTGCATTTGACAAGTTGTAGGTTTAAGTCCTTGTAATGTACCTAAGACAAAAATGAGCACAAAAGGAAGAATAGAGCTAGAAGAGAGAAGAGAGGAAAGGGAAATAGGAGAGAGAAATCTAGAGAAAATATTTCATAACAAACTTCGCATGACGCCTACATTCTCATGATTGCTGATATATTTCATAGCAGACCCTCTCAAATAACAAACATCAAATGACTCAATTGGACATAACCGACTCAACCAATACCCTAAATTGACCCTATTCATAGCAGTTCCTTATTTAGTCGTAAGGCCTAGGCTGTAATGGGCTGGACTTTAACAACTTCCCTCCTCTTGAGCAAATCCCTGCCCCAAGGATTAATTAAAGTCAAACTCTGGAAATTGAGACTGTGTGAAAGGAAGGTCTTCCCAAGTGGCCTCTTTAGGGATCATATCGGCCCAGTGGACCAAAACTTGAGTTGCTGCCATGTTTTTCCTTTGAATCATTCTTCGTCCAAGCAAAGCTAGTGGTTACATCTTGCATTGACCGTTCTTAGCCACCAAAGGAGATTGCTGACTAACACTAACCCCAGGCTTCACTGACTTCTTAAGACACGAGACATGAAACACTGGGTGGATCCCACAACCTTTTGGCAATTCCAGCTTGTAAGTTACAGGCCCAATTTTCTCAATCATCTCATACGACCTATAGAGTTTAGAAGTGAGTTCTAGATTGCTACGAATTGCTACAGAGGCTTGCTTGTAAGGTTAGACTTTTAAATAAACCTAGTCACCTATTTCCAAAGTCCTTTCAGAATGCCTCTTATCAGCAGAGAATTTCATCCTCTGTTGAGCATGTTGCAATTGCTCTTCTAACAATGACATGAGTGCCTACCTCTCCTTAAAGAACTCTACCAAAGAGACCATTTGAATATCAGAAGTCGGCAAAGCAGCAAGTTTACGCGGAGCATAGCCGTAGAGTGCTTCAAAAGGGGTCATATTAATGGCACGATGGAAAGTGGTGTTATACCACCACTCAGCTAATAGCAGCCACTTGTACCAATGAGAAGGTCGAAGGAAGCACATACAACGTAAGTAGTTTTCTAGGCATCGGTTTACCCTCTCAGACTGCCCATCAGTTTGTGGGTGATATGTCATGCTTAGTTACAAGCCAATAGCCTCCAATTTAAACAAGTCATGCCAAAAGTGACTTGTGAAAACCTTGTCTCGGTCCAACACAATCATCTGAGGAAGGCCGTAGAGTTTGAAGACCTGCTCAAAGAAAAGTCTAGCTACTCTAGGTGCTGTGAAAGGGTGGCTCAAATCGATAAAATGAGTAGCCTTTGTGAATCGATCCACCACGACAAGAATCACATTCTTACCCTTTGAGGTTGGAAAGCCCTCCACAAAATCCATGGCTATGTGACTCTAAGCCTGCTCGGGCATATGAAGTGGCTATAATAAACCCAGGTAAGCTGTATTATCGACTTTGCATCGTTGGCAAACGTCACAAGCTTGAACCTATTGCTTCACAGCCTTTTTCATCCCTGGCCAGTAAAAGTGCTTCTTAAGCCGTTCATATGTCACCCAGAATCCTAAATGACCACCCACGGCTGAATCATGCAATATTTGAACAAATTGCTCTAGCAAATTAATTTGGCCTCCAACATTTAGCCGACCTTTATGCCACAGAATGCCACTTTTGTACTCAAATTTAGTGTTGGAACCTTGCTACTTAGTTTTTGTCGCGATAGCCTCGGTAACTATCTCATCTCCTTCATAGTTCGTCTTCACATCATCTAACCACTTTGGAACCACAACTGAAATCGACAAACAACAAAATTCCCCTTGTCTTGACAATGCATCAATTGCCCTGTTCTCACTACCCTTCCTATAATGAATCACATAATCAAAACCCAACAGCTTGGTGATTCCCTTTTGCTGAACACGTGTATGGAGGCATTACTGAAGGAGGTGTTTGATACTTTTATGGTAGGTCTTAATTACAAATATGTTCCCTTCCAAGTAGTGGCGCCATTTCGTAACTGCCATAATAATTGCTAGCAGCTCCTTCTCGTAAATAGAAAGTCCTTTGTTTCAATTGTTGAATGGCTCTTGCATCAGAATTGCCCCCATGCCTGCATCACCAGCGTCAGTTTCAATAACAAACACCTTTGTATAATCGGGTCGAGCCAATACCGAAGCCTGGCACATAGCACTCTTGAGCTTCCCAAAAGCTTCTTGAGACTCTTGACTCCACTTGAAGCTATCCTTCCTCAACAGGTCAGTCAATGGTTTGCTTATAATCCCATAACCCTGAACAAACTTCTGATAGTACTCGGTCAATCCCAAAAATCCCTGGAGAGCTTTAATGGACGTTGGAACTGGCCAGACACTCATAGCGAACACCTTTGAAGGATTGGTTGTGACCCATACTTTAGTGATGATATGCCCAAGATATTCAATCTTCTTTTGGCCAAAAGAACACTTGGCCAGCTTGGCAAATAGTTGATGCTTATGGAGTAAGAAGAGAACTTTCTTCAAGTGCCCAATATGCTCAATCATGTCCTTACTGTAGACGTGTATATTGTCAAAAAAAAAAAACCAAAACAAATTTTCGTAGGTAGGGAGTGAAAATCTTCATCAGAGATTGGAACGTTGCTGGGGCATTAGTGAGGTCGAATGACATCACTTTAAACTCGTAGTAAACCTAGTGCATCCAGAAAGCTGTTCTCTCTACATCCTCATCCCTCACCCTAATCTAATGATATCCTGCTCTTAGGTTGAGCTTATAAAAAATCTTCGATCCCTGCAACTCATGAAGTAAATTATCGATAATCGGGAATGGGAACTTATCTTTCATCGTGATGGCATTTAATTATCGGTAGTCCACACACATATGCCACGTGTCATCCCTCGTCTTCACCATAAGTATCGGCAAAGCGAACGGGCTTATACTATTCTATATCAGTTGAGTGGATAACAACCCTTCTACCTGCTTTTCGATTTCTGCTTTTAGATGGTGTAGATATCGATACAAATGTTTACTGGAGCTGCACCGGCCACTAGAGGTATTATGTGGTCCTGTTCTGGAGCTGGGGGTAACGACTAAGGCTCTGCCAACACGTCGACAAACTTGTGGAGTAATGGCTGAAAGGCTGCTAGAACCTCTGTTTGGGCTAGGGAAGTTATAATGGCAAAGAAGTGGCCTGAGTTCCTGAACCTGACTTTTTAACAAAATTTTCTAACTTCTTTTCAATTATTGTGGTAGAACCCGTGTCATGGGCTTGGCCCGATAACACCATAGGCTGCCTATCACATGAGAGAAAGAGTGTCATAGCATTATGATCCAATATCAGTGGGGCTATACAGCTTTAACCAATCAACTCCAAGAATGACATCACTCGCTTCTAACGGAATTAAGCGGACCTCCATCTTAAACACCTGCCCTTGCATCATCCACGTGAGAATAGGGCATTTTTCTGTACAAGCAACTGTTTCATCGTTAGCTGTCGTCACCATCATCGGAGCCGTCGCTTGAATCTCACAATCAATCATCCGAGCAATACGATTGTCAATGAAGCTATGGGTGCTACCTGTATAAATCAAAATCACCAATTGCAGCCTCCCAACATAGCCAGAGAGCTTAAGAGTATTATGACCCAATCTACCAGAGATAGCATTGAAAGAAATCTCTCCAGAGTCCTTAGTTAGCTCAGCTGGTGGAGACCTCACTAAGGTTTCTTCGCCCACAGTCTGCTCCTCCTAACCCTCCATTACATGAACCTATGGTTTTTTTTTTTCATTGATGACCATAAGTGTACTTTTTCCCACAACGAAAATAATCCATTGATTTCCTCGCATCCTCCCATGACTTCCGGTCACTTTTGAAGGACGCTGACTTTTGAAAACCAGAGTTGAAAAAGCAAGGAGGAAGGTTACTTACAGTGGTTGTTGTCGACTTAATGGCATGATATTTCTTAGCTGTCACTTCCGTAGGCACCTCTTGTAAAGTAGTCATCTCAAAGACCTCCTACGATGATTTAGGCTTCAAAATCTTCAATAACGGTAGAATCTCATCAATTAGTCCAGTAAGGAACCCAGCGATGAAAACGGCCTCCTCCATTCTTGAATTTAAAGCCAAAACCAAGGACCACAGTTCCTCAAATTGTTCTTGGTAATCACGCACCGAGCCAGATTGTTTGAGCCGCTGGATTTCTTCGTACACATCAAGGTAGGACGAATCCCCAAAACTGCGACACAAATCTAACTGAAATAGGGACCATGTTGCTGCCAGTTTCGCCGTGATCCATATCTGGAACCAAACATCAGCTTTGCTATCAAGTTACATGGTCGCTGTTTCCAACTTCGAGTTCTCAGCAACATTGTACATCTGGAAAAAACAATCACATTTGCGAAGCTACCCATACAAATTGTTACCTTCAAAGCGTTGGAGCTTGATTTTTGGAGGTTTCAGTGCCGAAGTAGTGTTGTAGGCAGTGGATTGCGAGCCAGTGAGACGCAAAGGTTGGATCCTCGAAGACGAAAAAATTCCTCAAGCCGAAGCCATGAACGGAGTGTCAGTGACAACTGTTTTGTCCTTAGAAAATGCTAACAACAAATTCATTAGCTACTTAAAAGAAGCTTGCATCTCTGAATGGAAACTATCCTGGAACTGGTGGATAGTAGACTGCGTTTTTGCTCGAAAGGTGTCCATCTAAGCTGAGAGCACATCTAACAGCTGAAGCCTATCCATGACATCTTGCAACTGTTGGTCATGCTTCTTAACTTGCTCATCCATTGTCTTTAGTCGTGTATTCTCAGCCATAAAAGCTCCACGTTTCTTGGCCAGAGTGATCAACCATCGGATCAGTGCTCTGATACCAATTGTAACGTACCTAAGATAGAATTGAGAGGAATGGAGTAAGGAAGGAAAAATAGAGTTCAAGATTGTAAGAACCGAATTAGTCATTGAACCAGAAGGTTTAAAGGTTTAAGGTTCAACCTGTTCAACCAATTTAACTATAGTAGTAAAGCCGATATTTAATATTAAACATATGAAAATTCTAATATTTATATAAATTATATGAAAATATTTATGTGTAAAATGTAGTAATAGAGAGAATAAAATGTATGTATCATGTGTGTGTGTGTATAACATAATATTGTATGTGATAAGTTTAATTATAAGTATTTTTATAATTAACATTTGATAATGATAATTATAAAACAAATTACAATGATATGTTTTTGTTTTAAAGTAATTTTTGTGTTTCTCCAAAGAAAAAAAATATTTTAACGTCAGAAAATATTCTAAATGAAGATGCTAAAATGTTCTAAGTTAAAAAAACATAGTTTGTTTTCTAGTCAAATGTTATATATTCCCTTGAGATAACGTTATATTGCACGTCATGTTATATATTTCTTTGTGTTTTTAATATATACAATTTATTGCGTCAGTTTCACCAATAAGAGTTGATGGCATGGTGACGTACAACTACTTTGGCCAATCTTAAAGAGAGAGATTCGATTCTTTCTAAGCGTGCCTTTTATTTAGATTTTTTCCAAAGTGATTGATGACATGGCTTACTCACACAGTGCCACATCATTAAGGAAGAAACCAATCAAACCGGATGAATCGGGAATGATTTGTTTGTTTTCGGTTGAATCGGTCCGATTCACCGATTTCTGGTCGATTCTCATATTAAGTGGTTTCAAGGTATGAATGAAAGTGGACCAAAGGCCATTTCTCAATTTTTCTGGTTGAACCGATTGATCCGATTTGGTTTTAAAAACATTGATAGAGCTAGAAGAGAGGAGAGAGAAATTAGAGAGACTATTTCACAACAAACTTCACATGACCCATACATTTTCAATATTGTTGATATATCTCTCCCCTTTGAAAATAACAAACATAAAATGACTCAATTGGACATAACCGACTCAGCCAACACCCTAAATTGACCCTATTCACAGCAGCTCCTTCTTTAGTAGTAAGGCCAAAGTCATAATAGGCTAGACTTTAACACTGTAGGATAAAATTCTTAGGGGAAAGAAAAATGGGGAAGAGAAAAGTGAATAAGAGGATCATTTTCTATCATCTCTTGTGTTTGGGAAGAGGTGATGTAAGAGAATAAAATTATAAATTCTTTTATTCAGGAAAGGATGAAAAGTGGGGAAGAGGAATATAAAATATATTAGAATAACAATTTTATCCTTCATAATAAAATCTATTTCAATATTTTATTTAAGTAAAATTATAATTTTTAAATTATGTGAGAGGTAATAAAGTCATTTAATAAATTTAGTAAGAAAACTAACAACTTTCCTCCCATTTTTGGGAGGATAGGTTTGAGTGAAGTAGGAAAGATTAAGGGAATCAGAAACTTTCATCTCTCATACTTTTCAAATATTTCCCAAATACAACAATTTACCTTAATCCTCTTACTTTCCTCTCTTTTTCCCACTTTTCTCCCCTTCCAAACATAATGTATGGGTGCTTTTATTTCATGGGATAAAATATGATAAGATAGGCTACTGACCAATTATTTTATCTTATCTTATTTTTAGTTGGTTAATAAGATAGATATAAAATATGCTGGTGTAAGCTTTCTATTTCATATATATGAGATAATATTATCTCTCTTACTCATATGAGCTAGTTTAAACCATATCATAGACTAGTGTTGACAAATTATATATTTACTAAAATATCCTCTTAATTAAAATAAATTTTAAATATTTTTTAAAAAATTAATATAAAATTAAAAAATTTATTTATCTCTTCTTTTCTCTCTCCCTCTCCTCCCTTCTCTCTCTCACTTCTCTTTTCTCTCTTTTCTTTCACTCTCCTCCCTCCTCTCTTTCACTCCTCGTGTCTTTTTCTCTCTCTTCCTTTTCTCTCTCCTCCTTCGTCCTTTCCTTTCTCTCTCCTCACTCTCACACACACACTCTCTCTCTCTCGCTCATTCTTTCATTTTCTTTCATATAAATTTAAAAATTTATGTCTTAAAACTTATTTAGTTTTTTTCCTCAAAAAAATTAAAAAAATATTAATCTCTTTTCCTTAATATCTTAAAATTTATTTGTATAAATAAAATTAATACTTAATTTTGAAAAATATTTTTACAAAATTGAAAAATTATAAATAGTATAATGTATAATAACATGTAAAATAAATATTAATTTTATTACTTAATTTTAATTATTTTTAAAATTAATTGTAAATGTAAATCAATTATTTTTAAAGATAAAAAAGTCATTTTGATATATTATACTATTCTGTCTCATATCATCCAAATATTGAATAGGATAACTATTTTATATTATTTGATAACATCCAAATATAATATAACCTAGTAGTCTAACTTATATTATACGGTATTAGTCTATACTATCATATATCACACTATCTAATCTGCGTACCAAACGCACCCTAACAATCCTATCCCAACTTCACACTCCAATGTCCCATTTTACAGAAATATTCTATGCTACGACTATATTGTAGGTGCGCTTGGAATGTTTCTATACAAGAGTAAGTATAATGAGCACAATGTTCTTTATTAATTATGTGGTCAACTAATGGCAAAGCCACTTAGCCCCGACTAGAATTTGAAAATTTTCAAAATTAATATGTAATTTTAAAGATAATTTTACTAGAAACCCCTTTTATTCCCAATAAAAGATTCCCACTGAAAAATAATTTTTGTGCTCACTTAACTTAAAAACTGAAGATAAAAAGAAATTTTCTTAGATAAAATATGTGATCTAAACAAAACTTTATAATTAAATATACAATACGTATGAACTATTTTGCGATTCCCTTTATTGTACAGCTAAGCTATTTTTTCATCGCCATTTTACATCAATATGTATAAACAATTTAGCGATTCCTTTTATTCTATAAAGCAAAGTATACTCATTTTATCATCAAATATTCCAAATAAAATAACTATTCATGGAACTGTAACTTGTTTAAATTTACCATTCAATCACAAAAATAAATATGTTATTATTTTTAATATATTTTTTATTTTAGATTTGAGAAATTTATAGTTAGCATACCCTAATTTGGTTCTAGTTAAAATTCACATATCGTATTTTAAAATATAATAAAAAGCATATTGACATTTCCATCTTGTAACAATTATAGTCTCCTATGTTAAACATGCATTAATAAAAGTTTGAAATAATTAAACAACGTCCTTGTAAATGTCCTAAAGAAACTAAGTCACCATTGACTTTTTTTTTTGTAACAAAGTCGCCATTGACTTATTGAGAGAAAAAGGACGAAATTTTGGGAATAGATTGTTTGTTATGTTGAGTTTTTTTCAATGATGGTGTTGCTGTTAGAAATTTTAGCTAAGAAAATGTCATTTTATATGTTTTTTATTTTTTATTTTTTGGCAATTCGTTAATTTTAAAAATTATACTTTTCGTGATAATACATAATTTTCTAAAAGAAAATGGCACATTTCTTTTGGCCATCTCACATTATATTTATCCAACGAATTGTTAGTTATATTATACCTTTTATTATATTTTAAAATGTGGAGTTCTGGTTCAAATTGTAGTATTTTAAATGTAATTTTTTTTAATTTTCTGTCACAACCAAATAAAAAATTCTTATTACATATTTGAGTCGAAACTATAATAAAAATTATAAATAAAAACAAAAATTTTTATATTTTTTACATGTATTACATATTTCTTATGTATATCAATTATTTTTAATTTTTTAAATCCTTGTATTGTAATAAATCGCTTTTCAATATTTGAAGTGGTAGTTCAGTAGTAAGTCGACGTATTTTCATACTTATAACCTAAATTCGAGTTTTCATGTATACACTCTCTCCTAACAAATGACTGGGTAGCTGTTAAAGTGGTTAAAAACTGTAACTAGGCGATAAGTTCTAAATTTGTTAATGTTATAGTTTTTTGTGGTAGAGCTATACTTGATTTTATGTACTTGGATAGTGAGTCTGTCTTTTTTAAAGCAGTTGAATGAGATAATTTTAAATAAAATTATTTTACTTTCGATTTACAGATTTGATAATTGAGACCAATGGTTTTTAAACAAAAATTAAGAAGAAGTAAATCGCATTTCATATTCATTTTACGCACGGAAAAAACAAATCATTCCGCCGCGACTAATGCTCATGTGTAACCCCGTTACGACTTACGAGCACCTTTGGAAACGACAACATGAATCCAACGCTGCGCACGTTAGCAGTCGAGGGGCTTCCCTACGCACACCGTCTTCACTACGGTCGGTCTCTTTCTCTCTGGCCTCACCTTATCCTACGCACCCTCCCCGGCCCCCAAACTCAATCCTCTGTTGCGCTGGCTGCCTCCTCTTTTTCTCTTTCGGGGATCCATTATTATGCCTCAGAGGAAAATCAACGCTTCGGCAACCTCCATAAAGAAACCCTAGTTCGCCTCATGCTCTTCCAAATAAATAAATAAACACAGCAAAAATTGCCAGTAATTAGGGTTCTGTTTAGGGACTCCTTAAGTCAATTTCATGGAGCACAGGAGGCAACAAGCTGCGGCGAAGGACAGGGACAACCAGCTGTCCTTCTCCAATCTGTTCAATCTTGAGGTTTGTCAAGCATGGCGTCTTCGCTCTTTCTCAATTGGGTTTTTTTCTCATTTAGATTGGATCAATTCGTTAGTTTATCGGTTTTTAGGGAACTGGCTGCTTTGAATTTGTCAGCTTGATTGTGGTTTATTTGTCTAACTTCTTCTTTTGGTTTTTTTTTTTTTTCTTATTTTGGTTTATGTATGTGGATTTCATTGTGGGATTTTCTGTTTAATTTTTTTTTTGTTTTTTTATTGTTATTGTTTTTTTTTTTAGTCTTTGATGAACTTCAAAGTTCCACAACCAGATGATGATTTTGATTATTATGGGAATAGTAGTCAGGATGAGAGCAGAGGTAGCCAAGGTACTACTATTTTTTTTTTTTTTGTTTTCTTTTTGAAATTTTTGTTCCTTTTCTGTTTGTACTCACAAGTGTTCCCTGGAAATTTGTTTTTGTGAATGTCTTATTATACTTCGGGCTCACTCTTTGTATGCATTTTGCTATCTGGGTAAAAAAAAAAAATATGGGTTTTTGGATGTGGCTCGTGCTTGGGAGGAGCAACTTGTTTATCCATTCATCCTTAAGCGCAATCTGGTTTGCTTTTATGTAGGTAGAGGAATGAAAAGTTATGGCAATGGGAATATGTCGGAGAGAGAATTGAGTTCGGCTAAGCGAAAGAGGCAGTCTAACAACAGCGAAGAGGAGGAAGAAGGTTACTACAGGACGCACATGACAGAGGAGCGGTACCGATCAATGCTAGGGGAACACATTCTGAAGTACAAGAGGAGGCACAAGGATACCTCCTCAAGTCCTGCACCTCCTTTGCTTCGCACAGGGATGCCCGTTCCGAAGACTACTTTGGGCAGTTCAAAAACCAGGAAATTGGGGAATGAGCAGAGAGGTCAGTATGATGTGGAAGCAACATCTGAATGGCTCAATGAAAGTACCTTACAAAAGCGTGGAGATATTCATGAACCAAAATATACACCAAAGTATGCTCTATAACCATAAATGCCTGAGTATATCAATTTTTGATTACTTTCATGGTTATTGACTTCCTTTCATTCGTAGCTCTTCATATCTTTCAATCCTTTGCAGAGTGTTCTATGAACCTGCCTATTTGGATATTGGGGAGGGAATCACTTATAGGATACCTCCACCTTATGAGAAGCTTGCACCATCATTGAACTTGCCAAGCTCCTCAGACATCCATGTGGAGGAGGTTTACCTGAAGGGCACCTTAGATTTGGGGTCACTGGCAGATATGATTGCAAAGGACAAAAAGTTTGCACATAGGACCACAGCGGGAATGGGAGCACCCCAGCCCCACTATGAATCTCTTCAGGCAAGATTGAAGGCATTAGCAATGTCTAATTCTACGCAGAAATTCAGTCTCAATATATCTGAGGCTGCCTTGAATTCCTTAATCCCTGAGGGATCAGCTGGAAATATACAACGATCTATTTTGTCAGAGGGTGGTGTATTGCAGGTTTACTATGTGAAGGTTTTGGAAAAAGGAGAGACGTATGAGGTTTGTGTTTATATTGAACCATGGATTGTTAATGCTGTTCTCTCTCTCTCTCTCTCTCTCTCTCTTTCCCTCTCTCTCCCTCCCCTTTTTATTTTTTTAAAACTTTTTATTAATGTTTTTTCTTGCATGCAGATCATTGAGCGGAGTCTACCCAAGAAACCAAAAGAGAAGAAAGACCCTTCTGTCATTGAGAGGGAGGAGAAGGAGAAGATTGGTAAGGTTTGGGTGAACATTGTAAGGAGAGATATACCTAAGCATCATCGGATCTTCACCACTTTTCATCGGAAGCAACTAATTGATGCAAAGAGGTTCTCAGAAAACTGCCAAAGAGAGGCAAGTATGCTCTATATGGCGTTTATACTTTTTTTTTTGGTATTGTTGTAAATTTAGTGGTGGATGATATCCTTATTTCAGCTTTTATAATATAAGATGCTAGATGTTTTACTGATGGTTATCTTATTGACCAGGTAAAAATGAAGGCCAGTAGATCACTTAAATTGATGAGGGGTGCTGCAATTCGCACTAGGAAATTGGCCAGAGATATGCTGCTATTTTGGAAGCGAGTAGATAAGGAGATGGTACCTTTCTGTTTCATAGCTTAATGATTCTAATGAGCTTTTTGTAGCTGTGGTGGACTATCAAAGTCTTTAATATCTTACAGAAATGAATAGCTATGGTTAACTTCTTGAATAAAGATATAAAATAAGTGCACCTGTGTTGCACTGCTCAATTATTTTCCTTGCAGGCAGAAGTGAGGAAAAAGGAGGAAAGAGAAGCCGCAGAAGCTTTAAAGCGTGAGCAGGAGCTTCGAGAAGCAAAGAGACAGCAACAAAGGCTGAATTTTCTGATACAACAAACAGAACTTTATAGTCACTTCATGCAAAACAAGCCAAATTCACAGCCTTCTGAAGGTTTTTCTGCTGAAGGGGAGAAAGCAGATGATCAGGAAATGCATTTGACCTCTTCTGAAGCTCAGCCTGGAGAGGAAGAGGACCCTGAGGAAGCTGAATTGAGAAAAGAGGCATTGAAAGCTGCTCAAGATGCAGTCTCTAAGCAGAAAAAATTGACTAGTGCCTTTGATACTGAATGCTCAAGGCTACGTGAAGGTGCTGATACTGAGGGACCTTCAAATGATCTCTCAGTAGCGGGATCTAGTAACATTGATCTGCATAACCCGTTAGTCTTCTATTTGCTTGCTATGCCTAATACAATAGAGCTTTTAAAGACTCTTTTTCACGCCTATAATAAAAAAAAAAAAAAAATCTTTTTCACATTTTCTGTCTCGCTGGCATCATTCTATTGAAAATTTTCCTAACCATATTTGCAGCTCTACCATGCCTGTTACATCAACAGTGCGTACACCAGAGTTGTTTAAAGGTTGCCTCAAGGAATATCAGTTGAAGGGTCTTCAGTGGCTGGTTAATTGTTATGAACAGGTACTAAGGCAGTTTCTATGTGAATATTTGAACTTCCTCCTTCTGTTAATCCCTGAAGGTTCAACGCTCTCTTTCAGGGTTTAAATGGTATACTTGCTGATGAGATGGGCCTTGGAAAGACTATCCAGGCAATGGCATTCTTGGCTCACTTGGCTGAGGCGAGTTTTCTATTTGATCTCTATCTGAAAATGTTCACGTATGTTCACTTGTAATAGCTTGAAATGTCTCTCACCAGGAGAAAAATATATGGGGGCCTTTTCTGATTGTTGCACCTGCTTCTGTCTTGAATAACTGGGCTGATGAAATTAGTCGTTTCTGCCCTGACTTGAAAACCCTTCCTTATTGGGGCCCGCTTCAAGAACGGGTGATACTTAGGAAAAACATCAATCCGAAGCGCCTATATCGTAGGTAATTTCCTCTCAATAGCTGTTTAATTCCTGGCTTTTTTTTTTTTTTTCAATTTTCAGTCAGAGAATGAAAAAGTAATCCACTTAGGTCCTTTTTTTTTATCCGTTGGATCCTTTTTTTTTTATCCGTTGGACCTGATCACAATTGTATATAGTTAGTACATATCAAAGAAAGAAGAGAACAGTTTTAAGTGCTGTCCAGAAAGGAACATAGGTTTGATTTTCCATATGATATTGGAGAGGAATTTTTACTCAATGTTGACTTTGGTTGCACATGTTTTCTGATGTTTTAAACAAATTTTTACTTAAAAGAAAAGGTTAAATTCCTTGGTTCATTCACTGCTTTTGGTATATGACAGTGCACATTTTGGGAATGAAGGGCTTTTGAAGTGTATGATTTTCTGTTGAGCATTTAAACAGAAAAACAAGCATATAAGTGCCATGACTGCACTATATTCTGGCATGCCATCCAAATACCGTCAATTTCATGTCCTAATTGAGTGACTCTACTAATGTGTATGGGCTATTTTAATTTCCAGGGAGGCTGGATTTCACATTCTGATTACCAGCTATCAGCTTCTAGTGGCCGATGAGAAGAATTTTCGACGTGTCAAATGGCAATATATGGTGTTAGATGAAGCTCAGGCTATTAAAAGTTCTAGCAGGTTTTAATTCTATCCTGAAGTTCTTCATTTTTATATTCCCTTATTAATTAACACTTCAAAGAGCAGAGCTTCATATTTTCTTTCTGTTGATTTGTCTTCTTTTCTTTCGCACTGAATCCTGGAGTCATAATTACATGCAGTTCATGCCAGAAAGAAAAGAAATCAGTAAAAGTAAATATTGAGCCTCACATAATTTCGCTTTTAGTACATCAGAAAATGTAAACTATGTGCATGCACAAACTTTGACAGTATTGGGTGTATGTTTGGTTATATGGATCTGCAATATAATGAATTGTTGAGATTCCATTGTCATCGTATCAAATTGAATGCTTTTTGCAGTATAAGGTGGAAGACTCTGCTCAGTTTCAATTGTCGTAACCGCTTGCTTTTGACGGGTACCCCAATCCAGAACAATATGGCAGAATTGTGGGCCCTTCTGCATTTCATCATGCCCACATTATTTGACAGCCATGAACAATTCAATGAATGGTTTTCGAAAGGGTATGTGTCCGTTGCTACAGATCATCTTCTCTCTTCAGCATGCAAAATCTAGATGTGACTGACATTTTGTTTTGTGTTATTAGAATTGAGAATCATGCAGAACATGGGGGTACATTGAATGAGCACCAGCTTAACAGATTGGTGAGTATGCTTCTTATGTCAGTTTCGTTGCCACTATGGATCATGAAAGAACAGGGTTACGCAGTCAAAATTTCTGAATCATGCTCAAGTATTGATGTTAAGTTGCATAGGACCCTCAACTATGTGTTGCCTTTTCATAATCGTCCTCCAGTGTCTGTTTGAATTGGCACATGGTGCATTTCAAAATATGGTTTCTGGGTTTTTTTATTTTTATTTTTGGGATAATAAGGAATGTGGTTACATGGGAAAATTCCAGTTAACTGAGGAACTTTACAATGCCCACCATGAATGATTCTGGGTAATTGATCCATGGGGTTTTCCTAATGTTATTGTTTTCACCTAGTGTGAATTGAACCAAGGACCCCTGCTTGAGAACAATTTTACCTCTACCAGGCTATTAACGTTTACTTATATGGGTTTTTTTTTTTTTCCCTAACCTTAGATAGATTTCCAATGGCTTTTACACATTCAATATTGCAGTGGATTTTAACGGGATTCCTAGTTCATAGAAATCTGAGAATCCGTGAAAGTTTACAAAGTACTGTTTGGAGTACTTGTTCTTAGTGATTACATGCAGTCCAAATTTACACAAATCGCAACCTTTGTTCTATCTCTAGCCCTAGTGCACTGCCATTTGTAGTGGGATTTGATTTGTACGCTGGTTCTTTCTGTTGCAGCATGCAATTTTGAAGCCTTTCATGCTGCGACGAGTCAAAAAGGATGTGATATCCGAGCTTACTAGGAAAACGGAGGTTACAGTGCACTGCAAATTGAGCTCCCGACAGCAAGCTTTCTACCAAGCCATTAAAAACAAGATTTCTCTGGCTGAATTGTTTGACAGCAGTCGTGGACATCTCAATGAGAAGAAAATTATGAATCTAATGAATATAGTTATCCAGCTAAGAAAGGTAGCCTACTAATGCTGAGCCTTTTGCTTCCACTCTGTGATTTTGACATTGTGTATGCTTAAGTGAGTTTATGGCATTCATCGTCAACATTTTTATTCTTTTCATTTTATTGTCCTCCTTTTGGTTATATTATATTCATGAATTTTATTCCCTTCTGCGAAAAGGAAAGAAATAGGGAAAAGAGTCTTAAGAAGAAAAGTCATACTCATAAAAGGTTTTTGCCTCTGTGCTGATCGTAGGTTTGCAACCATCCAGAGTTGTTTGAAAGGAATGAAGGAAGTACATATTTTTACTTTGGAGAGATTCCAAATTCTCTTCTGCCACCTCCCTTTGGGGAGTTAGAGGATGTACATTACCCAGGAGGTCAGAATCCGATTACATACAAGGTAGTTGTGAGATGTTCTCTTCACATGCAAAGAAATGTCATTCTTACATTTAGTTCAAATGGAAGCTTAATGGTTTCACCAGCGGGCTTCATTGAATTCAGTAATCTTACACTTTGCACTATGCTAAGAAATTTTTTGCTCCTCTTTCAGATACCAAAACTGGTCCATGAAGAGACTCTCCGAAGTACTAGAATACTTCATTCTTCAGTTAGGCATGGTGTCTGCTGGGAATCATTTCAGAAGAAATTTAATATTTTTTCTCCAGAAAATGTCTATCGTTCAACACTTCCACAAGAGATTATTTCTGATAGCTTGCTTGATAAGAGTGGGACATTTGGATTTACTCATTTGATGGATTTGTCCCCAGCAGAGGTTTCATTCCTGGCAACCAGTTCCCTTATGGAGAGGCTATTGTTTTTAATTACAAGATGGGACCGGCAATTTTTGGATGGAATCTTAGACTTGCTGATGAAAAACATGGATAATGACCCTGATTGCAATCACCTTGAGAGGGGAAAAGTGAGAGCTGTCACACGAATGCTACTGATGCCATCAAGATCTGATGCGAAAGTGCTGAGAAGGGAATTTGCAACAGGTCCCGTCAATTCTCCTTTTGAGGCCCTAGTCACCTCTCATCAGGAAAGACTTCTTTCCAACACCAAACTTCTTCATTCAACATACACATACATACCACGAACTAGAGCTCCTCCGGTATGTTTCTGTCCACTGAGTTATATCATTTTACTTCATTGAGTAATGCTTGTGATTACTGACGTCCTGAAATTTTTGGTTCTTGATAGATTTGTGCCCAATGCTCTGATAGGAACTTTGCCTATAAAACAATAGAAGAGTTACATCAACCATGGGTTAAGAGATTGTTACTTGGTTTTGCACGAACATCTGCATTTAATGGACCAAGTAAGCCGGATGGTCCTCATCCCCTTGTACAGGAGATTGATTCGCAGCTACCTATTTCCCAACCTGCTTTTCAGCTGACGTACAGGATATTTGGGTCTTGTCCCCCAATGCAAAGCTTTGATCCTGCAAAATTACTGACGGTATTGATCTATTAGTTTCTATGGTTTTTATTAATTATTATATAGACAATCAACATTAATGCACTTGCTTAAATTCCATTTATTTGTTTGTGTAGGACTCTGGGAAGCTCCAAACACTTGATATACTTTTGAAACGCTTGCGAGCTGAAAACCATCGTGTTTTGTTGTTTGCACAAATGACAAAAATGCTGAATATTCTTGAGGTATGTTTTTCTGTTTTTCATGAAATCTGACAGAAGCTCATTGGTAAACTGAAAATAAAAAAAGGCAACCCACTGCACGAGGTTTCCGCATTTGTGGGGTTTAGGGAAGAGTCGATGTATGTAGCCTTCCATTTGTCTTTGCGAAGAGGTTGTTTTCGGGATTCGAATTTGTGACCACCAGGTCACAATAGAGTAACCTTTCCGTTACATCAAGGCTCCCCTTCATCGGTAGACTAAAAGTGTTACAAAATATTTCACTGTAAATGAGAAATGGGTTTTAGAGGATCTGATGGAAGCTTTTTGTATAGACAGGATGAAGAAAGGCAGAGGATTATGGTTGAGATGTGTTAAATTATGAAAATTATTTCCCTCTGATTTAATTTGGATGCCTGTTGCACAATTCAATTTCCAGATACATCGGATGAGAAATTGGTTATACACTTGAGCTGGTGCTGTGTATATCATTTGTTCAGCATGCTTTGTTGCACCAACAATCAGTGCAGGAATGCAATAATTTTATAAACAGAAAAAGATAATCCAACTGAAGCATTTTTTAGGAAATTGATTAAAATTTGGATTTGGCAATGCACAAAATGATGCAAATGGTTTGCTTACATATGCTTTGTCAATGAGTCAATTTAGATTTTAAACTCTGAGTTGTTTCTCTGTTCAGAATTATCCGTGATGCTGACATCAATTTTGGTTTTATGTTATTTTCCATTTTCGTCCACTTCTCTTGTTTGTCTATATTGTTGGAATTGGAGTGGAATCTTCAACAACGATGGATTAACTAGTTGGGTTTTTTTATCTCTGGCTTTTTTTTGCCCAAATTTTGTTTTGTCGTTGACTGGTGCATAATTGCAGGACTACATGAATTATCGGAAATATAGATATCTTAGACTTGATGGATCCTCCACAATTATGGATCGCCGTGATATGGTCAGAGACTTCCAGCTTAGGTGAGGGATTTCCTTCTCATGCAATGTGCTGGTTTAATAGCATCAGTGGATTTCTTTCCCGGTTTGGCACTGGATTGATGTGAGATTCTAGATTCTTCTGACCATTATTTTTCTGGTTGCAGGAATGATATTTTTGTTTTCTTGCTGAGTACAAGAGCAGGTGGACTGGGAATTAATTTGACAGCTGCTGACACAGTCATTTTCTATGAAAGTGATTGGAATCCAACCTTAGATTTACAGGCAATGGATAGAGCTCACCGGTTGGGTCAGACAAAGGATGTTAGTTCCCTCCTGATTCTCATCATATTATTTTCTTCCCTTTGGCAGATTTATTTGTTTTAGATTTTCTATTTAGTGCAGCATCTCACAATTTAAATGCAGGCATGAATGTTAATGTTTGGCAAATTGTTCCTTTGTGATGAAATTGGATCTCCTGACTAACGCTCCTTCTTGTGTTGAAGGTTACTGTATACCGTCTTATTTGTAAAGAGACTATCGAGGAGAAAATTCTACAAAGAGCCAGTCAGAAAAGCACTGTCCAGCAGCTTGTCATGACTGGTGGCCATGTTCAGGGTGATCTCTTGGCTCCTGAGGATGTTGTGTCTTTACTTCTAGATGATGCCCAGTTGGAGCAAAAGTTGAGAGAAATTCCGCTGCAGGTGAGGTTTAAAGCCAGTTATATCATATTTACTTTTCCAAGAAATCAATAATTTGCTTTTTTTTCCTGGGGCAAGAACTAATCCTTTCCCCCCTTTCATAATCCTGGTTGATGTGTAAACATTTAATTGAAAGGAGAAACACGTGGTAACTAAGACGGAAAAATAGAGCATCTTTCTACCACCATGTGCCTACTTTTTCTTACAGTTTCATTGAGTATTCTTTTACTTGTCAGGCCAAAGACAGACAGAAGAAAAAACCAACAAAGGCCATACGGCTAGATGCAGAAGGTGATGCAACTATAGAAGATTTGACAGAAACTGTAGCTCCGGGATCTGAGCCCTCTCAACATGCAGAGAAAACAAAATCAAATAGCAAAAGGGTACTTTCATTTTGTTTTTTTAATTTTGTTTTACTTTCTTAGTGCAATGATTTTGTTCAGCTTTGTCAAATTTTCATTGGGGTCTGGTCAGTAGATGATAAAGGAATTTTCAAGCTAGGGCATTCACATGTTTTCTTGTGTGAACACAATTAAGTTTGTCTATCAATAAAAGGTTGGAATGTGGAGTTAACTATATTTTGACTTCTAATTAGACAATTACTGATGCTTGTCATGAGGATCATCCATCGGTACGCTTAACATTGAGTGAAATATGGCAAGAAAACAAAAAAAGAGGTGTGCAAGGTTTGACTTGTGAAAAGTTTATTGAAATATAGTACTAATACCATACGTCTTCCTGCTAATATAATAAATAAAAAAATATATATTTTGAATACAAACATATAATGCTTCTTTTTTTTCTTTTTTTGAGAAAGAAAAAAAAATCTAATAGCTTAATATTAAAGAGACCAGTGTTTGTTATATTAATTGCATTTATATTTTCATTTGCCTTATTTTTCAATTATTTTATTTGTTTCTTTACCATTGTCACTTTTTTCTCTTTATCACTGTGCCAATTAATCATTGACAATAATATGATACCCAAATCTAATATATCGGATAATAAATAGTTGGTCAACGATTATATTATAGACTTTTATTTACTTAATAACTATTGTGTGAGAAATTTTCTCTTTTCTTCCCAAATCAGAGTACTTTAAACTTTCTCTCACTCACTAAATTAGAATTCATTATATATTTAATTTGCGGCCTCTGTTTCACATTTAAAGTGAACAAAATAGTTACTGATGCTGTTGCGGTTTGTTATCTTATATACGAGGTGTGTGACTGTGGACTACATATTTCTTTTATTTGGATTGCTTGCTGCTAACAATAGTTTAGATGGTTACATTGTGTTACGTGTGCACATTTCCTGGTTTATAAGACTGCCTCTTGTGCAGAAGAAAGCCACATCTGACAAACAGACTTCATCAACGAGGATTTCACAAAAGATGAACGATTCTAACTCCACATCCATTGACTACGAGTTGGATGACCCTTATCCAGACATGGAACCACAATCCCAGAGACCAAAGAGGCTAAAGAGACCAACAAAGAGTGTAAATGAAAATATTGAACCAGCACATATTGCTGTACCTCTGGTCGATTCGCCACAGATTCAGTACCCCAATGTGAATGAGTTTGGTTCTGCTTATACAAACACATTGCCTTGATTACTATAACCTGAGTCAACAAGGCATTATGTTGTAACCATGGAATCAGCAAGCAAGTCAGGTTGCATCATCTGAGAATAGACATTCGGTTCTCCATTTTTGCAGCCATTTTTCCGGAGCATACTGAAGGAAGATATTAAGAGTGAGGAAGCAACAGTAGCTGTGTTTGCACCTTCCAAAAAGAGTATCTCTTCTTCTTCTTCAGCTTCTGCTTTTTTTTTTTTTTTCCTTCTTTTACATTGAATGCTAGCTATATTTGTAGCATGTACATATGCAATTCTTTTGGCTGCTCGGAAGATTCAGCGTACGTATAGAAGGGCTTCACAGTGTTAGTAACTTAGTATATATTCATGTCTTTTAAACTCATGCCCTCATTATCAGAAAGTGTTTGTGGCTTAGGGAACATTTATAATTAGCAAGAACCATAATTATATAATGCTTCCGTTGATATGCTCTCTTCCATAATTTTTTTTTTTTTCCGGTTATGATTACTCTGCTCAACAAAATTGATAGTTTGTGGCTTTGTGCTTTATTATACCTTTTTTTTTTTCTTTATAGATAGCATTTTGATTTGCCGGTATAGTTGATCATGGATGGAGTTGAACATTCCCGTCTGGTTTTGTTGAAACATGGATTTTAGTTTGACATTGTGTTTGGATTGAGAGAGGGATAAGAAAAAAAAAAAAGAGTGGAAATAAATTTTAGCTGGAAAATCGACTTGGAAAATTAGAAGGAAAGAAAGTCCAACAAAATTCAAGACACATTTTCTCGACCCAATTTGAAGAGTTTGTATAAGTGTTTTTAGTGAACGACCTTACCTTGTCATTGCTTCTCTATTTAAATAGCAAATATCATGATTAACAAAAGAGACTTGAGACGAAGTTTTAGCACCTTTTGTACTCGCTAGTTTCACCACAACCACCAGCGAAGTTAAAAAGCCAATTTGTGTACGAGCAAGATGCTATCAATGACTGGCAAAATCAAGAAAAAACAAGTGCAAAAGATTCAGGTTGAAAATGTGGTTAAACAGCATAAGCAATAACAAAATCAAGCTGTGAATAAAATTTGCGATTTAAAACGGGGCTTGCCTCCAAACCCATAACTTATATTGGCAATAATGGCCCCTGCTTTGTGTAGCTTGCTTAAACATCATTTGCCAGAGCTGAGAAACCAAGTCTATTTCGACCTTGAAATTATGGTATATATCATATATGTGGCAAAGTCGAGTCAACACACGATGACTCACAATGAATCCAAGCATGAAAGTAATAAGCAATAGGTTAGAGTTTTTACAAGTCTCTAAACCATCAGTTTGGTAAGGTGTCCTGTCCACGACTCCTCCAAGGTGGATTAACACTTGTGCTACGGCAATAAGACTCTACTGACTCGGGTCTTCACTCCTCACACCAACTTGGGCCACTACAGCCCAGAAAAAATCTGATCAATACTATCGTCCATCCCACTATTAATTTATAAATTATTTAGACTCTGAATATTAGTTTAAGTGATCATCACCAATTTTTTAATTAAGAATATAATTAACAATTCGACTACTACTGCACCCCTTTCTCTTTCCTTTTATATGAGTTTAATCATTCTCAAAATAGATATATACTTTATAATCAATTATTTGCCTATTTCTCTCCAAGAAATGTCATAGTCTATCCCCAATAGATAGGCAACGTCCTTGTCGCCATGAGACCCAGAATCGTAGGATCGCTTCACCAACTAAGGCATGATTCTAGAGGCAGCTCTCATAGTGTGTGGCACTTGAATCCTACATCTTTAAGATGCCATATAGCTATGGCGGTGGGGAGCAGTATGATACTAGATTTCCAGGTGTCAATGAATTCCGACAGCTACTTTTGACGACTGTCTTTCTAGCACTCACATTTGTTTCTGCTTTCTTTTTCTGGGAAAATCTTCACTCTGTGCATATCATGACTTGCCTTTCCAAACATTACGAACAAGCAACCAATTATACTGAGGAACGAGAGGTTTTGGCTTCTGAGCATAGTCTCAACTCTCAACTAGAAGTGTTAGAGGAAAGGGAGTCAGCAATCCAAGCATGAAAAGCACTTGACAGTCAATTTAATGATTTAAAAGTTATTGATTTATTAGCTTTCTTTCTTCATAACAATCATTTTAGTTCAATTTTCTTTTAATTACTCTTTTTTGTGTAGCAAAATTTTCTTTTAATTACTAACCCAAATTTAGATTTTAAAATGTTACTAAGCCAATAATAAAGTTATCCCATTACATTTTCATCTCTTTTGGGCGTTGTGTGCTTATTACATAATATTTAAACTTCAAATTGGCATGCTACTTAGGTACTATTAAATCACATTCCAAAGGAAGATATTTACTTACGATTTTTTTTTTTTGTTCATTAGGGAATCTATTGGTTATGAATTATAAACGTAATTTTTTTATTTTTATAAATCTTATAAAATTTATTTTTAAGATTATAACTCAAGAATTTTATAATAAAAATTTAAATTTTAATACATTTACATTTTAAATTTTTGGTATTTATTTATTCATAACTTAGAATAAAGAAAATACAATATTTTTATCTGAAAAAAAAGAAGGAAAGGAGAAGATTTTAATTGTAAATAATTTCGCAACAAGCTTATAATTCCATATTTTGTTAGTTTATTGAATTTTTTCATTGCTTTTGTTTTTTCTCTCATATTTTCTAAGTTAAAATTTTTACCGTTGATATTAATATTCTCATGACCTAAACAAAAAAAAAAAAATTCCCGCATAACTAATGTACTTATACAAAAGAAATAAAAGCTACCAGCATAAATAAATGCGTAATAAAAGCTACCAGTATAAGTGTAAAATTAAATTTATAAGTTTATAAAAAATATATATAAAAAAAACTAGTTAAAATAAAATTAGACATCCCGAAGACATAAAAATATAGGAAAAAAGTTTGAGAGACGGAAGGTTTTTAAACCTGATAATGTGCTCAAAAATAATAAATATAACGAAATTTTATCATTTAATTTTTTATCGTTAAAAATTACAATATTATTACTCTCAAAACAAACCGTCGGGGGGGCTGTATTGTTCGGACAGCCAACCGGAGCTCAATAAGTAAAACCCTACGATATTCATTCATTTGCTTCAGCCAGCCTGCCATCTTCTTCGTTGGCGGGCTTTGTTTCTTCTTTGCGGCGTGTTTGGTTGAGGTTAAATTAAAAGCCCCAAAAAAGACTGAAAACAGGCAAACAAACAAAGAAGAGTTTGCAAGGAAAGAAATGGCGAGCTACGATCTGACACGGAGAATAGCGCCGAATCTGGACAGGCACTTGGTGTTCCCACTGCTGGAGTTCCTGCAAGAGAGGCAGCTGTACCCCGACGAGCAGATCTTGAAATCGAAGATAGAGCTGCTCAACAACACCAACATGGTCGACTACGCCATGGACATCCACAAGAACCTCTACCGCACCGACGACGTCCCTCAGGACATGGTCGACCGCAGGGCCGAGGTTGTTTCCAGATTGAAGGCTCTCGAGGACGCCGCCGCTCCTCTGGTCGCTTTCCTTCAGAATCCTAGCGCCGTCCAGGAGCTCCGCGCCGATAAGCAGTACAATCTCCAGATGCTTCACGACCGTTTCCAGGTTTCCTCTTTTTTTTTTTTTTTCACTTTCTATTCCCGTTCTGCCCACCCCCCCACCCCCCACACAAAAAACCAGTGGCCTTAAAGACACAACAAGAAAAAGTGATATTGGGGCGGTTATATTATTATATGTTTGAATCGATAGAAAAAAATAAATTGTCAGATACGTCTGATGAGACTGCATTGCTACTTATTGGTATTTAAGTATAGTTTGTTATATATATATATATATATATATATATATATAGATATAGATAAATTAACTTTTCTTCTTGGTTTTACTTTTCTTTTTCTTTAGAAATTGGGGGGTTTTAGTTTTTGTTTGGGATTTGACGGAGATTTTTCTGGCAGAACAGATTTTTTTTTTTTTTTTTGTTTTATTGGGTTTGTATGTTTAATTTTATGTTGTTGTCAGATATTCTACTGTTTTTTGTGCATGTATCTGGGCTTGGATTATGTAATTGGCATTTATAAGTATTTCCTAGCTTAACTCCCGTCCGAGTTTAGCATTACATCGAGTTATGCAGGAGATGTTTATTACCATTTCATGGGTTTTTTTTTTTTTTGGAGATAATTGTGTTTTCTCTTTTGCTTGGTGCGGGGGATGATGCGTTCTCTTTACCAGATTGGTCCAGAGCAGATTGAGGCACTATATCAATATGCAAAATTTCAGTTTGAATGCGGGAACTACTCTGGTGCAGCTGACTACTTATATCAGTACAGGGCCTTGTGCACTAACAGTGAAAGAAGTCTGAGTGCATTATGGGGAAAGTTGGCAGCCGAGATACTGATGCAAAACTGGGATACTGCTTTTGAAGAACATAATCGGTTGAAGGAAATTATTGAATCAAAGGTTATATTGCTGCATCCTTTTTTGTGTTATGGCTTTGCTTGCAATATCCTTTTTCAGAGTAGCATATACTCTTATGGACTCTTGTTTTTTTATTTTTTGCAGAGTTTTTCTACACCGTTGAACCAGGTGCAAAGTAGAATATGGTTGATGCATTGGAGTCTCTTCATCTTTTTCAACCATGACAATGGAAGAACTCAGATCATTGACCTTTTCACTCAGGAAAAGTATGAATGAGATTTCTTGCCTATTAGCACCTGTAATTGTTGGAATATAATGCAGTTTGATTTGCCAACTGTTTTTTGAGCACCACCGTGCAAGTTGCTTTTCTTTTTAATATTATTTTTGGGATTGCGGGAGATTCTTTTAAATTGTGTTTCCGAAATCTAGTAAGCTTTCTCATCTTTCCTCAGCAATGTTGCTCTTCCCATGGGTGGCCCAAGTAGTAGCTACTGAATACAATTTGAGGCATCTATGTTTTTATGCTAGTTTGTGAAAATCTACTGCAGTGGGACATAAAGCAAAGGCTCTTTCTTTGCCACTTGAACTATATTATCTTTTGGACTCCAAAATTGGGAAATTTTTTGTTGTGTTCTATCATGTCCTTAGATTGATTTCAATTTAAGTCGTCCTATTGTAACCTCTTCATAATATCGTTCCATGTCTGTTGTTTCATTTCCTTTCAGGTATCTTAATGCTATTCAGATCAATGCTCCTCATCTTTTACGTTACCTAGCCACCGCATTTATTGTAAACAAGAGGAGGAGACCTCAATTCAAAGAATTTATAAAAATTATTCAGCAAGAGCTGCACGCATACAAAGATCCCATTATCGAATTTCTAGCATGTGTTTATGTGAGTCATGACTTTGATGGGGCACAAGAGAAGATGAGGGAGTGCAAGGAAGTAAGCTTCCTATACCCTAATATTGGCATACTAAGAAGTAACACGTGTTGAGCTGGTTGTGCTTTGCTGGCATCTGGAGCACTTTATTTTTCTTCTGGTTCTGCTTTTTATCCCGTTTCTGCTATTTCCTCTTTTTTAGGGTTTTTAGGGCGGTGGTGGGTGCAGATGGATTTTTTAACTAATTGCCATGCTACAGGTGATAGTAAATGATCCTTTCCTTGGCAAACGAGTTGAAGATGGCAGCTTTTCTACGGTGCCTTTGAGGGATGAATTCTTTGAGAACGCCCGTTTATTTATATTTGAAACCTATTGTCGGATACACCAACGGATTGACATGGGGTAAGTAAGTTTATTGTCCGATACACCCAGTCTCGAATCCCTTTTTGAGGTTGTACTTTTTGGCTTCTGGGTTTTGTTTGCTTCCCTGTTTATACATATAAAAACAGGGTGCTGGATTCTTGAGTCTGGGTGCTCCAGAATAGGGATAATTTACAGAATTGTGCAAAATTCAAGAGTAAAATGTATACTTGAATGAATAATATGTTGACAATACTGTAGAAGGCATGAACCGCACTGATGTTTTACTGCTTCAGAGACTCTGGCTGTTCTGTTGAACAGTACTCTTCAAGATCTCCAAGTTTCTTAGTGTGAAAATTATGTTTGTTGTTTGATGTCCAATATTCAAACGATTGGAGTCAAATGGTGTTTGCATTGAAATTAATTGCATGATTTTCTCACTTGCTCCAAATGAAAACAAAATTGTAACTGTAAATTACTGAATTTGTGTCTAATGGATCAATTTACTAGGACCGTGTTTGTTACTGCTCACTTAATAAACCTTGGAATTTTCTTGTCCTCAATTGTTACAGTCAGGTTCTCTGTGTTTCATTTGGGTATTTGCTCAGGATGAATCTTTTTGATCTTGCTAAATTCAACAACTCATCCTTGAAATCAACTGAAAAAATAGCCATCCCTGAATTGAAATTATTTTTGCTGTCCTTATTCTTTAGCTAATCAGATTCATTTGCTGCTTTTGGCAGAGTCCTTGCTGAGAAATTGAATCTAAGTTATGAGGAGGCTGAGAGATGGATTGTGAATCTCATCCGGAGCTCAAAGATTGATGCTAAGATTGACACGAAGTCAGGAACTGTCATTATTGTGCCCAATCATCCTAACGTGTAAGACTTAATGAGACACTCTTTTCGAAAGTAGTCCTTGCTAATGCTGCCATCTTATCAGACTAACCCACTGCCCCTGCTTGTGGTTGCAAGTCATCAGTCTATACTCTTCGGCTTTTCTCCCTTTTTTATTTTTTGTGTGATCTTTAGATCATTTGACATTTTGGTTTCTCTTTCAACCACTTCAGGTACGAGCAGTTAATAGATCACACCAAGGCACTATCAGGGCGAACTTACAAGCTAGTCAGTCAGCTTCTAGAGCATGCACAAGCACAGACTGCTCGATAAAGTTTCTGTGTTAACTTTTCAAGGTTCTATTCAGTTTATGGCATATGGAGTTGTTTATCTTTTTTAGTCTGAGTAATTATACTGGTGAACTTTTCCAGGAATTCCTACTCTACTTGGAAATTTAATGTTGATTTGCGAAAAGTTATCCATGTCAACCGTCTTTTTACGGGAAAAGAAAAGTTAGAAAATAAATCTGCCGTGCATATGTTAGAAGAAACGGTGACCATCACATGATCCCAAAGAAATCATGGGCGAAGCTGTACAATTTAATAAAAAGACTATCCGATTTTCAACCCTTTTCGAAATATATCCATAATAGCACAACTGAAAAAACACGTGAAAATTGCAAGGGACGAATTAATGAAAAGTTTGGTATAAGGGCGTTCATGGTTCCTACCATTCTTTTGGTTCTTTTGTTTTGGCGGCTGATTAGTGGAGAGTAGAGAAATTATTAGAGGTGGGGTCCAATAATTTGACTAATTATATTTATAAACAGTTTTATTCCTCTATGCTAAGAATAAAAGAGCTGAGCGTCGGCATAAACTTGGTCCTAAAAAAAAAAAAAAGGCAGATTGCTAACTTGGCCAAACGTGGGCAGGTCAGCCAATTAAATATATGCGAAGAACATGGATACTTCTGTATTGAGCACCTTCATTATCTTGTTCAATGTCACTTACAGGTGAAAAAACTGATAGCTCCAACAAGGCTGCTGCAAAGCTAGTCAGCTACAAACTTGAAATTCAACATGTGTCTGGTTTTGATGATGTTGAAAAACCTATGGTAGCTGTAATAACCAGAACCCAATTGTGAGTAAACCTCATATATTGGGGTTGAAGAGAACAAGAAAAATAGGAGGCTGAATCTGGCTAATGCACAGAGAGGCAAAGCCAGTGAGTAAATTAGGAATGCAAACATCGCCTGATAAATCTGGAACCTTTGCTCCTCAATTTCCCTCTTTAACTTTGCAAGTCATACAGCTTAGACCCAATATCCAGCATCTTTGCCTAATGCTGTGAATCTTACGCAAATGGGGGCCTTCTTCACTCAGATCCAGTCTTCTTTAGGTCTTATGAATTACTGGATAGGAGTTGGGGCTATTACTCCTGATAAATCAGGGACAAGTTCTGCTGCCTCATCATTGCAATCCAACGACTTCCAAACTCCTCATTACCGATAACGTGAATGACCATGAGTCTTCCAACCATCCTGCCAATCCCGTCGATATTGACTCCTCTCGAATGGATAACTATAACCATCCGATGTTTTTCCATTTTGCCTGCTTCCATCGCATTCCTTTGATCCCTTTCTAATATCCTCATCAAGATCATATTGCAACCGCTGTCAATTGGAAATGGCAGATCAGAGGGGGAAAAAAATTATAGATAAACGCAGAAAGCCGTACAATGGTAATTGCAAATGCAAATAGAACTTCTAGTTAATCATAGAAATTTCTACGTGTGCATATACATATATATATATATGAGGAATTCGAGTTTGAATCATGGGTAGAGGAAAAATTATGAGTCAAGATATGGTTAATGCAAACTCTGAGTCAAACAGAGTAAAACAGCACATAATTAAAGCCCTTGTAACTCTTTAAGTCCAGTCCTGACTATCAGAGAATATATTCTGGTGTGAATGCAGTGATCACAAAGTTTTTACCATTACCATATGCCCACTTAACCAACATGATACAGAATGGACATATTAATATCTTTTCACCTAAAGTTTCCTTGGAAATTTTTTGATATGGGCTTGCCTCATAAAATCAACATCTTCCATTGAAGCCTAAAGGGGAAAAAGAAACGTAAAAGACCAAAAGAATAAAAGAAGGAACCTCGCATCCATAAAAGGGAGCACTAAGACTATTCTAGGCAGCATGCCTGTCATACCACTAGAAAGCACTTGAGAAGCCATACAACGTATGCATGTGGAGCAGATGCACATGCAAATACGCACCAGGAAAGGCAGATTATATCAGTAAAGGTCTATTGTTAAATGGAATAAATCAGAGGCTAAAGTATGGTAGTGTAAGCACAGCTTGTAAGGAGATGGCAGTTGATCACGTGAATGGCATCCCTATGATCATTTATACATGATACTTAAAAAGCAGATGATTCTTAACATCTAGAGTGTGTACTGTGCACTTAAACTCTCAATTATGAGTCGTTTGGATGACACGGACCTTTGTGACATCAGAGAGTACTGCATATGCTTCTCCAATCATTTTAAACAACCTGTCAGCATCAGTGTGAACCTCCTCAACAATTTCCTTCCAAAGTCGCCCCTCATCTCCACTTTCGCTTCTTGCCAGAAACTGGCCAGCCTATAAAATAAAACAACGATACATATGCACTCAAAGAGGAACTCAAGAGATAAAAAGCAAAAAAGATTGTCATTTGTGTAACTTAATATGCAGATACAGAAAGATTAAAACCTTGTCTGGGTGATGTCTAAGCGCTGCTTTGCGGTATGCCCTTTTTATCTCAGATGCTGGGTCAGATACTTTAACACCGCTGGCATTGCAATTAGTAGTTAATGACTTATAAGCCCATATAAGAAGCAGTTGTGGAGCGTGGCTGGGAATTGGCCTTAACAAACCCACTAAAGAGAGATAAAATTGCACAAACTATAGGCAAAAATATTCCACAATCTAAAATCTTGGCATGCGGAATCACACAGAAAAGGTAAATGAATTTCAAACCAAGTATGACTGCATATGTGCCCCAAATAAAATGTGAGCCCAATTTAATATTGTATGCATGGCATTAAATGCTACTTGTGGCATTATTCTGCAATAGTTTTAGTAGTATAGAGAGCGAGGTACTTCACATGATTCATGTGCATGCAAACATACATCAGTACCTTGTAAAGCAGAGGAAAAGCATGCATAAAAGCATGGGACGGGCATACACAAAGAGAAAACTAAAGCAGTGGAAAAGCATGCATAAAAGCATGGCACGGGCATATACAAAGAGAAAACTCAAGTGCTGTTCAGTAAGAAGAAAAGAGGAAGGGCTGAGAGAAAGGAAGGAAAGGGCACTTCTCTTTTCACAAAAGTTTACTTCCCTTTTCCTTACTGCTGAACAGACAAAGCCTAAGATTATGCAGTAGGTCGTCTTGTTTCAAAAACCATGGCAACAAAGATCAATAGGAAAGAAATGCCAAAGCTTAGAACACCATCAATTAGAAGTAATAATGCAAGTAACTTGATTATAACACTGGCAGCAAACATTCAAGGGAGATCTAGGTCTATAGTACCTTCCGTGCGTAAAGAAAATAAAGAAGTTCTAAGGCAAAATTGAATAATTCACTTACAGAATAAGATACAAATCTAATGGGCTGCCTTTCTTAGCTTTCTCTTCCATCAAGGACAAGCGCTGATGAGCTTGTCTCAGGTTGTTTGTGCTGCTGTTGGCTCTACCAGGTGTACCAGACTGTCTGGATTTCCCATCAGATTGATTCTCAAAAATAGATACAAGTCTTTGGAGATCCCTAGCTGCCTGTCCATAGTCTCTAATCATCTCATGCAAGCTGGCTCTCCTAGAAACCGCCTGCCCAAATACATGCATGTGGTCAAATTCAGCAGAAATGACATAAGCTTTCTTCTATCATGTATCATTTTAGACTTGCTGTTAGAGTTTAATATATAATCTATGTCCTTGGCCTCTCCCAACAGCTTAAGCTTTTTGGGTTGAATGGTTTCTTTGAAATGGTATCAGAGCTTTATGACCTAGTGGTCTTGTGTTCAAATTACACTATCCTCATATTTAATCGTGAATCTCAACAACTATGATAGGCATGTCTTTCATTCACACTTTCAGCCCAACAGACTTTCGCTTGAGGGGCATGTTCAAGTTTAATACATGATCCATATCCTAGGCCTCTCCCAACGACTTTAACTTTTGGGTCCAATGACTTCTTTGGCACTTGCCAACCCTAAACATATCAAATGCAAATTGCTTAAGCAAACATTAGGAAGACAATAAGCACCCTAAACATACAAATGTCATAGGCAGTTTATCTTGCTGAGGAATTATGTGCACTAACATTTGGTGCCATTTATGATATTCAAGTTTATTTACGTCCCAAATTCAGATTCAGATATTAGCCAATGATTGGCACTGAAAAATGTGATCATAATAGCAGAAAAAATTTCTTTCCAGGTGAGGATGCCTGGACAGAGTTGATTTGTGAATCTGTGTGCCAGAGAGTGAGAGAGAGAGAGGGAGAGAGTCTGCATGCCAGTGAGTGAGAGAGAGAGAGAGAGAGAGTTCTAAGTGCATTGCATTAAAACCATTTAGACGAATATATCAAAACAAAAAGAACCAAATCCAGTTAAATGTAACAATAACAACTTTCAAACTTGACCGTGAATATCTTGCCATGTTGGCCCCAGCTTTCCACCATCATTTTAATAATTTTACTCCTTTCAGTTCATCAAATATGATGATAGAATAAATGCCATGCCCAAATAGAACACAACTCAAAGCATTATAACAGAATTCTACTAAGCTAAGAGAAGAATTATCAGAAGGCAGCAACGTGTAATCCTTGCATGGACAGTCATAATAAATAGACAGGTTTTAGGCCTCAAAAGAATAACAGCAATCACTTATGAAATCATCGTACCTCAAGAATTTGATAATTTTTTAGCCAGACTAAACTTTGGCTTAGTATTTAAGAAAAAACATCTCCGCATATGAATCAGCAACTAAAAATTGAGATAGCAGAGACTGTGACAATTGATAAAGGCTAAAAGGTCAACAATGCTTATTGCAGATATGTTCATAAACAAATGTACAATGCTCTAAATAATCACAGTAACTTATGACTAACTTTGTTTCAGCAAACTGGCCATGAGTATTTTTACTATGGTAATCTGAATTCTTAAAAGACATAATCCAATCATCATCAAAGTATAGGTTATGTACTCTATATACCGCAAATACTATTTCCTGAAGGGGATCCATCGATTCAAAGCAAGTGATCAGAAAACATTAAAATTGACCAAAACTAGGAATGTTAACCTTATGGTAACTTGCATCGAGAGCTATCGCTAGACTGCAATCAGCAATAGCATCTGCAATCTGACCCATAGCTTGGTATGCAGCCGCACGGTTGCAAAAGCAAATAGCTGCAAAAGGGCGTGATTCAACATTGGTTGATAATGCAGCACTGTAATGCTCTACTGCTTCTGTATACCTTCCTGACCGAAAAGCTTCATTCCCTGCATTCTGCAATTGATGACAACATAATTAAACAGTATATATGTTAGGAACAATAACAAATAGCTGGAACGCGAGAACAACTATCAAAGATTATGTTTTTACGCTAGAACTGAAGAGGAGAACATGCTAGCAGAATAACAGTCAAACACACTACTTATCATTGGATTAATGTTCGTAACTTTTTTGACATTATAATATCATTTTTCAAGCAAACTGGTTATCACAATGAACCTATAAGCAACCAACAGCATACCTTATGCTCTAGAAGCTCACGTATGGTGACGCCTAGTGAAAGTGATGATGCCAATATTTTACTGGAATACCTACACAAGTGAACTCAATGTTATGAATCTTCAACAATTTTTAAGAAAGGCAGGCCCAAACAAAACTGCATTCTGGAAATAATGAAAGCTGACTTCCACCATTAAAAAGAAGTAATTACTCATCGTTTATGGATCCCATTGGCTCTAACTTATCAAGTGAATCAAGTGCCACCTCAAGCCTTCCCAAATAAAACTGGGACTTTGATATTAGGCGGCCCCTCCACAGCCTTGCGGATGAGTAACTTCTACCATGAGAACTACTAACTTCCACAAACTGGCCATCAGTGCCTACTGATGCAAAATTCTTGTCAGCAGCACAAAGAGTATCCTTACATAACTGAATCACCTGTTCATATCTCCGCAACTGAAAGATGGAACACAAAATGTTTGAGGTGAGATCAAAACTCATACACACACAAACGAAACATTCATGGAACACATTTTACTAACTAGAGCAAGCAAAAAAAATAATAACATTCTAAAAGCGCACAAACCATAAACATAAATTCTGCTTTCATTTCCAGTAATCTTTCTGAGTACGGGCTAATTGATAAGGCTTTGTCGATTGCATCCAGAGCATTAGGTACTGCATCAGATCTCCGCTGTTCCAAAATTTTCACACAATGATCCATGCAATTAGCCACTTTCTGCCAGAAACGAGAGAGGGAGAGAGACATTAGTAACAAAATTAGGAAGCTGTTGCATTCTCTCTCTCACATCCTAATTCACTCATGCAAATGTAGTCAATGAAGGAGAAAGGAAAACCAGAACAATTCCAAACACAAGAAGCCATGCCATAAGAACAGCGCAGGCACAGACAAATAAAAAAACAGCTTTGGAGAGCACATCATTGTTCCCCCAAGGTAAGATAACAACTATATCACTCTTTGTCCTAATCTTTGAATTAAGAATCATAATAATAAACCCACATCATTATAAAAAAGAAAACACATATAACACACAAACGGAAGAGCACATACTGTCTCTCTTCCATTTCTATGTCCCCCCCCCCCCCTCTTTTCATCATCTCTCTTACTTTCTGTCTTCCACTCTCTCTAGTTTTGACGCTTCCTTTGTCAACAGAGGCACTAGTGGAAGGTAAGGAGAATGACGAATGGTCATTACATAAAGTCCTTTTACCACAAAAATGAGGATATTTTCCCATTGACTGAATTTTTTTTTCCATTGACCTCATTTTCATTGTTCCAAACAACACAATATAGGGAAGATATTTTTCCATGAAATATTTTTACAGATCCTAAGTATACAAAGTAAATCGTAAAAAGAAAAAAAACTATTAAAAACCAAGTATAAAGTTGAGAAAAAAAATAATGAAACCAATAACTAATTTATAAAATAAGATAACTGTGCTTGATTCGGACCATTTAAAAACTCTTTATGGAAATCTAACTTCATGGAAATATAAAATTATCTTCTAAAATTTAAAAATTAATAAATAAAAGAAATAAAATAGGAATTCATGAAATTCGAAAACAAAAAGGTTAATGCTTCTTTAAATTTTCGTATGTCCACTAAAAGGACACACAGACCCCAATTGTGGACAAGCAATGATACAATTAGTTTTAACATCCAAACTTAAATAAGCATAAGCTTCAAGGAAAAGGAAAAAAAAAACAAAAGAAAAGAAAAGAAAACAAGGTCCAACAAATTCTCTTATCAAGAGAACAAATCTAGGGGTTTGCAAGCAAACAAAAAGCAATCACAAATGCTCTCGGGAGGGAAAGCAGCACAGATGGAAATCTCAATGACCCAAATCTTGAGAACTTTAAGTAACCAGATAAGTTTGAGAAAGAAACAAGAAACAAGTTCGGCATATGCTCTAAGGCAGAAATAGCCCTTAATTCTTATTCTTTGAAAGATAGGTATAAACAAATTAACAAAAAGCAAACTCCATGAGTGTAACACCATTGGCACAACAACGAAAGGTGCTAACCCCAATTGCCTTTGGGATTACCAGATCTTACTTACAAACTGATTGACCGCACCACTGAATTATCATTGTGGACTCAGTGTTCCATTTTTCACCCCCTCCCTCCCAGGGGTCTACCCTTGGTGTCCACACTAATCTATGAGAAGGTCAACTGCAAAATTGCAACAATAGACAGAACCAGAATGGGCAAATGGTAAAGCCCCAGAACTACATGAAAATATAACGTTGTAGCCCAAAAATGCTGTATGCAACACGATGAACCCATTACTTAAAGTTTGAACCCATTTGCTTTTGGGATCATCAGACATCACATGTAAATCAAGGATATTCCCAGCATATCCACGTAATCCCAAGTGCTACAACAAAAGACCATAGGAGGACAAGCAATTACATGGGCAAAAAAGAGTTATTTAAGCAGCCGATGGTGGTTCATTTCCCCTTATTGTGGCTGTCCAAGCACAAAAGTTAACTGAAAAGAATAGCTTATTTTCTTGAGAGAGAATATGGAGGTTTTCTTTCAAGATGAGTTGACGAGTAACTTTCCCTGATGCCAAGTGCCTCATATAACTTCAATGAGGTGATCAGGCAAAATGCTTGGGAAGTAGGTACAACTATTACTATGGTGGAAACACATTTCCACTTACAAATGTTTTACTTCACAACTTTATGGCATTCAAAGTCCAAAAGATCAGCAAATCCACTACAAGACGGCAGAAAAAATCAAAGAAAGGTTATCAGCATACATTCCATCATCTTTCCGTCATGTATAGAGTTACCCCAAAGCACAATCAAAAGGTCCAAAGCTTAGGAAGCACATTTAACTGATAGTAAACACCAATATGTTGTCTCAACTCTTACTGTCCGTCATAATGGTCGATCAATAATGACCAAATAACAGAAAAAAGATGTAGACCTGAGCATTTTGCTGGCCAGTAGCAGCTTCTATTGTGATTCTCCGATCTAAACACACATCAGCCCCAGATTCCAAACATTTATTAAAATAGTGTAGCGCATCTTCAACTTCACCGAGTACAAGATGACAGCTGTAGAGAAGAAAAGAGACAAAAAAGATACCCACAAATTAAAAAAAATTACATGATTTTTCCAATTTTAGCTCTAGTTGGAAAATCTGGCAATCTATGCATTGGAGATACGTTTTCTGCAGGTCTCATAATAGCTCTATCATCCCATGAAGTTATTACACCACAAATTACCATGAAACAAGTAATATATTTGGGAAATCACGTATAATTTTGAAGGCAACAACCAACATGGAACATTATAATAATGGAGGAAAATACATCATATTTTTCTTTTTGTTCAATGAATGATGAAAACATAAGGATTTAGTCTCACACATGCAGGGCTAGTGTGATGGTAAGATTAATCTTTAGCTCAAGCAAAAACCATACTTGCCAGCTCTCATTTGAACTTTCAAAAATATGGGATCTAGCGCAGCAGCTGTCACACAATCGCTTAAGGCTGCCCTAATGTATCCAAGAGACATTCGTGTTGCAGCACGATTGCTATAGCAAATAACAAGTGGCTTGATACAGCATCCTGAAGTCTCGGAAGAAGGGACAGAATTAATCCCGCGTGTGTAAAAGTCCTCTGCCTTTGACATATCCCCTTTTTTATAAGCCTGATTGCCCCTGAAATTAATTGAAAACAACAGTGATCAAGTAACAAATTGGCATGCAGGAAATCAATTACAGAAATAGGATAAGACAATAGCTTTAAAAAACACCTGAGTCGCCATTTCTCACATGCCTCGTCACAAGCAACAGTGGATGAGCTAGGACCTCGTTTCGCCTCTTCATTTGCTTCAGCTTTTCTTTGACAAGAAGAATAATCTTCTTCTTGAACCTGTGTGGGGCAAAAGGTAAAGAAAAGCTGGCATTGTGTACAAATGGTACAGAAAAAGAACCAACCTTATTGCTTTCTTTTAGTGGGATGACAAATGGCTTATGGGGACCTTTCCTCCCTTTTTTCCTTCCGCGCAGAGGCTTGGATGTGGATGAACTGTTACTTTGACTGGATGAAGCGGAAAAGGAAAACTTCAGCTGGCCTAGATCTTGTAAACCCGAGGAAAATGAAAGCTGTGGTTCACCGTTGTGTTCAGTGTTCAAGCATAGTGTATCTTCAGCTGAAGTGACACCAGCACAACCTGTTGTACAGTCCTGCAAGCTATTGAAATGAGACCCGAATGTCTCAGCTCCAAAAATAGATTGTTTTGAGAACTTATCCCCAATGACAGATCTTTCAGATTGACAGCCAGAACTCTCCTCATTTGGCCCTGTTGATTTCTTGTCATCCTTATCCAAGTCTTTTCCCTTTCTAAGTCCAGTAGCCACTTTTAAAGGACAGACAGCAGGCGAAATATTGTTGTCTAGCTGAGTAAAATCATTTGATACAATAGATGGTTCTGCCGAACATCGCAGAACTGAAGTAGTATTGTCATATGGAGAAAAATCCATGGGCGAGCAATTGCCAGGAATGTATGGGCTCTCTTGGGTATTGCCTTCATTTTGAATGGGATTCATGTCCACCTGTTGCTTGTTTAGGGAATGCTGATTTAATTTTCCCCTCATAATCTGTGACCTTTTGTTCATCTTTTTTCTACCCCTTACACTGAATTCCTTTTTTTCAATTAATTCAGGAAATAAACTTGCTTTCAAGCAAGAGAAATCGCATTCTGGTGCTTTGAACTGTGTTGATGAAACCCCCAAACTATCTGAAGTGCCTGCAGCACTCATCTCGTGAGAAGTTCTCTCCCAACTTCCAGAATTTGAAAAAAACTTCTTACCGCCAGGTCCAACAACATTCTCAAAATCACCAATGTTCAAATTTTTAATCTCATCGTGGAGATTATGTATGGGGTTCATGGTAGAAGTAGAAGCACTGGCCACATCACTACTAGATTCAAATGCTGGGGTGCAACGCTCATCATTGATACTACCATTTTGATCCCTTGATTCATTCCAGCTATTAGAAGTTTCGTTGTATAATTTCATCTCATCCAGGCGTTCATCAGAATTAGAACTTTTCTCACTGCAACCACCAAATACAAAACCTGAAACAGGAATACTCCCATTAGTGGTGGCACTATTTTGGGTGGCACTGGATGCAAAAATACTAGTACCAGATTGTGCCTTTTCTGAACAATTATTAGACTCTCCTGCCTGAAAAGCCAAATTGAACCCCTTATTGCTCCCATTAGCTTGAAACTCAATTCCCTCCATAGCATTCGAATTTGAAACCGACCCAAACTTACCATCTCCTGCCCTCTGTTGCACGCCAATGTTTTTGCAGTTAGCACCAAACACAAAACCAGCATTTTCAAGCTTCCGATTCTCTCCTTCTGGTACCAACTTTCCATCATTTCCATTGAATTGCCTCCCCTTAGGCCCAACCACAAAGCCCCAGTTGTCAGAACCCACAGATTCCACTTCAGCACCAACTTCTTCCACTTTAGCGCCAAAATTTCTTTCTACAGAATCTAAATTCCCTGCCGAATTCAAATTCGATGCAGAATCAGCACTAAACACAAGACTAACACCAGAAAAATAAACTCCACTCGACTCACGCTTGCCTAGAAACCCATTGGAAATAAAATCTCCAAACGGGTTAAAATCTGACCCAAACTCACCGGAAACTGCTGTCGACCTCCTGTGCAACTGCTTCCTCAACTTCGCCAGCCTCGGTTTCGCCCGACCCGAAAATGCGCGTCCAGTTGGTAAACCGGGAGCTCGGAATTCGCTTGCGTCAGCAAAAACAGGAATCTTTACGCTCTGTTTGCAATTATCTGCCACATTGTTCCGAGCCGATGGAGCAAAACCCGGCGTAGGATTAGGGTCAGAGTTAGATTGGGAGGATACCGGAGGCCAGAAATTCACCGCCGCCGGCGACATTAGGGGCTATACGGCGACGGATTTTCTTGTATGGTTACGGAACGATTAGGGATTTATGAAGGTTGGGGATTGATCGCGGTAAGGGCTTTGCGAGGGTTTTGCTTGGTGCTGCAGAAAGAAAAAAGAACTGCTAACTGCGCACGCAAATGCAGAGCGTACTTTGCAAATTTGAAAGGGAAATTTAAAAATAATATAACTATTTTATTTCAAATAATTTGGCTGTTTTTTCTTTTTACTTCGAGTTTATAATTTAAACGGTAGCGACAATATATATTAATAAGTGAAAAATAAAGAGTTTAAATTTTTAATTTTTTTAACTATTTTCTTTTTCTTAACTAGTTAATTTATATATAAAAAATTTAAAAAAAAAAAAGACATAATTTGGTTGTGTTTTTTTTCTAAAAAACAATAATTTAGTTATATTTTGTGTTTATATAAAGCATAGTAATAAAACTCGATTCCGGACCAAGCGATTAGACTGGTGATCCATGAATAATCCATTAAATCTGACCGACTTAATAAAAAAATTGCTTGGACCTTTGAATTGAAAAAATCGAGCCGGCTCAACCGAATTTTTGAAATAAAATTGGCTAGAGACTTAATTGAATGATACAGAGTATTTCTTTTGATTAAAAATTTAGATAAATATAAGATTACAGTGCATTTTAACGTCTAAAAAGCTTCTTTTATTTATCTAAATTAACTATTAACTTACTAATTAAACTAATAGCTTATTAACTCAATCGTTTATTTAGGTCGATGACCAAACCGAATTTAATAATTTTGATACAAATAATGTCAGTGTGCGATTTAAATTGGCTGGGGTCCGTGGAAAATATTGCAAGTTCCAATTCTATCACATGTGTGTGGTAGGTCTAAACATGTGAGTCATATTAGTCTCGTATATTTGTCAGGCTCTGAAGTTTTTTCATCCACCTGACAACCATGAACTTATATAATCTCTTAGATAGATGTGTAGAGTACCACCCTCTTTATTCATTTTGTGAATAATTAAATGGCTAATTGGGCATCTTGTAGAGATTATCTAATTTTCTAAAACTAGTAAATACATGAATTTGAGATTCTTTCAATGTAAAATTACAAAAATTGAAAATTTTCTTAGCTTAAGGTTTTGGAAATTTGAACTTTTTTAATTTTATAAAAAAAAATCTTACATAGCAGTATAGCTATGTGATTTTTTTAATTCCTATTTTCTTTTTTTTAATTCCCATTTTCATTAATAGTATTTGAAGACTAGTACAATCTTGTGCTTGAACTAGTAGCGTTGAAAGTTAAATTATTCATTGAAGATAAAATTATGTCGAACCCCTAGATGAAGCTTTACTGACTTCAATTTTAATCATGGTTACGCATCAAATGCTATTATACTTTAATTAAAATAAAGTTTGCTCATTGCTTGAAGTGCTACTATACTTTAATTCTAAATCTACTTGTTCCAATGAATTTTTTTTTAAAATGAAAATTTTTTTCTCTGCTAAAAAAAATGAAAATTAAAAAAAAAATCATAAAGACCAGACATTAGTAGGAACCAATCAAAGTAGCGAAATTGGCTGCAACCCACGTCATAAAAATTTTGGTACTATAACTTAAGCGTAAAGGAAGTATGCTAATTTATAATCTAATTTTTCTCACAGTAAGTATGAGTCAACTGAATCGACTAATCCCTTTACATAAACTTCCTATAGTAGTGAATAAGCGAAGCCTATAGGCAAGCAGATACCCAAAGGAGCTATAGAATTTACTTACAAATGATATGATTGAGGTCTGCTTTCTTACCAATATTTCAATTTAATTTTGAACTTAGCATTTTTTTCAAACCAAAAAAAAAAAGTACCATGTTAAAAGAATCAATTAAGTCAAATGGGTAATCTATAGGTAAAGCCCAAAATATTAATCCCATATTAAATTTCAACGAGAACAAATATTGCAAACAAGAAAACAAGCAAGATTCAGGAAAAAAAAAAAAAAAAGCATGAAAGATCTTATGTTAAAATGGCATTCTTTTTGGTAATTTTATTAATTACTTAATGGCTGGATCATAGGTCATCCAAAACATGATGCCAGTAGACATGTTTTAGTAAGATTTAGAATTTAAATTACATAAAACAAGATAAATGCTTGCATTAAAAAAATTTCAACCAGGCTTTCCACTGAAAATTTTCTATCTTTTGAAGTCTCATGAGCATCCTAGCGACTTCATTACTGAACTTCAAAAAATGAATTTAACCAAAATGTTTTAGCAATATTTAGAACACAGATGCACCCAAAGAAAACATAAAAAAAAAACAAGCAAAAGATTATCAAAAAACTCTGATGAGGTTTACTGGCATTTGTGCCAGGTGAAGCGATCGGCGTGGAAAGAGCACTGCGTTGAGTACTAACTACTAATCCTAGGCATGGGTCGGCAGTTAATCAAGATACTAGTAATAAAGTCGCGTAATACGTGGATTTAATTATATTTTTAAAAAAATTTATTTTTATTTTATTTTATTTGACAAAAATAAAAAAGTCTAAATTTTGAGTATTATTTTTTAGAAAAAATTTTTAATGATTTTTAAGAAAAATAAAAAGAACTATTTTTTTCTTTTTAGGAAAACAAATTTAGAAGTAATTTTTTTTTCTTTTGAGATTTTTTAATTTTTTTAAATGGAGGATTTGTGAAATAGTTGAAATATTTTTTTTATTATTTTATTTTATTATAAAATTTATAGTTATAGAAATATAACTATAGTCAAAGTACGAATATATAAATCAATATAATTCTTATTTGATTATAATTAGATTTATATTAATTGTGAATCATAATTCTAATTGTGATAGAACTTTTATAATTATAAAATATTCTAATATTATTTTTAATTTATGAATTTATAAGGAATCGCCACATGTCAGAGAGAGAAAAACTGAAATTTTCTCTCAGTTTCGGTTTTGTATACTTACACTAGTAAATAACCTACTCGATACACAAGATTAATAAGTATTTTTTAATTAACTAACTATACATTTTATAGAAGCATATGTATACTATTATTTTTTATGTATAACAAATTAAGAAAAAACTATAATTAAAAAACTAAAACAACTGAAATAACTATAATTAAATTGTAAGCAAAAATTTTGATTTAGATGAAAAAGTTAAAAGGTAAAATTGAAAAATTTAGGTCGTGCCAACAGAAATAATCCAACAGAAAAACTCAAAGTTGATTCTACCAACTTTGATAGATAATTCCAACATAAATAACCAAGCCTCAAAACATAGATGATTCATACACAATGAAAATTGTTAACCAAAACACAGACTCACAATTATCAATCAACATAAGTTGACAAAAATAGAAGAAAAAAAACAATAAGCAAACATAAAGAATAGACAACAAATTCAAAGTTGGAAACAACCTTAGCAAAAAACAATATGAAATTGGACATTAAACTCCTTTGATTTATATGTAGAATCAAAATAATTCGGATGAGAAACTAATTAAGAACAAAAGACAATATGAAACTGGACATTAATCCCCTTTGACATAAATGTAGAAATTATTACAAAAATAATTCGGATGAAAAACTGATTAAGAATAAAAGACTACACATAAGATTGCCAAAAAAAACAACAATAATTCGTATGAGAAATTATTACCTATGATTAAAACTATAGCTGAGAGAAGACAAAAGATTATTGAGAAATAAAAGAATATGGAGAATATGGATTTTGGGCAAAAATGTTTGTGATTTTATATTATGAAAAAGATGACTGTATGTATATTAAAATCCTAATTTTATTTAAATTCTAAGAAATCTTACACATTAAAATTCTAATTTTATTCAAATCCTGAGAAAGACTATAAACCAATTTTTCTTTTTTAATTTTCTTATATTTAATAATTTTTATTCAATAATAAAAATTTTATAATAATTTTTTATTTTTTTTAATTTTCTTTTATTATAAATAAAATTTCATAATTATAAAAATTTAATTAGAGTCAAATTAGTACATTACAAAATCAATAAAATTTTTATTTGATTACAATTAAATTTATATTAATTAACTTATAGAATCCTAATCCTGATTGTAAGAGAAATTTAAAAATTATAAAATATTATAATATTTTTAATTTATAAAAAATTTATAATTATAAGGATCTAATTAGAGTCGAAGTAGTACTATATAAAATCAATAGAATCATTATTTGATTACAATTAAATTTAAAAAAAATACTAATCCTGATTGTAACAGAAATTTGAAAATTATAAAATATTTTAATATTCTTAATTTATAAATTTATAAGAAGCTGCTACATGATAGAGAGAAAAAGTTTAATATTTTCTCTCAGCTTCAACTTTATATACTTATATATAGACTAGTAATTAGACCCGCGTTATGCGCGTGTTTATCAAATTTTGTTTAAAATTTGTTTAAAAAACAATTAAATATTAAGTTTTTTTGTTTTCTAAAATTAATTTATATATTAGATACTAAAAATAAAAAGAGAATCACAACGCAGATTGAAAAAAATTAAAAATATCTGCAGTTAAAATATTAGTTACCACTTGAAAAAGATTAATAACACTATTTTTAGTTAAAAACTATCTTTTCTTACAAAGGGAATAGAAAACTATACTAAAATTTTCTCAAAAAAAAAAAAAAAAAAAACACAACTTCCAACTCTTTCTCTTTTTTTTTTTTGAAAAAGAAAAATAATAATTTTTATTTTCTTAAAAAAGTTTAAAATATCCCTAAAAATAATAATACTCAAAATTAGAATTTTTTTAGTTTTTTCTTTTAAATAAAATAAAGTAAAACAAATTTATCAACAAATATGATTAAATTCGCATATCGCGCGGGTCTATCAATAATATAAAATATGATTACAGAAGCAAAGAGAATATTCGTATGATTATATAACGATATCTGGTATTTGGATTCTCAAAAACTCAATTTTAAATTTTTTTTAATTTTATAAATTATTAATATTGTAGTATTCTAATAGAATTAAGATTTCAATAATTATAATCTTTGTTAATCTTCTAGATTTAGGGATGTATCTGCATCTAATCCGTTAACAATGGGTGAGATAATTCTCTATCCGCACTCAATTCGGCATATGACTTAATTCGTCCAATTCAATATGCCAGTGGCAAATTAAATTAAATCAGTTTTTCATTCAAATATTAGTTGGTGTTTGCACACATCAAGGAACTTTGACACAGTTTTCTGACGATTAACACAAGTGTGGGGTATTCTAGAAACCAAATCAAGTCTACAAGAGAAAATAATGATCTTGGAAATATCTTGTAGACCATTCTTGAATTTTTATATCTAGATTATTCTTGAAGCTTCTCCGCCTTCTCTATTAACCTCCATCACCAACCTGAAGCCCATATAAAGGTATGGGTTGTGTTGTAATCAATGAGAGTGAGTGAAGCCAAATAGAAAGCCGAGTTAGAGATGAAAGAATATATTTATGCAATAAACTATTATTAATTACAACCCCCATCACCATCCTGTTTCTTCATTTTTTTTTCAATAAAATAAACAAAATAATCTCAATTATTATTGAGTAATTCCCCAAAATTTATTAAAAAGTGAAATTCTTCTAATTATCAAACTTTAATACTTATGCAATAAACTTAAAACAATAGAATTTTTAAAAATAAAATTCAAAACAAAATTAAAGTACCTCATTTGTTCTTAGTGGTCATCCATCACCATCTCCTTTGCACCATAAGTCATGTAAAAGATAAGTAAAAACATTATGAATAACAAAGATTACAAAAAAACAACAGAACCTTTACCATACCATTCTTATATAGCGGACATTTGTCTTGGTCTTGGAAAATCCTATAGTAAGGCTTCCCAGAATTGTCTTTATAAATTTGTTCTTTAAAGTTATCCATTTTAGAATTGATCCCATGTTTGCCAAACAGCAAGATTTGGTAACATATCACTTCTTTTCTATAATTCCACCTTGGATGGAAGTCTAAAAGGGACTTGAATTTCTAATATAAAATTTCATAATCAGAGCAAAATTCTAGTACCTGAAGTACATCAATAACTTTCTTTGAGTCCCCAACAGTCTCCAATTCTAATCGCCCTTCATCAATAGTTAAAGTCACCAAGCAATAACATCTACCAATTTCGACTTGTTTAATATCTTTTTTTTATCAGGAAAAAATAGTAATTAATACCCTTATACTTTATTTCCCTTTCTCAACGATGTTTTAGCACATTATCAAAGTTTCTTTTTAGCCAATTTCCTATATTCACCGTCGCCTGAAGATCAACACAAGTGTAAAGTATTTTAGAAATGAAATCAAGTCTAAAAGGGTGAAGAATGGTCTTGAAAATATTCTATCGACTTACACTTCCAAACCATTTTTAAATTGTTATCTCTAGATTAGTATTAAAGCTTTTCCACCTTTTCCACCGACCTCAAGCATGTTATGTGTGTGTTATGTTGTAATCAATGAGAGCAAATGGAGCCAAATAGAGAGCCAAGTGAGAAATGAAAGAAAATAGTGTGATGTTGTGTGTGTATGCAAAATAAAGTGTGAGTGATGAAAGAAGTCAATTATAATGTGCTGTAAATTGAGAAAGTAATATAAGGAAAAAATATCAATTGATACCCTTATATTTTATTTTCCTTTCTCAACGATGTTTTAGCACATTATCAAAGTTTTTCCTCTATTAAGAAATTTGACACCGTTGCCTGAAAATCAACATAAGTGTGAAGTATTTTAAAAATGAAATTAAGTCTAAAAGGGTAAAGAATGGTGTTGGAAATATTCTATCGACTTATACTTCCAAACCATTTTTAATTGTTATCTCTACATTATTATTAAAGCTTCTCCACCTTTTCCAGTAACCTCAAGCATGTTAGGTGTGTGTTATGTTGTAATCAATGAGAGCAAGTGGAGCCAAATAGAGAGCCAAGTGAGAAATGAAAGAAAATAGTGTGATGTTGTGTGTGTATGCAAAATAAAGTGTGAGTGATGGAAGAAATCAATTATGATGTGCTATAAATTGAGTAAGTAATGTAATTGAGAGAAATAATCAAGAAAAGAGTGTGAGCGCTGCGTGTGTAAGTGACGTTGAAAGATAAAAAAATTAAGAGTGAGTTGTGTGTTCTTGTACAATAATAAATGATAAATTGTGTTTATTTTTTGTGGAGTTTGACTACAAATTCTATCTATCTCAACTCAACAATGTTATAATATACAGTTAAGATAGGATGGATTAGTATAGTATATACTGGACAAATGTCCATCACATAAATTTGAGAATTAATGAAATATGAAACATCCTTTTGCTGGGTAGTTAGCAAAACACCCAAAGCATGAAATACAATATTGTCAGATACACTGGACTTGGAAATTTCATTTTCAACTTCTTGTTGTGCCGTTGTTGGTAGTTCTCTATACAACCCAGTATAAACACACCAACACTCTTTAGTTTGTCTCTATATAGCCCCCAAACTTTTGAAGGAGATTACTAAAATCATAAAAATGAAAATCATAAAATAATTAAATAAATCAACATTATATTTTAATTAAACATCGAAAAAAATTTAAAAGCATAAATTTTGAATTCAGATTACCAAATAGTTTCCGAAGTCTTTACAATCTTCTTCATATTGCTTCCTTCTCATCTCTATCTCAAGTTGGAGCAAAGTAGGATTACAATCTAAAACAAATTTTTTTTTTTGTATAGTGCATCTGCATCCTAAGGTAACATGTGAAGTTACACGTCCCTTAAGCCGAACAACTGTAAGAAAGATGTGCCAACAATAATTATTATTTGATACTTCGCAATCAATTAAAAAACATAAATGTATTGAAAATGTGCCTTTGGTGCCCCACATCGGGGAGGGAAATGATTATTAAAGTGTCCCACATCGGAGGAGGGAAATGATCATTAAAGTGAAAAAAAACAAAGATTATGGAAAATAACATATCATTTATAAAAAAGTTATCTGTGTATTTCATAGTTGTAATTACTAGCTTATTTCATTATCACCAAAAGTTATGCAAGCGATACAACTAGAAACATTAAAAGATTGAGAGGAAACTTATAGAAAGAGGGCAATATTGTTGAGCTATAGAAGAATGTTAACTTAGATACCCCTTTTACTAAAAAAAAAAACAAATATCTTACCCTAAGAAAAGAGAGGATCACTTTTAGAAAAAAAAATAAATAAAAGAGAGATGAATGTTGGGAGGAAACGTATAGAAAAAAGGGCAACATTGTTGAACTATAGAAGAATGTTGATTCAGACACTCCTTCTCCTCAATAAAAGCAAATGTCTTACCTTGAAAAAAGAGAGAGGATTGCTTGATGTCTTACCTACAAAAAAGAGAGCATTGAAAAAAAAAAAAAAGAGGATTACTTCTGTTATAGTTTGGATTGTAGTGGAACAGAGGGAAGAAGTGGAAACGACTAATTTTTTTCATTTTTGTTTTTTTCCATTAAAATCAATATTATTTGCATGCACAGCCCAAAAAGGATAGACCACACATTTTCTTTTTTTTAGGTCCAGCCCTTAATGATTGGGCTTATTTTTTAGTCTAATATACCAGTTGCATTTATCTAATGCTGCCTAACTTGATTTTATCACAATTCATTAGGTATACGCGGGTGTAAGTAAAAATATTTCCATTGTTGGGGTATAATGCATCAATGGTACCACCTGCAGTGAATAACAATGAAAAGTTGCCTTCTGTATGCCAAGCCTACCAGTAATCTCCGTAGGAGCAAAACCCATCTCTTTTTACGTCTTTCAACGAAATAAACTTCCATATTTTTCACAGGTCGTTATATTTTCAAAGGCCAAACCATCAATTTATTTGAAAAGCGTTAGAGCACAAAGCCACAAACATTTAGAAGAAGATGATCCACACTTGAGAGGCACACTGTTGGTCTTCAAACGACGCCACCTCGAAATCTCAAATTTCTTCTTGTAACTTTCGATTTTTCTAATACTAAAAACAATTCTTACATAATCATATGTAAATAAAAAAAAGAAAAAACTATAATTAAAAAACTAAAACAACTGAAATCGCTATAATTAAATTATAAGCACCAACCTTGATTTGGATGAAAATTTTAGAACTTAAAATTGAAAAATCTAGGTTGTGCCAATAGATATAATTCTAATAGAAAAACTCAAAGTTGATTCCACCAACTTTGATAGATAATTCCAAAAGAAATAACCAAGCTTCAAAGTATAGATGATTCATACACAATGAAAATTATTAACCAAAACACAAGACCACAATTATTAATCAACATAAGCTAACAAAAATAGAAAAAAAAAACAATAAAACACATATGAAGCAAACATAAAGAATAGACAATAAATTTAAAGTTGGAAACAACCTCAGCAAAAAACAATATGAAACTGAACATTAAACCCCTTTGGACTACATGTATAATCAAAATAATTCAGATAAAAAACTAATCAAGAACAAAAGACAATATGAAACTGGGCATTAACCGCCTTTGGCTTTCATGTGAAAATTATTACAAAAATAATTCAGATGAGAAACTAATCAAGAACAAAAGACTACACAAATGATTACCAAAAAATAATAATAATTCGGATGAGAAATAATAAACTATGATTGAGAAATATAGCTTAGAGAAGACAAAAGATTGTTGAGAAACAAAAGAATATGGAGAAATATGGATTTTGGTCAAATATGCATGCGATTTTATATTATAAAAAAAATGACTGTATGTATATTAATATTTTAATTCTATTTAAATTTTGAGAAATCTTACATAAATTTTATTCAAATCCTAAGAAAGACTACAAACTGATTTTTTTTTTAATTTTATTATATTAAATAATTTTTATTCTAGAATAAAAATTTTATAATAGTTTTATATTCTTTTTTTAATTTAATTTTATTATAAATAAATTTTTATAATTATAAAGATTTAATTAAAGTCAAAGTAGTATTATACAAAATCAATAAAATCTTTATTTGATTACAATTAAATTTATATTAATTAATTTATAAAATTCTATTCCTGATTGTAACAGAAATTTAAAAATTATAAAATATTATAATATTTTTAATTTACAAAGAATTTATAATTATAAGAATTTAGCTAGAGTCAAAGCAGTATTATACAAAATCAATAGAATCCTTATTTAATTACAATTATACATATAAAATACTAATCTTAATTGTAACAGAAATTTAAAATTTTAAAAATATTTTAATATTTTTAACTTACAAATTTATGAGAAATTGCCACAAGACAAAGAGAGAAAGTCTAAAATTTTCTTTTAGCTTTGTGTTTATATACTTACAATATAGATATAGATTTTATTACTAATAAGCTATAAATCAATTGTTACTCAAGTCCCTTTTAATGTTTAATGTTTGAGTTTGAGATGAAATTAATCAACTAAAAAAATTTAAATGTTACGCTCGGTATTGTAAGTAGCCAGCATAATTTTGATAACATATGATACAATCTGATCTTAGGTTGAAATCAATTTAATCTGTCCAACCTTCATTGGTTAAAAAATCATATTGGCTAGGTTAAAAAAAAATTCAGGTTGGTGTATTCCAGAAATATCAAGATTTATTCTTCCAAAAAATATTGTCCTACGTGCCAGATTCAATCCAATACTTCTTTAATCTAAAGAAGTCATAACTCTATTTCTTTTGCACCGCTCATTAAATACAAACAAATCATCCGTTCCTTAAATTTTTATTTAAAACAAGAATGTGTTACGTTAGAAAGAACGAAAGAACGCGCCAGAAGACTAACACAAAATGAGCAACCTCCAAATTGGAGGATTTGGGGGGTAAGCCCCCTCACCCTGCTAAGGCAAACAAGTCGAGGTAGCATCCTTTTTTAAAATTTTGTCAATGTATGATACCTCTCTTTTCATTTACATAAAATAAGAATTCATCCATAATATGTGGCCATTTCTTGCTTTTTACTTATTTTTTTTTTTGTTGAATTCTACTATTCACATTAATTTTATAATTAAAACTTGTTCTTTACTGTTAATTTACCATTAACTTCACGACATAGTGCCACGTGACATTACATGGCATGTCATCTCAGACTCAATATGCCAAGTCAGCAAACGAATCCTGACGTAGTAGTTTTTTTTTTTGGAAAAATCTTAATTTTATTTTTTAAAAAATTCAAAATTTTGATTTTTTAAAAAATAAAGATTCAAAATTTTGGTTTTTAAAATAAAAAAATTCATTTTTTTTTCTAAAACTGAAATAGTGAATTATTTTATATTTTAAAAAATAAATTTTTGAATTTTTATTTTTTTAGAAATGGAAATTCTGATTTTTTTGTTTTAATTTGAGAAAAATATATACTTATTTTTTTATTTTTTTGTTTTTATCTAAAAAAATTTTCTTCCTTTTACCTTTTTTTTTTAATATTTGGGAAAAATGTATAATTATTTTTTTTATTGTCACATTCTTTCTGCAAATTTTTTCTTTCTTTTAACTTTTTTTTTGAAATTTAGAAAAAATATATAATTATTTTTTTATTTTCTTATTTTTTTACAAATATTTTCTTCCTTTTACTTTTTTTTTTGAAAATCAGAAAAAATATAAGATTATTTTTTTATTTTCGTATTTTTTTAAAAAACTTTTTTCTTCCTTTTACTTTTTTTGATATTTGGAAAATTTTATAATTTTTTTTTATTTTCACATATTTTTTTGAAAATTTTTTCTTCTTTTTACCTTTTTTTGAATTGTTTTTGAAATTTTTTTTCTTTTTTTATTTTCTTACATTTTTCTTATATATTTTTTTCATCCTTTTACTTTTTTTTTTGGTATTTCAAGAAAAAATATATTTTCAAAAAATGATAAAATAAAGAATTTTTTTAAAAAAATACAAAAATAAAAAATAATCATATATATTTTCACAAATTTCAGAAATAAAAGAAAGGAAAAAAATTACTATGTCAGCATCATTTGTTGTTGTGACATGTGATACGTCAAAAGTGATCTTAAATGGTACGCGATGTGATGCCATATGTCAAAGTTAATGATAAAAATAATATTTTGATACGAAATTAATATGAAAGATAGAATTTAATAAAAAAATAAATTAAGTAAAAAACAAAAAACGACCAAACATAAATAGTATATTTTTATTTATGCCTTTTACCGTCTTAGCTGAAGTTTTGTGAAGTATTATTTTGAAACAAGCTAATTCCTCTAAAAAAAAAGCGGCAATTCAAATTGATCTCAATTTTTTTTTTATGATCAAATAAAAAGACACATTGTTGGTACTTAAGTTATCGTAGGTATAAGTTAAAATTAAAGATTACCTTTGGTTATCTTTATTCGATTTCCTCCTATAAAAAATTTATTATTCAAATATTATTATGTTTAATTATGCGTCACTTACATTGGGTTTTAATGTTAATAAATTTTAAACTATTCAATGTGCAAAGTACAAATTCTCTAGAATAAAAAGTGATATCGCCAGAACTTAATTTCGGGAAGAAAAATTTATCGAATGACTAACCGAATTGGCATTCACCTTAACCTGATCAGGGCATTTTTGTGAAGACAATTGTCCCTTCTCATGGTTTTTTTAGACAGCCTTCTAGAATCGCTAGCAAATAAAATTTTAGTAACGAGAGCCCAAACCCAGCTCCGTCCTTCCTATTTCCACTGGCGCTGTCTACGGCAGGTACACGCACCGCCAAGACCACAGCGCCGCTCCGCTGCTCGCCTGCGCGAAACTATCCCTTTCTCTCGAGAAAAACCATCGTCAACCGACTTCGCTTTTACAAGCCAAAGAACACCGAAAGCCATAACAACCTACACAGAGCAGTCGTCACTGAATTTGAGGCGTTGTCGCCCTCTTCCTCCTCCTCCGTTCAACCTAACCTTTTTCTTGCTCTGATTGGGTTAGCTACAGTTGTTTCATCCATTGCTTCTACGGAGCCAACCATTACCCTGCCACTGCTCAACTCACCACTGGGTAAAGCCATCAACCCAACCTCTTTCTTTCTTTTTAATTTTATTTCTAATTTCGGTTGCGTTTAATAATTTTCAAGAAATACGATCGTAAATTCTGAAACTTATGCCCTTTGTATCATGAAAATTTTGAATAATGGGTAAAGCATATTTCACCTTTTTTAGTATGAATTCTTCAACTTCTTGCATTTGCATTTTTCCATAGATGGCAAAATATTATATAGTGACTGTATGTTTAATGTATTCGGATTTGGCCGATTAATCCTCTTAAATGGTCGATGTTTAACGCGGTGACAAATGACATAAGTGATCGTTAAATAATGACATAATTGATTGGTCCGGTGAGATGGTGTCATGCATAGTTAACTAAGAATACAACTGCATTGAACTAGATCAGTAACTTGTTTTATTATTATTATTATTATTATTATTTTTTTTTGGGTTTTTTTCTTGGTGAACAATGATGAATGAGTGAATTTCATTATCAAACTTGTAAACTGAGTAGGTGAGCTACATCCTGCTACAAGCTGCAATTGTCACATTTTTTAGTTTCACTGCAGACCGTATGCTGTTCAGGGAATTTGCTGTTTCATAATCCTATCCCTGGCGACATGTTCAAATTCAATTAGTTCTAAATCCCTGTTAAAACTAGAGTGGCTTCCTTCATGTCATCTTTTCTTTCTTTCCTACATAGTCTGCAAAAAGCAGAACAAGAATGCCTAATTAAGATGAAAGATGTGGGTGGCTTTGCTTGTAGACTGCTCTCAGTTTGGTTGTGGGCAGACACAAGAATTTCCCTACAAACTAATGTCAAATTGATTGATCCTATAGCTTTTTATATTTACTGATACAATTGGAAGATGTTGAAATATAGTTTCAGAGTAACATTTAAGCTAAAGCTGATCAATGAGTCCCTTGTTAATTATTTTTCATGCCCCAATCTTATCTATTTGATCAGCTGATTTCCTGCAATCTTTTCACATCCCAGGTGTAAATTACTATATGAGTATGAGACGCAACTGATATGGAGAGCAGCTTATATAAACTTTTGATTTAGAAGGAAAAAAGATGAAAAAAGAAATAATGTTATGCTGGACAGGCAACGCGGCGAAATGCTCCAAAAAATTAAGGCAAGCAGATTGCCCGATCACAGGGAACTAAACTGAAGGTTCCTCACACTCCTTCGAAAGCACGCAGAGTTTATTTGGAGAGTAGGGATGATATCTCTCGTATGTTAGAAAACAAGATTTAATAATCACTACTATGTTGAGTGATTAAGAAATAAGCCTACTTGCCAAGAAAATCATTGACCAATGGCATCATATTCATTGATTCAGTCTCTTCATGTCAATGCTTTGGGACGATTTCGCCGCTTATGTTTTCTCCCTTATCTCATTGAGGTTCTGCTCTCACTTTTTTCTTTAGAACTATGTAAATGTATCAATTTCCATAAGTATTTGCACATAGACAAGAAAGAGTATTGGTTTGTTATATAAATTGTTTAGCTGCACATTTTTGGAAATTTTGTGAACTGTTACATTGGCAATCAAGAAATTACTCTATTTAGATTTGAAAGGAACATTTTTAGTATAATTTTGTGGCTTGAGGTTTTATCACTTTAGGGCTTCTGGGGTTACACTGAATATTCGGTATCTTGGCTTCATTTGTGAGAGTTGATCACTTTAGGGGCTTTGTTTTCCATCGACACTTCAGTATTTTGGGATATCTTCCATGAGCAAAAACACTTATGGTGTTATTTTGGTGATATCGTGGCACCATGTTGGCCTGCGGTGTAATTTTGATGATGTTGTGGCACCACAATTGGCTTTTATATTTTTCATTAGAAAACGTCTTACATCGGTGATTGCTGTGATTTACTTCTCAGCTTCATAAAGGCTTATAGTATGATATAGTTTTCTGTGATTTTTTTTTTTTTTTGTAAATTTTGTTCATATAACATTGCTCTTCTTCCTGATAAAATTTTAAATGAATTCAGCAATGCAAACCCACTTACTTATTTGATTTCAGGAAAATTATATTTGTGTGGTTGTGTAACTGCACAGGAAATTGAACCTATGGGTTGTTATTTGCCATTGGTGGTTGGCGATATAAACATTTCCACTGCTATTTTTTGCTCTTTGGTAAAAGGACAACATGATGCACTTCAGTAATGTTTTTCATTGACAGAAGGACCTAAGGTTTATGGTAACTTGAAAAATCCACCACCTCTAAAGCGATGAAACCTTAAAATTATGGGATCCTAACTGTACAAATTTGAGTTGCTATTGGAAATGCATATGCTGATGTTGATTTCATGTCAGATTTTCTCCAATTATTTCTGTTTTTGTGAAGATCCAACATATTTTTTCTCTTAACATTTACTTTTCACATTTCCTTTTCCTAAACTTGTCACAGTTTCCCAGCTTTATAGATAAACTGTTCAAGTTTTTCTTCCTTTTCTTTCTTCTCTTGTTTTCCTTTTTTTTTTTTGTTAAACTTCATCTCTGAGTAAAGTTTGGCAGTTTCCAATCAATGTGTTGTTGTTATGTTACCCTTTTCCTGCCATAAGGGAAGAAGAGGAGCTGCCAATAGTACTGGGATGAAAGCCTGCCACCTTTCTTCTGTAGGTAACTGTCTACGTATCGTTGTTCTATCCATAGTATAGTGTTACATGCACACAAGAATGGCAATATGCTAGCATCAGTAAGGCGTCTGTGACCCGTAACTCTTCTGACTCTTTAAATATATTTCTTAGAATGAGACTAGCTATCCATGGGTCAAACATTTGGTATAATGCTTCCATTTTCTTAACTACTATTCTTCTAGATTTGGATAATCACTCGCATAGTTTTGCTCACCATGGTATGCCATTCAAGATGCATATATAAAGTCTTTGCTATTTTTCCTAACTATCATTCAAAATTCTATTTGCCTTTCTGGTGCTTATGCAGTTCACATTGGCTTAAACATGTCAAATATAGTATTCCAGGCCATACAAATAGATCCAGTTGTTTTTGCATAAGTTACAAAATGCTAATGCTTTTAATGTTTCCAGTTGATGTCTCCGACTTTGAATGTGATGAAGTTCGTGATGATAGTGGAGCAAGAGAGAAGAAAACTGCACTTCTTCAGGCTCTCACTCAGACTGCAGATGAATTGAGTACAGATTCCATGCAATTCTTGCAGCGGTTTTTAATTCCACGTCATGCTCCGGTGATATCTACAGGCTCATTGAAGCTTGATCTTGCACTTGGCGTTGGTGGATTACCAAAGGTGATTTGCTTGAGTACTGGAGCATTGTTTTCAACCATGTCATTGGGTATTTAGTTCCATACATTGAAACAAAGTTTAATATTTTCCATCCCTTCTTTGTATGAGCTTCTTCAGCGACTTTCCCTTGGATATATGGTCCTTGCTTCCATATGGATTAATGTTAATGGAGCTTTTTTAAATCTTCAAATTTTTAGGAAGGATACTTCAGATCCTCTTGTTTCTGTTGTTTTTAAATTGAGTCTTCATGTATAGATTTCACTGTTGCTTTCAGGACTTGCACTTCAATTTTACTTGCAAATAAGAAATTTCCTTTGAGTTTTGTCTAATTTACTTTAAGTCTATTCGTTGCCTTAGCCAAATGTACACACTGGACAGCAGCAAAATACTTTTGCTGATAAAGGTATACCCATATTGTCTGAATATCAGATTTATATTGGGAATTATAGTTGTAACTGGTTGGTGCAAGAAACTGTACCTTTCCTGTTGGAGGTACTGAAATTGGTGCAAAATCAATCGAATGAGATCATACTTAAGGACTTTACTTTGATTGAACTAAGCTAATTTGGGTGCAAGCACTGAAATGATTATAAAGTTTGAAGGGAAAAAGTTATGCACTAAATTAGGGGGGAAAAAGATTCAAGGACTACACACAGTTTTTGTCCAAAATTTGAACTGTGCGTTATGAACAAAAATAGACTTCAACAATTAGCATTTACTGTTCTTGATGAACGTGTATTTAGTACGATATTTCAACATATGCATATCACAAATCTCAAAAAAGTAGCTGAATAAGGTTTTCAACATTGACATTCTAACATTGGTGAGAAATCAATCTTGCATTCAGGGGAGAATGGTTGAAATATATGGGCAAGAAGCTTCTGGTAAGACAACACTTGCACTCCATATTATCAAGGAAGCTCAAAAGCTTGGAGGTATGTGAAAATTTCTTCATCCTGCTTTAAGCATGTATGGTTTATAGCTTGTATGAGGTTGACTTGGTGAGGAATGAGGAAGCAATGTTTTAGCCAATCACGTAAATTAGAAACTAGAAACCTTAAACAATTTAACGCATTGTATGAACGCTGCGATTGATCTTAATTTGAAGTACTGAGAAGTAAAAGTCAGTGCTATTTTGTTGTAGGTTTGGAAATTTGATATAATTCAATGTATAGTTCCTTCCACTTCCACAGTAACCTCCGTTATGAGGTTCTTCTGTGTTTGTGCACCAGATCCAGATCATGTGTAAGCATAGTAAAACTGTTTTTAGTAGTTGGATAATAAAATGTTGTTGTTCAATATTTATTAGCTAGTTTTGCTAACAGTATTTTTCTATCAGTTGCCAACTTTAGCCATTACTCACCTGTCCTTGGCGGACAAGCAGACAGTCCCCAGCTATTGACCATCAGCTCCAATAGGAACTTAGTTACATGCTTGCTAACATTTCCTAGTGATATAAATCGGATAATCAACATTGGAATTTGTTTCTCATTACTTTGGATTAACAGGGTACTGCCAAAGGGAAATGTAGACTCTAACCGTATACCTGTAATTAACATTTATTATTCTTTGCTCCAGAGTTTTATTTTGCTGGGTTCTTTTGAGATGTGTAGTTCATGTCAGAAGCTTTTGGTAGCTGTTCGATATTTTGCTCTAATAATTTTAACCTTTTCATGTCTGTGAAATATAAGTCAAATGCTTACTTTGCCTCATTGAATTGCCTTCTGTCCAGGATATTGTGCATACCTTGATGTAGAGAATGCAATGGATGCCTCACTGGCAGAATCAATGGGCATAGACACAGAAAAGCTTCTTTTAGCACCTCCAGATTCTGCTGAAAATATGTTGAGTATGGTTTATACACTGACCAAAAGCCGGTCAGTAGATGTAATTGTGGTTGATAGTGTAAGTGACTAGTTCTTCTGCATACAACCGTGTGAAAATAAAGTGCCTGCATCCAAAAACATTCTTTGTTGCATCTTTCACACTCTTTTATTAGTGTTGCATAAGTAGCATTAGCATCCATAAAGACTTCGTAAAAGCAGCTTTTGACATCTCCAATCGTTTTTGGTTTGTTTGTTAATGCAGTTAATTTCTTGCATGATTGTTATGGCCTCTATAATTTGTGCCTCATTTATGATTTTGGTCCGTTTCCTCTTCTTTTCTTCCAAATTTCCAAACTCTATTGCTGGATTTGCATTGCTAATTTGTGTCTTCCATTCATGGTGTTTGCAGGTTGCTGCCCTTCTCCCCCAGCATGAAATTGACACGTCGGTAGGAGGTATTTATCAAGATGTGCAATCACGAATAATGAACCAAGCGCTTCGAAAAATTAATTATTCTCTATGCCGGTCTCAAACTCTTGTTGTTTTTCTTAATCAGGTTGAATCCAATTACCTTGTATGTATTTGTAGTATTTGCTTCCTATGCTATAAACTGTTTCTTACAGGCATAAAGGCGACATGCTTCATTTGTTTTCCACTCTAATACCCAGGTTAGATCAAGTTTAAAACCTAGACAAGGTCTTGGACGTGCAGTTGAGGTCACATGTGGGGGAAATGCCTTGAAATTCTATTCAGCTGTGCGGTTAAAAATGATCAGAAAAGGCTTGCTCAAGTCTGAGGATGAGGTATTTCTTTTTTTTTTTTAATCTGCCCAAATATGGATGTTTGTGGATATTTGGTTGGAAGCCTTGTGCCTTTTTAAATGCGTCAGTAATACATTTAGAGCGACAAAATTGAGGTGAACTATTATAGATCTAGGTTTTTTTTTCCCCTTCTATCCTCAATCTTGTGACATTTGTGTGATTAATTTTCGCTTTTTCAGTGGAGGGAAACATTTATAAATTTTCCCCCATTTCTTTTCCCTTCTTTTGGGGCGGGTTGTTTATTGCGGCAACAAAAAGCATAATAATTTCTATCCTCTTTCCTATTTCTGTGGTGTGGTTGTTTTTTGCTTTTTTCACACGGAACTATACATTTCAGTAAATCTGGAAGTTTTTCAAATCTTGGGCCTGCCTATTTCTACCTTTGAAACTGGTTCAACGCATGATGGCTAAAAGTAAATTTTCACAAAATTTGAACCCAGAACACTTCATGGGGCCCTGTCCTTGTTTCTTTTTCATGTTTCCCTTTTTCGCTTGGTTGTCTTGATTCGTCTTTGGATTGTGGCAACATTGTTTTTCTAGTAAATTGTTTCCTCTTTTATCATTCAGGCTGCTTCTGCTGCAACAACTACAATATTATCATGGCATTTTCGTATTTCATTGTCTTTAGGTTTCTGGTCTCAAGGTGTGCGTGCAAGTAGTGAAAAACAAATTGGCACCCGCAACGAAAAATGCTGAACTTGATATACAGTTTGGTAGGGGCTTCCGCCGCGCATCAGAGGCTTTGGAATTGGCTTGTGAACATGAAATCATTACAAACGAAGGAAACAATTACTGTCTTGGGAAAGAGGTTTTTGGCGATAGACATGCAGTTGAACGGTATCTAGCTGAAAATGGTGGGGTTCTTGACGACATAGTTTTGACCTTGAGGAGACAATTGTTTGAATGGGAGGAATGATTGTTGTAGCCCGAGAGACCTTTGGGTAGATGATTCTGATTCACCCTTTAGTCCTCAATTTCTTCTTCCTTTGTTCTTTTCTTTTTCCTTTTTAAATGCTATCCTCCTTTTACATTTTGTTGGTCTTAACTTTCTCTTGTATGTTTTTTAAGCCTTGCCATTTCATTAAGATTCACGTTTTGTTTACGGAATATGAAAGTTTCTAATTCGATCACGCGTGTGCTGAAAAGAAGCAAGTATGGTAGGCCAATTTAACATAACGCATTAGGTATGATTTTTTATATTTTATTTTGTTCAATTAGATTAGAAAATGAGACCAATTTATAAGTGAAGTTTGGGGTTCAAACTTTTAAATTTTATCTGAATTACATGGTTCATGCATGATAAATAGTTCATTGGGTATGTTTGTTTATTGGATGTAATAACAATGAAAATTGACTTTACTCATTAATTCAAGTTGATTAATGTAAATTTTGTTGAATCAAATTTTTGGACGAGTTATTGGATTCAAGTTTATTTATGTCATTTTTATGTGCGCATTGAGTTGGAAGAATAATTGAAAGAGGCATGGTAATGAACCTACTTTTCACTACAGTTGGGAAGGTAGATTAGTTGACTTGAAGATAAGTTGGTCCCAGTTGGATCATAGAATCATAAGAACCAAAAAAAAAAAAAAAAAGTTAGTTTGCATTGGATCATAGAATCTTTAGTATCTTGGAGGTCATATGTTTGAATCTTTGTTAAGGTATATATATATATATATATATCTTTTTACAGTTGTGTAAGCGATTGATAATTTTTATTGAATATTGTAGAATTTGTTTTTATATAGATTTGATGTTGAGGCCAAATACACTGCACATAATCAGTACAATATTTTTTTTTATGAGATTGTCAGTTTGAATTCTCATCAAAATATTTAGTATAATTAAATGTATACTTAACTTTACACAATTATAGAAGAGGGTAATCCTTATTAGATATTATAGAGTTCATTTCCCCATGAGTTTGGTAATTAGTGTAGAGGTTAGTTTACTTTGCAGTGCGGCATCACAATTTTTTAAAGTAAAATCGAGTATCATCTCTTTTTTTTTTTTTTTTGATGACTATGGGATAGCATCACTGCATTCTCTTTTTTCTTTAATCGAAGATTAAACCTATATATATATATATATATATATATATATATGTTGCGTTAATTTTATTTTAAGGTTTACTTTTTTTTTGTTTTTGAACCAAAGAGGAAAGTGTATTTTATTAAAATATAAAACTGGTGTACAAAAGGTTCACTCTAATAAGAGCAAGGTTCACAGAACCGAACCGGTCATTGAACCGGAAAGCTGAGAGGTTCAACGTTCAACCAGTTCGACCTGTAAAACCGTGGTTAAACCGGTAAAATCGGTATTTAATATTAAATATATTAAAATTAAATTTTTATATAGCTTATATAATTATATAAAATGTTATATTATATAAGAATGATAATAAATATTTAAAATAAAATACATTTTAAGAATTATATTAATATTTACATACATTAAGGATATTACAATTAATATATTTAACAAAATATAATTTATAAAAATTAATTAAAAAAATTTTAAAGATTAATTTTATATTAAAAATTAATTTTTTATTGAAAATTTTTTAATATTTAAAAATATATTTAACAAAATTAACAAAATAGTAATTAAATATTAATTTTATAATTTTAAAGATTAAATTAAAAATTTTAATTAATTGAGGACTAAATTAAAATTTTTAGTTAGAATTAGAGTCTTAATTATAATTTAGATAAAATTTTGGGTCAAATTATAATTTAAAATTTTTTGGTTTAAACTGAACCGGTTCAACCAGTCTGATTTTTTGCCGATTTTCTCGATTTTTGACCGATTTTTTCTGGTCCGGTCCAAATTTCATTTTTAAGTTTGAATCGGACCGGACAAGGGACCGGTTCCCGATTTTTCCGGTTGAACCGGCCAGTCCGGTCCGGTTCTTTCATCCTTGAATAAGAGTTGACAGTAGAATTACAAGGAAAAACAATCTCAGCCAATTAACTATATAGGACCCAGCCCACCACAATCGGACCCAAACTAAGCAGCAAGCATGCAGGCCCAACTCGAACCTAAGTCCACAACTCTGGAGATCGACGTACCCACAAGGATAGATGGGTTAGGCCCAAAGCCCGATCCCTAGGGCATCTAGAAACCCTAAGGTTCTAAGAACTTTGCCGCTACTACAGTGATAGAGTCCTGGAGGACCAGGGCGGATAGCAAACCCCGAAGGGTCGTCAGTGATGAAGACCAAAGACACTGGATGTGCCAAAAATGCGAAAGCGCCTAACAT